>OX638135.1:63570646-64009898 GCA_951804985.1 Dryomyza anilis
GCGGCTTCAGACCTGGAAAGTCCACCATAGACCAGATTTTCACATTGCGCCTAATCCAGGAAAAGACCCTAGAAAAACAGATCGACACCTATCACCTATTAGTCGACTATAAAGCCGCCTTCGACACTCCGATAAGGGAAGGATTGTACGCCGCAATGTCTGAGTTCGGTATACCTGCGAAACTTATAAGGCTTTGCAGGATGACCCTGAGCAACACACGTTGCTCAGTGAGAATAGGAAAAGACCTCTCCGAGCCATTCCATACCGAACGAGGTTTCAGACAGGGTGACTCCCTATCGTGCGACTTTTTTAACTTATTGATGGAGAAAATAGTTCGAGCTGCCGAACTCCGTCAATATTGATATCATTGGCAGGAGCACACGAGCAGTCAGCGCAGCATTCTCCAGATTGGAGAAAGAGTCGCGTCGAATGGGTCTAGCGGTGAACGAGGACAAGACGAAGTTCCTTGTGTCAACAAGCAAAAAAGAGTCCGTGCGTCTTGGACAAAAAGCTGATTTTGACACCCACAAGTTCGACATTGTGAAGGACTTCGTCTATCTGGGATCCAGCGTAAACAGCAACAACGACGTCAGCCTGGAGATCAAACGGAGAATAACTCTTGCCAAAAGGTGCTATTTTGGGCTCAGTAGGCAATTGAGAAGCAGAGCCCTCTCTCGCCGGACAAAAATAACGCTCTACAAGTCACTCATCATGCCCGTCCTACTTTATGGTGCAGAAACATGGACGCTATATTATATTATATTATATTATATTATATTATATTATATTATATTATATTATATTATATTATATTATATTATATTATATTATATTATATTATATTATATTATATTATATTATATTATATTATATTATATTATATTATATTATATTATATTATATTATATTATATTATATTATATTATATTATATTATATTATATTATATTATATTATATTATATTATATTATATTATATTATATTATATTATATTATATTATATTATATTATATTATATTATATTATATTATATTATATTATATTATATTATATTATATTATATTATATTATATTATATTATATTATATTATATTATATTATATTATATTATATTATATTATATTATATTATATTATATTATATTATATTATATTATATTATATTATATTATATTATATTATATTATATTATATTATATTATATTATATTATATTATATTATATTATATTATATTATATTATATTATATTATATTATATTATATTATATTATATTATATTATATTATATTATATTATATTATATTATATTATATTATATTATATTATATTATATTATATTATATTATATTATATTATATTATATTATATTATATTATATTATATTATATTATATTATATTATATTATATTATATTATATTATATTATATTATATTATATTATATTATATTATATTATATTATATTATATTATATTATATTATATTATATTATATTATATTATATTATATTATATTATATTATATTATATTATATTATATTATATTATATTATATTATATTATATTATATTATATTATATTATATTATATTATATTATATTATATTATATTATATTATATTATATTATATTATATTATATTATATTATATTATATTATATTATATTATATTATATTATATTATATTATATTATATTATATTATATTATATTATATTATATTATATTATATTATATTATATTATATTATATTATATTATATTATATTATATTATATTATATTATATTATATTATATTATATTATATTATATTATATTATATTATATTATATTATATTATATTATATTATATTATATTATATTATATTATATTATATTATATTATATTATATTATATTATATTATATTATATTATATTATATTATATTATATTATATTATATTATATTATATTATATTATATTATATTATATTATATTATATTATATTATATTATATTATATTATATTATATTATATTATATTATATTATATTATATTATATTATATTATATTATATTATATTATATTATATTATATTATATTATATTATATTATATTATATTATATTATATTATATTATATTATATTATATTATATTATATTATATTATATTATATTATATTATATTATATTATATTATATTATATTATATTATATTATATTATATTATATTATATTATATTATATTATATTATATTATATTATATTATATTATATTATATTATATTATATTATATTATATTATATTATATTATATTATATTATATTATATTATATTATATTATATTATATTATATTATATTATATTATATTATATTATATTATATTATATTATATTATATTATATTATATTATATTATATTATATTATATTATATTATATTATATTATATTATATTATATTATATTATATTATATTATATTATATTATATTATATTATATTATATTATATTATATTATATTATATTATATTATATTATATTATATTATATTATATTATATTATATTATATTATATTATATTATATTATATTATATTATATTATATTATATTATATTATATTATATTATATTATATTATATTATATTATATTATATTATATTATATTATATTATATTATATTATATTATATTATATTATATTATATTATATTATATTATATTATATTATATTATATTATATTATATTATATTATATTATATTATATTATATTATATTATATTATATTATATTATATTATATTATATTATATTATATTATATTATATTATATTATATTATATTATATTATATTATATTATATTATATTATATTATATTATATTATATTATATTATATTATATTATATTATATTATATTATATTATATTATATTATATTATATTATATTATATTATATTATATTATATTATATTATATTATATTATATTATATTATATTATATTATATTATATTATATTATATTATATTATATTATATTATATTATATTATATTATATTATATTATATTATATTATATTATATTATATTATATTATATTATATTATATTATATTATATTATATTATATTATATTATATTATATTATATTATATTATATTATATTATATTATATTATATTATATTATATTATATTATATTATATTATATTATATTATATTATATTATATTATATTATATTATATTATATTATATTATATTATATTATATTATATTATATTATATTATATTATATTATATTATATTATATTATATTATATTATATTATATTATATTATATTATATTATATTATATTATATTATATTATATTATATTATATTATATTATATTATATTATATTATATTATATTATATTATATTATATTATATTATATTATATTATATTATATTATATTATATTATATTATATTATATTATATTATATTATATTATATTATATTATATTATATTATATTATATTATATTATATTATATTATATTATATTATATTATATTATATTATATTATATTATATTATATTATATTATATTATATTATATTATATTATATTATATTATATTATATTATATTATATTATATTATATTATATTATATTATATTATATTATATTATATTATATTATATTATATTATATTATATTATATTATATTATATTATATTATATTATATTATATTATATTATATTATATTATATTATATTATATTATATTATATTATATTATATTATATTATATTATATTATATTATATTATATTATATTATATTATATTATATTATATTATATTATATTATATTATATTATATTATATTATATTATATTATATTATATTATATTATATTATATTATATTATATTATATTATATTATATTATATTATATTATATTATATTATATTATATTATATTATATTATATTATATTATATTATATTATATTATATTATATTATATTATATTATATTATATTATATTATATTATATTATATTATATTATATTATATTATATTATATTATATTATATTATATTATATTATATTATATTATATTATATTATATTATATTATATTATATTATATTATATTATATTATATTATATTATATTATATTATATTATATTATATTATATTATATTATATTATATTATATTATATTATATTATATTATATTATATTATATTATATTATATTATATTATATTATATTATATTATATTATATTATATTATATTATATTATATTATATTATATACAATTATGTGATTTGGTTGCTAGAAAAAACTATATAATCCTTTCGGTAGTGAAGAATATTTTAATGTGCGTGTCTTTGTAAGAAAATTCAAGTGTGTAGGTTTTGGTAAGAAAGAAATTTATATATTGCTGGTGCAGTAAAGTTGCAGCAAACAATTTACATGTACCATGGAAAATGTTACGATTCAATATAAAAATGACAAACTATATTATCCGGATACTGTATATTCCACTTCCGGTTAGGGTTGCAACAGAGCCTGAAAAAACATCGAAGTTTATTTTTTTCGATGTTTCAAAAATAAACAATGATACCAAAAAAACATCGGAAAAGAACCTCGATGTTTTTCTTTTTTTTAATAAAACTATTAAAAAAAAATGTTTTAAAGGAAAATTAAACATTTTAGGAAAATTTAAACAATATTTATAAAAAAAATCTAAAAATTAAAAAAATTTAAATCGTATTGTTTTGAAAATTTAGTCTACGGAAAACTGTTCTACGAATTCGCAACACTGGATCGTGTACAAAAAATAAAAACACAGTAATAATTGGTTTTACATAGTATTATTTCAACTCGTATTAATTAACTTTATTTATTTAATTGGGGGCTATGGGGGCGATTATCACAAGGCACCGTGCCTGAGCGCTTCAACAGGGCGAAGCCAGAGCAATGCAATGAAAACACAAAAGAAGCCTCGGATAACGACCGATTACCACGATGACGACCCACTCAAACGTTTTAAGGAACATGATTTACGGATATGCACCTGGAATGTCCGGACTCTTTATAGGGAAGGTGCCTCTATCCAGCTGGAAGATGTCCTCGAAAAATATAAGGCTGACATCACCGCTATCCAGGAAATGCGATGGACCGGACAGGGCTGCTCGAAATACACGTCCTGTGATATCTACTACAGCTGCCATGCGGAGAGACATGAATTTGGATGTGGATTTGTGGTCGGCAAGAGACTCCGCCACCTTGTCTCTAAGTTCACGCCCGTGGACTAAAGACTGGCAACAATTCGCATTAAAGCAAAATATTTCAACATTTGCCTAATTTGTGCACACGCTCCGACGAACGAGAAAGATGACGAAACAAAAGAACGCTTTTACGAGCGCCTAGACAACGAGTACGAGCACTGCCCCTGCCACGATATCAAAATCGTGCTAGGCGATTTTAACGCCAAGGTGGGCAGAGAAGCCATGTATTGTCTCACAATCGGAAATTTTAGCCTCCATGCCAACACTTCTGGTAACGGAACGAGGCTTATCGACTTCGCCGCAGCATGAAACATTGTAGTTAGTAGCACTAGATTCGAACATTTCGATATCCACAAGGCCAAATGGTTGTCGCCCGATCAAAAAACGCGTAACCAAATTGATCACGTTGTGATTGACGGAAGGCACGCTTCGAGCGTGATGGACGTACGCACTATCCGAGGTGCCAATATGGACTCGGATCATTACTTTGTAGCAGCCAAGGTCCGCACACGCTTAAGCGCTGCGAAGAACGTACGGAACCAAACGCAGAGAAAGCTAGACGTCGGAAAGCTGCAATCACAACAGACAACGCAAGCCTTTTCCACTCGACTCTCACACCTGCTTAGAAAAAGCACTCCTCCTCTCGATGATATAAGCGCGCAGTGGAACCATGTCTCCTGCTCTATGCGTACGTCTGCCGAAGAGGTGCTTGGATTCCAACGCCCCCTGAGGAATCAGTGGTATGACCAAGTGTGTCGCACGGCTACTGCAGAGAAAGACGCTGCGTACAAATCCACCCTGCAGTCACTAGCTACGCGAGCTGCGAAGGAGCGATTCAAAGAGAAGGGAAGAAAAACGTCTTTTCAGGCGTAAAAAAAGCGAGGCAGAAAGACGTGAATGTGAGGTGATTGAGATGCATGGGGACAGGAATGAGGCTCGAAAATTCTTCGAGAAAATAAGACGCCTAGCCGGAGGTTCAAAATCCGGAGCCACTTCTTGTAAAGATGAAAACGGGAATGTAGTCACAGATATCCAGAACACACTGAAGATATGGAGGGATCACTTCTCTAAACTGCTGACCGGTGATGATGACCGCAATTCCACCGATAGAGAAGTAAACCCGGCAACCCCAGTACTTGATGACGACGTCGAGATTCCGCCACCTGACCATGACGCGGTCAGAACAGCCATCGCTCGGCTGAAAAACAACAAAGTCGCAGGTGCTGATGGCCTGCTTGCTGAATTGTTTAAGAGCGGAGGCAAAGAGTTAATAGAGAGCATGCACGAGCTCGTAAGCAGAATATGGTCGGATGAAAGCATGCCAAGTGACTGGAACCTCAGTGTACTCTCCCAATCCTTAAGAAAGGGGATCCCACTATCTGCGCCATCTACCGTGGGATCAGCCCACTCAATATCGCATACAAGGTTCTATCGAGCGTATTATGTGAAAGACTGAAGCACTGATTGGACCTAATCAGTGCGGCTTCAGACCTGGAAAATCCACCATAGACCAGATTTTCACATTGCGCCTAATCCAGGAAAAGACCCTAGAAAAACAGATCGACACCTACCACCAATTAGTCGACTATAAAGTCGCCTTCGACACTCCGATAAGGGAACGATTATACGCCGCAATGTCTTAGTTCGGTATACCTGCGAAACTTATAAGGCTTTGTAGGATGACCCTGAGCAACAGTGACAATAGTAGAAGACCTCTCCGAGCCATTTCATACCGAGCGAGGTTTCAGGCAGGGTGACTCCCTATCGTGCGACTTTTTTAACTTATTGATGGAGAAAATAGTTCGAGCACACGAGCAGTCAGCGCAGCATTCTCCCGATTGGAGAAAGAGTCGCGTCGAATGGGTCTAGCGGTGAACGAGGAGAAGACGAAGTTACTTGTGTCAACAAGAAAAAAGAATCCGTGCGTCTTGTACAAAAAACTGATTTTGACACCCACAAGTTCGACATTGTGAAGAACTTCGTCTATCTGGGATCCAGCGTAAACAGCAACAACGACGTCAGCCTGGAGATAAAACGGAGAATAACTCTTGCCAACAGGTGATACTTTGGGCTTAGTAGGCAATTGAGAAGCAGAGCCCTATCTCGCCGTACAAAAATAACGCTCTACAAGTCACTCATCATGCCCGTCCAACTTTATGGTGCAGAAACATGCACGCTGGCCTCCACCGATGAGAGAATACTGGGAGATAGCGTTCGAGAGAAATATTCTCCGTAAAATATTTGTCCCTATCTGCTTTGCTACCGAGTATCGAATCAGGAGCAACCAGCTGAAGATCGGGTTTTAACCCCGGTGGGAGGTCCGGTCGGGGACAAACGAGACAGGGATATTGGCTCTCCAAAATGGGGGTTGTGCGTTGGGCTTGTGACCCGCCAAAATTGCCTCTGATATCGACCTGAAAACACGATGACAACCTACGCAAACGTATAACGGACCATGATATACGGATATGCACCTGGAATGTCCGACCCCTTTATAGGGAAGGTGCCACTATCCAGCTGGTTGATGTCTTCGAAAGATACAAGGCTAACATCACCGCAATCCAGGAAATGCCATGACAGGACAGGGCCGCGCTAAACAGGCATCCTGTGACATTAACTACAGCTGCCATGCGGAGAGTCATGAATTTGGTTGTGGATTTGTGGTCGGCAAGAGACTCCACTACCTTGTCTCTAGGTTCACACCCGTGAACGAACGACTAGCAACAATCCGCATCAAGGCTAAATAATTCTATATCGGCCTACTTTGTGCGCACGCTCTGACGAATGAGAAAGACGATGAAACTAAAGAGACTTTCTATGAGCGCCTCGACGAAGCCTATGAGCGCTGCCCCCGTCACGATTGGTTCAACCGTTGGACAATTCAGCCTCCACGACAACACCTCCGACAATGGAATAAGGCTGATCGACTTCGCTGCAGCACGAAACATGGTAATTAGTGGTTCTAGATTCAAGCATCTCAATATTCACAAGGCCACGTGGCGGTCACCTGATCAGAACACGCACTACCAAATTGATCATGTTGTGATTGACGGAAGGCACGCTTCTGGTGTATTGGATGTACGCTCGATCCGAAATGCCAACATCGACTCGGATCACTTCCTTGTAGCAGTCAAGGTTCGCACACGCTTATGCGCTGCGAAAAACGCACGGAAACCCACGCAAACAGACTGAACAAGCCTATACCGCTCGACATTCACACCTGCTTGCCCATGGCACTCCCCATCTCGATGAAATATGCGCGCAGTGGACACACGTCTCCCGCTCAATGCGTACGGCTGTCGAAGAGGTGCTTGGATTCAAACGCCCACTACGGACCAAGTGGTATGACGAATAGTGTCGCGCAGCCACTGCAGAGAAAGACGCTGCATATAGAGCCGCGAAGGAGCGATACAGAGAAAAGAGGAACATCTTTTTAGGCGCAAGAAAAGAGAATTAGAAAGACGCGAGTGTGAAGATATTGAGATGCATGGCGACAGGAACAAGGCTCGAAAATTCTTTCAGAAGATAAGACGCCTGACCGGAAGTTTAAAGATCGGACCCTCTTCCTGTCAGGACGATGACGGGAATCTAGTAACAGATGTCCAGGACACACTGAGATTATGGAGAGAGCACTTCTCTGATCTTCTAGCAGGCGATAATGACAACTATTCCGCTGATAGAGAAGACAGCTTGACAATCCCAGTTGCTGACGACGGCGTTGACATACCGCCGCCTGACCGTGAAGAGGTCTGCACAGCCATCAACAGGCTGAAAAACAACAAAGCCGCAGGATCGGATGGTCTGCTTGCCGAGTTGTTTAAGACCGGAGGCCGTGAGCTCATAACGAGCATGCACCAGCTCATCAGCAGAATATGGTCACTCTGCCCAATCCTTAATAAGGGGGATCCCACGATACGCGCCAACTACCGTGGTATAAGTCTCCTCAACATCGCGTATAAAGTTCTAACGAGCGTATTATGTGAAAGACTGAAGCCCATCGTCAACAGACTGGTTGGATTTTATCAGTACGGCTTCAGACCTGGCAAGTCCACCATAGAACCGATTTACACAGTGCGTCAAATCCTGGAAAAGACGAAAGAGAGGCAGATCGACACTCACCACCTCTTCGTCGACTACAAAGCTGCCTTCAACAGTCCGATAAGAAGTCGCCTATACACCACCATGTCTGAGTTCGGTATACCTGCGAAGCTTACAAGGCTCTGCAGGATGACCCTGAGCGACACACGTTGCTCAGTG
Organism: Dryomyza anilis; assembly: GCA_951804985.1. NCBI lineage: Eukaryota > Metazoa > Arthropoda > Insecta > Diptera > Dryomyzidae > Dryomyza > Dryomyza anilis. The sequence continues at coordinate 63,580,161 of OX638135.1, forward strand.
AGAATTGGGAACAACCTCACCGATACGTTTAATACCGAACGAGGTTTCAGACAAGGCGATTCCCTATCATGTGATTTCTTCAGCCTAATAATGGAGAAGATTGTAAGAGCTGCACAACTCTATTACAATGGCACTATCTTCAACAAGAATTGCCAACCACAACTTCGAACGGACAAAAATTACGACGGACAAATATTACGCTCTATAAGTCGCTCATCATGCCAGTCCTCCTCTATGGAGCTGAGGCATGGACGTTTGCCAACACCGATGAGCGAGCTTTAGGAGCGTTCGAGAGAAAGATACTTCGGAAAATCTATGGCCCGATATGCGTTGAAAACGTGTACAAAATCATATGGAACGACGAGCTACGCCGACATTGACATAGTCAGGCGCATTAAGATCCAGCGCATACGATGGCTTGTACATGTCGAGCGTATGGATGAAAGCGCTCCATCAAAAAGGTTCTGTACTCAGTTGTGGTCAACGTAGAAGAGGGCGTCCGAATCTCCGGTGGAGCGACCAAGTGCGAGACAACCTGATAAAACTTGGAGTGCAAAACTGGCGCCAGCGCGCGGAATGCAGAAGCGACTGGCGAGGGCTGATTACTACGGCCGAAACCCATCATGGGCCAAATAAGTAAGTAAGTAGTCAGCGCGCGCAAAGCAAATCCGACTGGCGCGGCTTCATCTCAGCGGCCAAAACCGACCCACGGTTGTAATTGCCATTTAAGCAAGTATTTATTTAAATAACAACGTAAAAAATAATCACTTATATCAGCTGCTGAATTTATACAATTTATCTTTACAATGTTCGCTCACGAGATGCACTAGTTCACTATCAAATCACAACTGAAGTGCTGTGCCTCAGATCGGCTCCCTTATATACTGCATGCATCAGTTCGACACGTTTCGACAAGCTTCGACATGCTTGGAGAACCTTCTACTCGTTTTGTGAATGACGCATGCTATTGGCATCTCATTCGCACTCATGTGATTCAATGCGCTGATCTTCTATCTCTTTCTCGCACATTGCTTAGTGCGCTGAATGATCCTCCGTCTCTTTCTAACGCATTGCTTAGTGTGCTGAATTGTCTTGCGTCTCATTTATTATTGTTGATTGCTTGCACATTGGAACAAATTACCATCCACCTAAATCTGTTCGTACCGAACAGATGTTATTCCTCCATCTCTCGATACTGCGCCAACCTTTCTAAATGCACCACTTTCATTTTTTGTTTAACGCCTGCAGTATTCTGAATCAGATACACTACATCCTTAATTCCTTTAATTATTTTATATGACCCATCCCAGTGTATTTGTTGCTTAGGGCATAAGCCTTTCTCTCTTTGTGGGTTATAGAACAAAATAAGTTCTACTTCCGTAAATCCCTCTGAATTTGTGCGCAAGTCGTATCTGGCGTTTATCGTATCACTCGCAAATTATATACACTTCCTTACAAACTGATGCACTTCGTTCATTTCTTCACTTTTTATGGAAACATAATCGTGGATAGGAATTCCAGCTCAAGAACTCGTACCGAACTTTAAATCCGTAGGTAGTCTTATGTCTGTTCCAAAAACAATCTTAGATGGTGAAGCTGCTGTGGTATCATGAACCGTCGTTCGCTAAGCTATGAGGAATAATGATATGTGTGTATACCAATCTTTTTTATCAACCATTTTTCTGAGATACTCTTCCAAAGTATGATTGAATCTTTCCACGAAGCGGTCAGATTGCGTGTGCAAAGGAGTTGTTCATGTTATCTGTATGTTAAGGACTTTGCATACTTCCTTAAATACTGCAGACTCAAAATTTCTTCTTTGGTCTAAATGCAACTCCAACGATACTCCAAAACGGCTTACCCAGTTGTTAAGTAATGCATCCGCAACTGTTGTGGCTTCTTGATTCGGCATGGGATACACTTCAGGCCACTTACTGAAGTAGTCAATGACGACCAGCACATATTTATTACCCGCATCACTGATTGGAAATGGTCCGGCGACATCCATGGAGATACGTTCGAATGGTGCCTCACGTTGTACTGATGCATCCACCCTCGCCTTCTGACTGTTGGTCCTTTTGCTGGTACACATTGCGGGCAACTGCGAATCCAATTGGCGACCGATTCTTGCCACCCAGTCCAACAGAAAAGTTTCTTTAACGTTTCAAACTTCGGTCGGATGGACCATCTTCACTTTCCCATACACGATATAAGCAACCATCTTGAAACTTTAAACTCTGCCACTGTGCCCAGTACGCCTTAGTAATTTGGCTGTTGGAAGCTATCTCTTCCCATTATGTCTTTCTTTGATGTTCTTTGAACTTTATTATTATTCTGAGGGATCACTCTTTTTATCAATTTGTTCCGGAGTCCATTTTTCATCGGATAAAACAATCAGCAAACGAATGTCAATTATGTTTTTTTTTCCTTCTGTATTCAAGTTAACACGCATTCAAGTCTGCATTCAAGTTTACACGGACACAGTGACAGAGCATCTGCATTTCCATGATGGCCTCCTTTACGATGTTTGATTGTGAAATCGTAGCTCTGTAATCGCTCTTTTCAACGCGCAATTTGGTTTCTAGGTCTTTGAACTGAAGTAACCATTTCAGTGCGGCGTGCTCGGTTCTCAAGTGAAACTGTTTTTATTTGTGAAAATGTTTCACACTTTCGATTAGAGGAAGAAGCTCCCTTCTGGTGACACAGTAATTTCGCTCGGGCTTGGACAAGGTTTTACTGTAGTATGCGATCACTTTTTCTTGTCCATTAATCACTTGAGAGAGAACTCCGCCTATTCCGTATTCTCTTGCATCCGTACCAAGTATAAATTTCTCACCTGGAATTGGATATGCAAGAATTGGTTCCCAGCACAGTAGATCTTTTAACTTCACAAACGCCCATTCTTTCGATACATGCTCCATTAACCGGTCGAATGTTACTGGAGCATTACATAGTCCAAACGGCATTACCAAAAATTGCCATAATCCATCGCCAGTACTGAATGCGGTCTTCTCTTGATCTTTCTTATCGATTTCTACTAGCCAGTAACCGCTTTGCAAGTCCAACGTGGAAAACCACTTAGCATTAGAGAGTGTATCCAAGGTGTCATAGCGCGGATAACTATCTTTCTTGGTGACATCATTAAGTTTTCGGTAATCAACACATCAATACTACTGGTGAACTCCATGGACTCACAGATGGTTCCACCACGCGATTTGTGTGCATTTCTTTAACCAAATGTGATACTTCATCTCTTTCGCAAGTGGTACCCTTCATGCTGTTTGACGAATTGGGTTGGAATCACCAGTGTCTATTCAATGATTTACAATGGCAGTTCTGCCATCCTTTTGTTCATTTCAGCAAATATACACCGCTATTTATCAATTAGCTTTTGCAATTTGACTCTTTTCTTTGACAGCCAAATCCTTTGTCCACTCATTTATAAACGTGAGTATATTGTTTGTTTATTTGCGGTGTGACATAGTCCTTTGATTTGACTCACAATTTATAATCGCGGATGCCTCTTGACACTGGATATTTTAGGCACAATTCTGTCTTTCTCCTCCTCAAGAAGTGTTGAGGAGGAGAAACTACTTGCTTATCCCACAATCTCCATTTAATTTCTCCCAAACAATTGCTTCTGAATTAGGTGGTATTTTTCTATTTTTATGAGCGATAACTTGTTTAATTTTCGGGCTCTGGTCACAATCAATGTTTAGTTGGATATCTGTCTCTTCCTCACAGGCCTTGCAGATGTAAGAATCGACTCTTCCCAATTTTAAAAGTTACCTCTTAGCTCATTATGGTCCGTGAGGATGCCTGTGAGTTGTTTTAGCTCCTTTTTATTAAGTGTTAGAATTTTGTTTATTTTGGATTTGTTCGGGGGGCCCCATAGCCATTTAGTGGCTTGGCCCCGCTTGATTCTTCCCATGATGTTTTGTGAAGTCGATAAGCCCATTAGCTTATCTGGTTTTTTTGAAATTGGAAAGGTCTGCCGGTTATGACTGAGATTGTGTTCATTTCTCGCCAATTTGTGGGCTGTTTCGTTCCCCTTAATGCTACAGTGTCCTGTGACCCAGATAATATACACAGTGTTAACAAGTAAGAGATCAGCAAGTGCATCTTTACATTGTAGAACCACTCTGGATTTCATCTTGTCCGTGGATATAGCTCTAAAGGCAGCTTAGCTGTCTGAGAAAATTTTAATACACTTATCTAAACAGTGAGTGCTTTGTATAAATTTAACCCCCTCTATTATAGCCCCTACTTCCGACTGAAAGACGGTGTTGTGGTCATGCAGACGAAGTCTTTCGCTGTTCCAATCCTCCCTAGTCGGGGCAGCGAACTATGCGGCGGTTTTCTCCGGGATGCGGTCGCAGTTTCAATTACCTGAAGAAACAGTATTAGGAATTGAGTTAATTATGTTTTGATGATTAGTTAATGTCTCGGAATTGAGCCATCCCCCAAAGGATGTTTACTCGAGCCGCTTCGGCCACATATTTAAGTTGAATTTGTTTGGACGTATGTTTAGAATAGTCTCAATAGAGTTGGTCGAAGTGGTAGACATCGCACCTGACATGCCGAGACAACACGCCTTTTGCACTTTCTCGACTGGTTTGATATTATATTTTCGTCCCAAGCCGTCCACCAAACAAGTGTCGCATATGTGAGTATTGGTCGTACAACGCTGGTGAAAATCCAGTGGGTCATCTTTGGTCGAAGTCCCCATGTAGGACCATTACATCTTCTGCAGGTTGCCAAAACCCTAACGTGTATTGTGGCTCTGCTAGCTATTTGTGCCTTCCAGTTAAGTTTAGAATCCAGGATTACTAGAAGATACTTGACTTGACCTGTAAGTGCCAGTATCTTTCCGTTTACCTGGGGAAGAGGATAACTAGGTAGCTTCCTTTTGCTAGTAAAGAGACAGATTTCAGGTGATGACCATTCGGCCGAGATGTCCAAGGCTTATGGGATTCGTTTAGAATCTTAATCTACTTAATCTAAGTTTCAATGCTACTTTTCCAGTGTCTTTTGCTGCTTCAGCCTAGAAACATAATTTTGGCCAATCACAGTGTGTTTTGCTGCTTATGCCCAGAAGCATAATTTTAACCAATCACAAGTTCCGTAAATAACTCAAGTTCGATCCACAATTCGACTTCTTAACGCTGACCGTGAAAGCAACTCTTGCATAATCAGCAACCCGCGATGACATTGAATTTAGACCATCGCAAAGTCATTGAATTGAAGTCATCTTTGTTTACAAACAAATTGCACCACGTGCTTATTTTCTTCAAGCTAGCAACTTGACGCTGCTGCGAATTTGGTTTATAGTTACAATTGCTGACTAAGTAAATTGTCGCCGCTTATTTTGGCAACGACCAAAAGGTGTGTCATCAAACCAAAATCATTTACTTTTTGTTTTAACAACAATTAGAATGCATATAATATTATTTAAATATTTAGCAATTAATATTTAGCAACAGCAAATACCCACTAGAAAAATATCAATGAACTGCCACGCTATGAGTGACTGTCATAATGCTAACTCTCAACAGGTACCGCGAAACACCCTTCCTCTTAGAGTAATATTGACCTGCGGAAAACTAATGTTGCTGACAAGTGATGTTGCACAACATACGACGTACCCAGTGTAAAATAGCTGGATCTACATCAAAGGATGTTAAGGACGCAGTTGAATTTAAGTCAAGAACAATACACATATATTTAACGACGAAACACTGATATCATTTGACGTAATTTCACTATTTCCGAACGTACCTTTAAACTTAGCCATAGAAATCATAAAGAAAAATGAACAAGATCTCAACATATACTGACACACCAAAAGATCAGACATACCAATAGATTTTGTCTCACGATTTCATGTGTGCGTTGAATCTGATATTTTAATAATTTGTTGTAATCATCAGTATTATAAACTGGTGAACATTTACGTTTTAGATTAGTGGGCATATCAAAATCAAACCCATATAAAGTACGGAAAGGGGTTTGCCCTGTTGACATATGTACTGTGTTATTGTGCACGTGCATTGCCGAATTTAACCATTGGTCCCAGTTTGACCCATCTTCTTTTGCAAAACTTCGCAAATATTCTGCTAATGGTCGATGTCTTCTTTCCAAAGATCCATTAGCTTGTGGATGATATGGCGTAATATGTAACTTTTTAATTCCTAACAATTTACATGTATCTGAAAACAGTTTAGAGACGAAATTTGAACCATTGTCGGTAACTAATACTTTTGGAATATTTAAGCGCGTAATGATTTCGTAGTAAAATGCTTTCGCTTCAGTGCTTGCTTCTGCGTCCGGTATAGCTACGCAACACATATATTTTGAAAAATCATCTTGAAATGTTAATATATATTTATTTCCAGAGATAGTTTCTGGTAAAATTCCTACAAGATCCATGTATACTTTATCAAATGGGCGCGTTGGTGTATCTGTCAAGACCATTGGCATTTTTGTTAGCTTAGAACTTTTGTTAACTTGGCATTTTGAACAATTTTTTACATACTCTTTAATTTGTTTTTGCATACCCTTCCACCTATATTGCTTTCTTATTCGAAAATATGTTTTCAGTGTGCCCTGATGACCCCCTAACGGCGAGTCGTGAAAGTCTCTAAGTTCTGTTTTAATTTCTTTAGGATCGGTTAATACTTGACTCGAGATTGTTTCACCATCCATATCCGTTACTGTGTCGTCCAAGACTGGCTTACTGACGTCCGGTTGTGGATCTATTGCCTTTGGTTTATTTTTTGAACTGCCGCAATTTCTGTTTCTAATTGTGGAATCCTACTTAATGCGTCAGCATTTAAATTCTTTTTGCCAGGTTTATAAATTATTTCGAACTCGTATTCTGATAATTTGTGCCTGAACCTGGCTAGCCTTGACGTTTGATCCTTTAAATTCGCTATGCTACGCAGTGATTGATGATCCGTATAAACCGTGAATGGACGCCCCAACAAATACGCTCTATAATTTTTTGTGGCCCATACTATTGCCAAAAATTCTCGTTCAATTGTTGAGTACCTAGTTTCTGCATCATTCAGAGCTCTACTTGCAAATGCGATTGGTCGATCAGAACCTGGCTCGCCCTGTGACAGCACTGCTCCTATAGCTTCTCCACTTGCATCTGTTGTCAATACAAATGGTTTTGAAAAATCTGGGTATGCTAGAACATTAGGTGAAATAATTGCTTCCTTAAGTTTTATAAATGAGTCCTGGCACTTGTCTGTCCATACAAAACTGGCATCCTTCCGCAACAGTTTATTAATCGGTAGTGTTAACCTTGCCATATTCTTAACGAATTTTCTGTAATAATTTACTAAACCTAAGAAGGCTTGTACCTGTTTCTTGGTCCTGGGTACCGGAATATTTTTTACACATTCTATTTTATCGGGATCTGGCATTGCGCCTGACTCCGTGCATTTGTGCCCTAAATTTACTACTTCACGCCTTAAAAAATTGCATTTTTCCGTATTTAATTTCAAATTATTTTCCCTCAATTTTTCTAACACTTTACATAGTCTAATTTCGTGCTCCATTATGTTTTTTCCATACACAACTATATCGTCCAGATATACGAAACCATCAAGTTCATGCAATCAAGTTAAAATGTGGTTCATTATTCTTTGAAACGTAGCGGGTGCCCGCGTCAATCCAAATGGCATCCTATTAAATTCAAAATGTCCCAAGCCCGTGCTGAACGCTGTTTTTTCTCTGTGGGGTTCATCCACCAGCACTTAGTGATAACCACTTGCAAGATCTAATGTTGAAAAATACCTACTGTGACCTAATTGATCCAAAATTTCATCAATACGAGGTATTGGAAATACTTGTTTAATCGTTGCGTCGTTCAATTTTCTGAAATATATTACCAGTCTCCATTTTTTCTGTCCGTCCTTGCCACTCTTTTTAGGTACCAACAATAGTGGTGAATTCCAAGGCAACTGGCTTGGTGATATAATATCGTCGTCTAATAACTTCTGCACCTGTTTGTTGATTTCTTCTCTGTGAATATGTGGTAATTTATATTGTTTTCGGTTAATCGGAGGTTGGCCGTCTATTGTGGGGATTTCATGTTTTAAAATAGGTGTGTACGATAGCTCATCCCCCTCTAACAGAAATACATCATGGTATGACGCACATATTTTTCTATGGAACCTTCTCTTCAACATTTGCATTTGGATCCAATTTTAATGAGTCAAATAGTTTGCATATTCTGTGTCGTATGTTTATGCTTTGTACGCTATTCATTGTGCCATTCACTGGTGCCATAAATTTATTATAATTTTAAAATTTGAGCTGTATGTTCTTATTCAATATTTTATCTTTTTCTGTTGAGTTTAACACTGAAACGTTAACACTATTTTTTTCACATTTGATATGGTTTCTCCGATATAAACTCCTGGCGAAATTTCTTGTTTTTGAATTATTACTACGGGGATCTTGGTTCGTAGTGGTAATCTGGCGATACCTTTAGATCTTGCTGTTATTTTTATTTCTTCACTGTATAATATTTTATTTATTTCATCTAGTGATCTTAGTGGTAGTGTAACAATTTTATTTTTGTTTCTGTCTATAAAGGTTAATCCCTTTTCCACTGCATTGATGATTGCGTGGTTCCATAGATTATCTCGTCCAAGTATACCGTCTGCCGGAACTGGGAAACTAATATTAGTTTCCCATTTTTGCTTCCTTACAAGGAATTTCTATAAAGACATAATTTAATTTTGATATCTGTCTGAATTCCCCATGTCTACTATAAATAATGCGATTGTTCTTTGATTTTGTATATAAACTTAATTTTAATTCCTTAATATTTTCAATATATTTACTCATATTTTTATTTATGCTATCAATTCCTGAAGTTATCAGATCATTTAATTTCTTCTTATTTTCTTCTATACATATCCTATTAATTATGCAATCATAAAAATTATTTTTTGCTGTTAATTCTATTCTGCCAAAGACGTTCAACGTTAATACAATTAGTGAACAAAAATTATCTACCATTTTCCTACCATTGATAGCGAACGTATCCACTGCCGCACACGGCGTCTGATTCACAATTCCTATCTTCGTTGGCCTGATGTCGCAACTTGTCTTGGGTTCCCAGATAATTGGCCTATTCTGGGCCCCTAACAGTTTCCCTGATTGCGGGTAGACTCAAAATTTTTCTTCGCGTAACAGTTTTACAACGTATGCCCGATTCTTGCACACCATTTACATTTATTTAAATCTTTCTTATTATTATAGTTGTTGTTATTATTATTATTTCCATTTCTCCTATCGTCATTATTATTATAATTTTGGTATTACCATTATTATTGTTATAGTTATTTCCATTGTTGTAATTATTATTTCTGTTATTATTGTTAGTTTTCCTATTATTGTTGTTATATCTTCTATTATTATTGTTATTATTATAATTCCTATTATTTCCATTATTATTATAATTCCCATTTTTGTGGTTATTATTACCACGAGCATTATACTTGCTATTATTGACTTGCGTATTGTTCGTGAAGTCATCATTATAGTTGTTATTTTACGTTTGTTGTTTACTTGTAAATTGCTGCTCTGGTTCATTTATTTTCTGTGCACATCTTAAGTTCGTTTCGTGACCATAGGTCTCACATCCTTGACAGTATGGAGTATTTTTTCGACTGACGCACTCGTCCCGCGTGTGTCCTACATTACCGCAAAATGAACATGGGGTTTCCACTTTATTCCTTTCGTTTGAATTTTTTATACCGATTTCTCCACATGTGGGTTGTGAGGCTCTGCTAAAAAGCACCTCTGCGGCACTATGCGATGTTTCTCTTACACGCCCACTTTGTATCGTCTCCAACGTTTCTACCGCTTCCTCTATCAGTGAATCTAGTGAGTCCGCCTTATTATTTAGCATGTGTATTTTCAGTGTGCTGTCCTTAAGGCCTACCTTCAAAGTCTTTTGTATGGATTTGTCTAATTCTATTAGCATAACTTCGTCCCCTCTGCCATTATATTTTTCTTTTATTAATTCCACCGCCTTTGTTTTTAGTACATTTAGGCGTCTTGCAAAAGGTCGAATTTCTTCGGTAGATCTTTGATACGTCTCCTTTATTTCATTTATCACTGATTCTAATGTTACGGTTTTAAGATATGTCCTCTTTATTAAAGTATATAATTCATCTAATCCACTAAATTGAATACCTTTTACTAGGTCGAATGCATCTCCATACATTCTTAGCTTATAGTAATAGTTTGGCACTACAGTTCAATAAGAACTTAGGCCGAGCTCTCTCACCATTTTGAGCTGTGCCTGTTATATTTGTACTCAAAGTGGTGGGACCTACAGTTTATTGCCGAATCCGAACGGCGGGTGAGAGCTTTTCATAGACAATGTTTTTACTCTCGGAGGTTTGCCATTTACTGCCGAGAGGTAGCGCGGTATAGAAAAATGTTTCTATGAAAAGATGTTGTTAGCCCCAGTACAGGCTTGAACCGGGGACCTTTCGGCTCGCAGTCCAACGCACTAACCACTGAGCTACCGCGGCTAGCACACGATAAAAATTCTTGAAACTCTGTTTCTTTTGTTGACTTTACCGCTAAATCACATCCTTGTATGAATTTACATACTTCTGAGGGTAAGTCATTGGAGTAGTATGGATTCGCCGGTTCTGGCCCCACTGGGCTCCATGGAGCACATTGTTGTTAGTGTATATGAATTTTAACAGAGATGTTGTTATTGTTTTCAATAGGGATCATTTTTTAACATAGTTGTTGTTAGTGTAATTCAATAGGGATCATTTTTTAACATAGTTGTTGTTAGTGTAATTCAATAGGGATCATTTTTTAACATAGTTGCTGTTAGTGTAATTCAATAGGGATCATTTTTTAACATAGTTGTTGTTGGTTTAGTTCAATAGGGATCATTTATTAACAGAGTTGTTGGTAGTGTAGTTCATTGGAGATCATATTTTAACAGTATAGTTGTTATTGTTTTTTCAATGGGGATCATATTTTAACAGAATATTTTTACTTCTTAAATATATAAATATACAGCAATAAACACCGCATAACATTGAAATTTCACTTTGTAATCGGAAATTGCTTTTAATAAATGTGGATGCATTTCTTTGAATAAAATTTACAAATGGTTTAATAGGAGAGCTCCCTGCAGAACAAAAATACTCAGCCAGCCCATTTCGAGGAAAATATATTACAATCCAATGTGATCCTGGTTTAAATGATGTATCCATATTCACAATATAAAATGCTGGCTTTTTTATTCGATTTCTAGGTAACTGATTTGATGCAAAAACTCCTTTAAAATTCTTTTTAGTTACTAAATTTTTATATAAAATATTTTCTATATTACTTGTATTCATAATGATTGTAATACAGTACGATTTTTATCAATTTCCAAAACACTATCAAACTCACAATATGCTAAACAAGTAATTGCTTCAGAAAGTGCTTCACTGAAACGACCTTCAATTCGTATTGTACCCTGATTTATAAAGTTTCCGCAGTGTGAGTTATTGTTATGATCTGGTGTTAAATCAAATGCAAGTAAGAAATATCCGTTATCAAATAATTCTTTAGTTATTTGATGTCCCTTATCAAAGTAATGTATGTCAGTACCTTTAAATAAGGTTTGATATCCCCTTGTACTTATATGTCCATGTTTATAATCAAATTCAATAGGCTGTGCTGGTACTTGTACTCCATTTACAACTAAATTAAATCTTTGTAAATTGAAATGGCGAAAGTTATACGGATTTTCCGAACGATCACCAGTATATGCTTTATTAGTTACCATACCAAATATTAAGAAATTTGGAAGTTGTCCAATTATAACATTAGGTGAGTATTGATATGGTAATAGAGTTTGCTTAGTTTTCGGTGTAATTTTACTTTCATCACTTGACAAAATCCGTACTTTAGGTGATCCATGATTTGAAAAGTTTTTTAAACGTTTAGCTGCAGAACTTGCAGAGGAATGGTTTATTTTATTAATTGTTGTATCCACATCCATAGAATTTTCTTCATCTTCGTTAATATTGCTAAATATATGTTCATTAGCATTAAAGTCAGCCTGCGAAGCAAAATCTTTTTTTCCAATATCTTTTGTTTGAGTTTCATTATAGTTTTTAAATATCCATTTTGTTTGAGTATCTTTATCCCTTAATGATTTATACGACTTAACCGATTTATTCTCTTTCTTAATATTTATTTCTTGTTTGGTAATCAAATATTTTGCGAGTTCCTGTTTTATTCCATACCATTTATTTATATCTTTAAGTGTATGAGAGGCATATATTGGAAGAAGTTTTAGTTTTAAAAAATTTGAATCTGACATATCGTTAGAATACCGTTCATATGTAGAAGGGTTTAATAATATAAGCATGGATAAAATATTAGACATTTTCTAAAATTTTTCCTATAACACCGCTTAAAACAGAAGAAATCAAAATTGGTATAAATCCTCCTCTTTGGATAAGATGTTTTCTCTTCGATCGTAAAACAGTTTTTGAGCAGCAAAGTTTTCTAATGACATTTTTATATGATTTTAACTTTACTAGATCGTTTTTCTTTACATTATGATTTTTATGTAAAACATTAAATGCAATTTCATTAATAGCTTTTATAAGATTATCATCCGCGTTTTTTACAATTGCATTTCGCAATTTAGGTTTAGCATTTTTAAGAACATATAGAATATATTTGTTCTCCTTCAATCGATTCAGTTTGCAGGTCATTTTGGAGTGAAACAAAGCAGTAACAATATTCTTTATTGAAAATTTTAGATCTGAATCTTAATGCGTTATGTGCTTGTTGTGTAAGATCTATTAATAAATAACCATGAGCACAAGTGTTATATACTCTAACTAATTCTTTATAATTTTCAGGATAAATTTGTCTTGCCAAGCATTGAAATTGTCTAGGATTTTTAAACATAACTATATATTTTGAATTCAATGATATATCTCTTGTATATGTCCCCTTATGAAAAATATTTTGAGTTACTAAAACAACTGATAAATTGCGGTGATGCGAACCTTAAGTAAATAGTTCACAAACTTTTTTGTTAAATGAGTCTAACATTAAATCATCTAAAATTATTAATGTATATTCATTAGCTGAATTCTCAAAGTCATCTGGAATGCCTTCAATAAAATTAACATTATCAAGTTCCGGTAAAGAGTTTTTTTCAGCATAACACCAAATTACATTTGTAATAGGAGAACTAATTAATTGTTTATTGTTAATAAGATTTATAATAAATGTTGATTTGCCACAACCTGATGGTCCACAAACTAACATTGTAAATGGATACACAAATTGATGAAACATGGTTCTCTATTCAATGATGATCTTCTAATAAATATAAATATTGTAAACAAGTTTTTATACCCTACACCTATGAGGTACAGGGTATATTAACTTTGTGCATATATTGTAACGCCCCTTAGGAGGCGTGTCCGGTATGGAAAAGTATATATATTCTTGATCAGCATCACTACCCGAGTCCGTTTAGCCATGTCCGTCTGTCTGTCTGTCTGTCTGTCTGTCTGTCTGTCTGTCTGTCTGTCTGTCTGTCTGTCTGTCTGTCTGTCCGTCTTGCTGTCTTGCTGTCCGAATACAGAATAACTTGAGAAATACTGATCAGAATGCGATGAAATTTCGTCTCAATATATTTTAGCCAAAATTAGGAACTGAGTTTGAAAATGAGCCAAATCGGTCAACGGACACGCCCATCTCCCATACAAGTCACTTTTATCGGAACTAATAACTCGAAAAGTATTCAAGGTATAGTTATAAAATTTAAAACGTATTGTTAGAATTCACCTAAAAATATGTGGTCCAAAAATGAGCGTGATCCGCCCACTTTTTTTTTCATTATTTCCCGGGTTTTCATAGTGGAAATTTGATCCGTAAATTATTAAAATCAAATCTATGAAATATTAGCCTTTAAGAATTTTAAATATAGGCGTGGTCCGCCCATTTATATTTTTCAATTTTTTTTTCAACTTTATGTATTTTTTAAATTATGGGGATATAAGACGTATATTTCTGATATATGAATAATATTCTGAGGGTTAATATCCCCACCAAAGGTGTATGGTATTCCATAGTCGGGCCCGACCGACTATAAAAATCCGCCCCATGTGACCGAACTTACCCATGTGACCTAACTTTCCCAACTCGTTTTTATATAAATATAAATTTTAAAAAATCAATCATTTACATTATTGGTTGAACTCACAATGAGTAAAGAAGTTCTTGTAAATGAATTGCATCGACAAGCAAGAAGAAATTTTAAACGGCGTAGGTTTATTCAAAAGGGTATTTCAGATACTTGGCAAATCGATCTTGTAGAAATGATACCTTTTGCAAAGATTAATAAAGGATATAAATATTTACTGACTGTTATAGATGTTTTTTCTAAATACGCATATGCTTTACCTGTTAAAACCAAAAGTGGGATCGATGTAACCTTAGCTATGCAAAATATTCTAGAAAAAAATAGGAAAAAAATTCCCAATAATATTCAATCTGATCAAGGTAAAGAATTTTTCAATTCTAATTTTAAAAAATTAATGAAAAATTTTGAAATAAACCATTATCATACATTTTTTAATATGAAGGCTTCAATAATTGAAAGGATTAATAGAACTTTTAAAAATTTAATGTGGAAAGATTTTAGTCTTCAAGGGAATTATAAATGGCTGAACTTGATTACAAAAAATATCAATATATATAATAATAGATATCATCGTAGTATTAAAATGTCTCCAAAAAATGTCAATAAATCTAATCAACAAATACTTTTAAATACAGTTTACAATCATATTAAAACATTTAAGATGAGTAAATTGAAAATTGGAGATGATGTTCGAATTAGTAAATATAAAGGTACTTTCTACAAAGCATATGAATCCAATTGGTCCAATGAGGTATTCAAGATAAATAAAATAAAGATCACAAATCCAATTACTTATCAATTAATTGATTATCAAGGAGAAATAATAAAAGGTGGATTTTATGAAGAAGAATTACTTAAACAGAAACATCAAATACGTATCTAGTTGAAAAGGTTTTAAAAAGAAAAAAGGAGATGGTGTATGTCAAGTGGCTAGGTTTTGGAAGTGAACATAATTCATGGATTAACAAAAACGATTTATTAACTAAGTAAACTAAATGTAACTTATTATAATTGTATTGTTCCAATATTAATATAAATAAAGTTATTAAAAAAAATAACTGTCATTCTTATTTAAACATTTGAAATTAAAAGATGGGAGATTCTAGTTTTTATATTACTTTATTAAGTAACAATACCACAAATATTTATGAAAACACTAAATCTACATTTACAAATTTATTAAAAGAATCTTTGGTTTTAAATGAAAACTGGGTTGTAGGTTTAACAGAAATTTCATTTCAACTTGTTAATAACCCATCTACATTTGAAGTATCTCGAAATTTGAATAAAAGGGATATTTTGAAATCAACTTTAAAGTTAAATAAAAGTAATATCAAAAATGTAAATAGTGATCTAAAAGTAGATAAAAAAATAAATACTATCCCTATCACATATTTAAATTTCATGGACAAAATAAATCAAGCTATCACAAATAGAGATGAAAAACCACAAATTGCAGAAAATCAACTCAATGTCAATTCTAATCCTGAGACAGTTGTAATAAAAAAAAATAAAAAAAATAAAGAAGAGTTGAATATCGATAACAAAAAAGATAAAAGTTTAAAATTAATAACTGAAAATTTAGACATTCAAGATACTATAAATGAAAACCCTGAGTTGGTTGGCGTAAAAAGCAGTATTAATAGACACTTTGTATCGGAGAATACAATACTTAAAATGTTAGATGTCATATCGAATTCTTATGAAAAATTTAATTCACATACAAATTATAAATTAAGATCTAGCGAGCTATACAACCTAGTGTTTGTGTACACAGACATTATTAAACCCAGATATGTAGGCGATCAAAAAATAAAATGTTTAAAAATATTTCCATGTTTAAATGAAATAAATTATATTCACTTTAAAAATATTGAATATTATCCATTGGAATCTTCAAATATAAATAATATTTCTATAATGATACGAGATGATGAAGGAAAGAAAATAAATATTATATCGAATGAATCCCCCGTTTATTGCACGTTAAATTTTCGTAATATAAAAGAAGCTTCATAAGTTGTACTGATATCATTTATATGTAAACCATGGACAAGATTTATTCTGAGTACTATCTCTTCACTAGGAAAAGAATAATGACAGGATTATCTCTACCAGTACTTAAGGGTGTCACTATTCCTCTGTCTAACGAAGTAAAATATCTGGGCTTAACTCTAGATAGTAAACTACTTTGGACAAAACATGTTGAAAATAAAATTTCGCGAGCATTGAATGCCTTCTGGCAATGCAGAGGAATTTTTGGGAAGACATGGGGACTATCGCCGAGCAAAACCTTATGGATTTACACGGCAATGATAAGACCGATGATATCATATGCATCGGTAGTCTGGTGGAACAAGCTGTCGCGAAAATGCGTGACAACTAGTCTTGCCAAGATTCAGAGAACTGTGTGTCTGGGTGTTACGGGTGCCTTTCCCACTACACCTGGTCCAGCACTGAATGCAATCTTAAACCTACCACCACTTGACATCTTCATCAGAGGCGAAGCCATGAAAGGCTGCTGGAGACTAAAACGAGGTGGTTTCTGGTTTAATGTTCCCTGGAATATCTCTGATATTGCACTTGACACTCCATTAGACACCTGTCTACTGGAGATGCCCTCTGATGCAATGATAACAGAAATATTACCAAGACGAAATTTTGAGGTCTGCCAACCTGACATTCAAGACTGGCTAACGCCTGACTGTGAGCCAGGTAGAGGGTCACACCGCATTTTCACAGACGGCTCCAGAACCGATCAGGGATCTGGTGCTGGAGTGTTTGTGGAACCGGATGACCGCAGACTTCACTTCGCCTTAGGCGACAATGCCTCGGTATTTCAAGCCGAAGTCTATGCTATACTTATGGCTATGGACTACATTGCGGATAATAGATGGCAGAACAGGGCTATATCAGTTTGCAGCGATAGTCAGGCTGCTCTTATGGCTTTGAACAACCAGGTCATCACATCCAAAATTGTACGTCAATGCAGATCACGTCTCAATTGTGTTGGTAAATACAATACACTGAAACTGATTTGGGTGCCGGGCCATAAAGGAGTTTCGGGCAATGAAACATCTGACGAACTAGCACGTGCTGGATCTGAGGATAATCCATTTGGACCAGAACCTGTGCTTGGACTACCTGCATCTACGGGGAAATTCGTCATCAGCTCTTGGGTCGCCTCCGCACACAAGAGCAGATGGCTGAATGAGACGAAATGCAGATTCTCCAAGCTCATGACACCGACGATAACCAAAAGATCGGCCTCGTTTCTACTTTCCTTAAGTAGAAAGGAGTGCATAAAACTGACGGGACTTCTAACGGGACACAACGCATGTGAAAAACACATGAACGCAATCGGCCTGGCCGAAAGCGCCTTATGTTCTGCCTGCTACGAAGAAACTGGCACCACAGAGCACTATCTCTGTGACTGTCCAGCATTTTCTAGAATAAGAAGGCAGATCTTTGGCACAGACTTGATGAGAGAGGATCAGCTTCACTCTCTATCACACAATAGCCTTCTTAGATTCAATAATGAATCTAAGAAGTATCATTAAAAACCAGGGAACTGGGTCACAGCACAATGGATATAACCCTGTCTGAGTGCTGTGGCTCTATTTTTTATCCCACATTAAAAAAAAAAAAAAAAAAAAAAACTATCTTAATCAATCCGGACCAAATTTTATAATATAGGAGATATATACCATTCTCCTAGAATTGTTCAATATGGTCGTGGAATTGGTTCTTTTTTTTCGGCCTTGTATATACATCTAAAACCTTTAATGATAACTGGATTAAATGCTTTAAAAAACCATTCACTCGAAATTGGAAAATCAGTTTTGGAAGAGTTAGGTACTAAACCTATAAAAACTATATTAACTGAACAGGGTAAAAAGGCTGTTCGAAATTTAAAAGAAAAAGTTATTAGCAAAATTAGAAATATACAAGATGGGAATGGAAAACGTATAAAATTCAAACGACTAAAGAAAAAAGATCATTTGAAAACTAAACGTTCTAGAAGAAGAAGGATTACTGATATATTTGGCAACTGTTAATTTATTTATGATGACAGGATTTATTGAATGTATGAAAAGTGAATTAGATCTTTTTGAGTCACCACCTGTACAAACTAGCATAATTAAAACTGAGGAGGTATCATATAGTCCAATAGCAACAATTGACAACTCTACTACAATAGAATTTCTTTCACTCGGAAATGGTGAAACATATCGTGATCTAAGTAGTGTTTATTTACGATTAATTGTAGAAATTAATGGAAGTGGAGGAGTTATAAACAATTTACTTCATTCATTATTTCGGAGCTGTAATGTTCATTTAAATAATAGAAATGTATCGCAATCTGATAATAATTTTATTCAAAGAAATGCATCCACATTTATTAAAAGCAATTTCCGATTACAAAGTGAAATTTCAATGTTATGCGGTGTTTATTGCTGTATATTTATATATTTAAGAAGTAAAAATATTTCTTTCAAAAAGTTTTTTAATTATTTTGATATATATTTTAGCTTTATTTTAGCTGTGCATTATTTTAAAAGTATTTTTAAGTTTCCTATAATAAAAAATAAATAAAACAATTTAATGTAAATAATTTATAAATTTGTTTTTTATTTCTATTATTTAAAATTTCACAAATTCATTGAATATAGTATAATAAAAAACAGTTTTTAATAATATGTAATAAACAATTATTTTGTATATTTTATTAGTTTGTCAATGTCTTTAGATTTCTTGTCATAATAATAGCAACCACATGTATCTGGTCCCTCCGTTAAGTCATCTGTGGCCCATGGACAGCTCTTATAATGTACTCCGTGAATAGTTAATATTTTTTCCATATACTGGTAATGCTTACAATAAGGGGTAAACTTAATAAACTGTTTTTTATGATCGTCTAATAAAATATTATGAAATTCTTTTAAAAACGTTTTTACTTTTTTAACTTCCATAATATTTTTTTGTTCCATTAAAATTGTAATGTAGACGATGAAAAAATTTAATTCAAATTTCGATCCATTTATATATAATGGATATCTCTTTAAAATGAGTTAAAAAGTGAATTCCATTAGTATAAATATACTCAATTAAAATTTTAAAGTGAGTAAATAAAATAAATCTCAAGACTAAAAACTCTATAAAAAATAGACATGTTCTAACATGCTCAATCTTTTAAACTTATAGTATAGAAAATGATTTAAAAAATGATCCCAATGGAACCTTATGGCTCCATTCATTCATATAACCAAATTAAACGATCATGACTTTGCAGAATAAAATCCAGTACAATACCTCTTATAGTAAAATTGGCCTTGAATTAAATATATGTCAATGCATTAATACAGGAGAGTCTTAACCTGTTTACACCAAAAAAAATTATCCACAAAAAAAAAATAAGCATCTAATAATAATATTCATTCATATATCGAAGTTTTAAATCACCGTTCCTCAACAAAGTTTCAAATTGAACCCTTTGCTCCTCAACTCTCTTGATGATCATGTAAAATAAAACAAACAAGTATAACTATAGTATACATTATAACTACGTTAACTGAAATCTAATTGCAACTATAATATTTTACAACAGCAACATGAATACGTTTGTAAATATTCTCATTCACAAAAAAAGCTTACTCCGATATAATTATCCCAACAACAACATTTACTCTTTACGGCTGCATGCCTTCATAACATGCATATAATATATATGTATGTATCAACATTAACAAATTATGTTAAAAAGTCATCCCACTGGCTCCATGCCATTATAAAATATATAGTATACATATAATATACATCTGTTAAAAATACTTCCCATGAAAACAATAACAAATATTCTGTTAAAATATGATCCCCATTGAAAAAACAATAACAACTATACTGTTAAAATATGATCTCCAATGAACTACACTACCAACAACTCTGTTAAAAAATGATCCCTATTGAACTATACCAACAACAACTATGTTAAAAAATGATCCCTATTGAATTACACTAACAGCAACTATGTTAAAAAATGATCCCTATTGAATTACACTAACAACAACTATGTTAAAAAATGATCCCTATTGAATTACACTAACAACAACTATGTTAAAAAATGATCCCTATTGAAAACAATAACAACATCTCTGTTAAAATTCATTTACACTAACAACAATGTGCTCCATGGAGCCAGAACCAATGGAGCCAGAACAATGTGCTCGGTGGGGCCAGAACCGGCGAATCCATACTACTCATTGGAGTCCGTGCCTGAGAACATCGGAACGAAATGGTTCACCATTTTTGCAATATGTTCGATACCCATTTTAAATTCCGGGAAATTTATTTTTTCTGTGTGACTTATTTCACTGTTATTTACAGCTTCCTTATGTATCAATGAGTTGTTAGTTACTAACTCTAATTCTTGCTGTAGTAGTCTATTTCTATCTTCTAATTGTACAATTATTTTTTGTGCATCTGTGATACTACCATACTCAGCCCTGAATCGGGCACTTCCAGAGGTTTCCGGTGTGTCTATGTAATTCCGGTTTTCAATAATTTTCACTAGTTTTCCTCTATTTTCGTCTAAGTGTTCTGCGTGATCCAAAATGGTTTTAATTTGATCTCTTAAGCAATTATTCAATTTTTTTAATTCTGTTAACTCTGTCTCTAATTTTTCTTTTTCTGTTATGCTTAAAATCTGTCTTAGCTTCTATTATTTCTAAAAATGATAAGAATATTATGTCTGCTTCTTCTATTCTCGTGACAGCAGTGGTTCTAATCTTTTCTCTAACTAGCTGAATGTAGTCTTTTGAACCGTTTATTCTTTTAATCTCTGTCCACAAACGTTCAATGAAAAGTCCAATTCTCCATTTAATTTTGTTGTTTCATGTTGTACCTTTTTTAATTCTGATTGAAGAGTTTCCATTAAACGTATCAGTTTAAGATATTTTTTCGAACGAAACTATTCTAATTTTCCAAAATTGTTTATATTTTTATAATTTTTTCTTTATCTAGGTTTGGTTCTAAAACCGGCTGCGCCTATGTTAATGTCCCTATTTTATCACCTAAAAATAAGACATTTAATAAATATTAACACTTACTCCATTCCAAGTTTATCCTTTTTATAATTTTTATTTCCTTTTACTGTTCCACTTCTTGGACTCACTTCTTAATCTAATAACCACTCTCTTAAAAACTAAATAACTACAGCTTATATACTAATACTTAATCTAAGTTTCAATGCTACTTTTCCAGTGTCTTTTGCTGCTTCAGCCTAGAAACATAATTTTGGCCAATCACAGTGTGTTTTGCTGCTTATGCCCAGAAGCATAATTTTAACCAATCACAAGTTCCGTAAAGAACTCAAGTTCGATCCACAACTCGAGTTCTTAACGCTGACCGTGAAAGCAACTCTTGCATAATCAGCAACCCGCGATGACATTGAATTTAGACCATCGCAAAGTCATTGAATTGAAGTCATCTTTGTTTACAAACAAATTGCACCACGTGCTTATTTTCTTCAAGCTAGCAACTTGACGCTGCTGCGAATTTGGTTTATAGTTACAATTGCTGACTAAGTAAATTGTCGCCGCTTATTTTGGCAACGACCAAAAGGTGTGTCATCAAACCAAAATCATTTACTTTTTGTTTTAACAACAATTAGAATGCATATAATATTATTTAAATATTTAGCAATTAATATTTAGCAACAGCAAATACCCACTAGAAATATATCAATGAACT
This sequence comes from Dryomyza anilis, assembly GCA_951804985.1. Lineage (NCBI taxonomy): Eukaryota > Metazoa > Arthropoda > Insecta > Diptera > Dryomyzidae > Dryomyza > Dryomyza anilis. Next base: position 63,602,128 of record OX638135.1, read on the forward strand.
GCCACGCTATGAGTGACTGTCATAATGCTAACTCTCAACAGGTACCGCGAAACACCCTTCCTCTTAGAGTAATATTGCCCTGCGGAAAACTAATGTTGCTGACAAGTGATGTTGCACAACATACGACGTACCCAGTGTAAAATAGCTGGATCTACATCAAAGGATGTTAAGGACGCAGTTGAATTTAAGTCAAGAACAATACACATATATTTAACGACGAAACACTGATATCATTTGACGTAATTTCACTATTTCCGAGCGTACCTTTAAACTTAGCCATAGAAATCATAAAGAAAAATGGAACAAGATCTCAACATATACTGACATACCAAAAGATCAGACATACCAATAGAGATACCATTGACAGTCCAGGGTTCCTGGGTCAGATGTGCGTCTTACCTTCTTCCATTCTCTCCATAAGCGCAGCCGTCGCCAGTCGACTCCTATGGAGGTTGATCTGCGTAAGCAGTATCATTGGGCGAGTAGCTCATCCTTCTGAGAGGGCGTAATGGTGTCATCAGAAAATTCCGATACGCCCTCGTCCTCCCCTCTGCGTAAGCAGTATCATTGGGCGAGTAGTTCATCCTTCTAAGAGGGCGTAAGGGTGTCATCAGTAAATTCCCATACGCCCTCGTCCTCCCCTCCGCTCGTCCCTTCTTCTTTGGTCGGGTTGACCTGAACCTGACTTGCGTTCGTCATCAATCGATTCAGGTGCCACCGCATACGTCTTGCTGTCCGACATCTTCTCCGTAGACTCCCCATCGCGACCCTGTCTTTTAGTTGCGCGGGCCCCTGCATTTCGCAGTGCAGGCCGAAATGCTACGTTGGACGAGCACGACGGGATGTCATCACTGCTAAGAGGTCCCTTGATTTTAGACACGTTTGTCTTGATTTTCTTCGCCAGTCCAACCTGGGTCATCTCCTCAGGAGAGCGCAGTCGCTTGCCCGGTCCTTGTGAACCAAGTGTAGCGGCTGGCTTCAACTGAGGGTCCCTGTTGTCAGCGGTCAGGGGATCCCAGTGAAGTGAGAGGCAGCTCTCTTGCATTGTTTGGCTTTTAATCGCCTAGCCTCACCAGAGAGTCGCCTTTTCCCATCTCTCCATGACCATATGGAGTTGCGGAAGAACGCACGACTACCGTCCTGTCCGAACTCTGGTCGGAGTCAATTACTCCAACCCTCTCCCGGAATTTTCATCACAGGCAACCACTGGCGCCCTACCAGCCGAGCTGAGTCAGCCTGTCCTGCTGGGAGGACATACGCCTGGCTGCATGGTCACAGCTGCAGGCGCTGGGGCAGATATCCCTACCCCTGGGTCCATACACCCGGTATCTTTATCCGTAGACGACTTCATGAATTGGTTTTAACGACCCCGTAAGTCTAAGTGTTTCCAGACCCTTCGGTTGTATGTGTTTAACGACCCTTCGGTCGGACTAAAGGCCGCCCCACAGGGATCAGACGCCTAAAAGTATTTGGTTAAAGATTTTTTAAAATTGTTGTTATTTTTGACATGATCCTGTCGATCTTCATATCTGGTTCCTCTGTGGATTCATTAAATGAGCGCTTGCGTTTTTTAGGGCAATCACGTGCCATATGCCCATATGTATCACAGATGTAGCATTTACCGTTAAATTGGGTATCTTTGTTGACAGATGTGTGTTCGGTTTTAACGCCTGCTTTAACTCTTTGACACACTACTTGAAATGTGGTTCTCCACATCAATTCTACGCGCATTTTGAGCCGGTCGGCACAACGCATTTGCTGTCTCTTGTGTTAGAACTGTGGTAACCGTTTCCGTAAATGTTACCTTGGGCGCAATCACTGTAGCACGATTTGTCTCCTGATCGCGTATGCCATCAACAAACGCATAGATCTTGCACTTTTCTATGAAATCACTCGTTGAATCTGCATACGAAAAATGCGCAAGCCTTCATTGTGCTATCGATTACTTAAAGCCGTGGTCTCAAATTGTAGCTTGAAAATATTGAAGGCTGTGGTTCCATCGCAGCTGTGAAGGTCCACTTAGCTGCAGTAAACGGACATCTTGTATTTTCTGTAGCTTTTTGTCGAAACCATTTTCCAATTTTTCAAATTTGCCTTCCATGTCATTTACATGTGCCTCAAGTTCGTTTACTTTGCCATGGATTAGAAACTTCCAAGAGATGCTTCGAATGTTCTTGAAGGTGTTATGAATTTTCGCGAAGTTTCTGTTCAATTTTGTTTTAATTTTCGTGAAATTCTGTTTTAAGTTGATTTGAGTTTTCTAGAAGTTCTGTTTTTAGTTGATTTGAATTTTTTAGTAGCTGTTGTTGTATGGCTCCGAGCAACTGGCTCATATCAAAACTTTGGGACTGTACTTTTTGCTCAGTATCCAGATTTTTCGACGATGATGCTGCAGCTTCTACTTCAAACTCATGCTCCGAAAGATTAATGCCTTGGACATCCAATTCCCCCATTAGACGCTTCTGTAACTCTAGTTTCGTACCAGCAGTTGGCAAATCACGACTCGCCAGCCTCTTCTCTAGCTGGTCGACTTTAAGTTGCTCCAATTTAACCATTTTGTATCACAATCCCACTTCTGACACCAATGTTACGAAAATTCAATCTACGGAAAACGGTTCTACGAATTCGTATCGCTGGATTGTGTTCAAAATAAAAACACTCTAATAACACTACACAACAAAATGAGAAAAAAAGTTTGCGCAGTAAATTCCATTTTTTTGTATTATTGGAAATGACTCGCAGAATTTGAATATATGAATTAAAAAATTTTCTACGGATAGGTTTACGAGATTTCGGGCAATATCTTTTGTACTGAGCATTCAAAAAGGTGGTCACATATATTTGTAAATATCTAGCGTTTAATAAAACCCATAAACGCAACTGTTATATCGAATGGAAGATAATTCAATAAACATTTCTTACAATAGTTTGGAATTGGTTTACTGGTTTAAGAGAACTATATAGAAGAACTCGAAAAATGTAAATTTTGTCGACCAAAATTTTATTAAAAAATGAATTTAAAAAATGGCGAAAAATTAAAAACGCAAAATGATGCACAGTTTGTAAAATTGCAAAATTAGCCTGTACATTTTGAAAGAAAATGATGTATAAATAAAAGAAACCTATTGATACGTTTTGAGAACAGAAAAAATCATGTGAAAGCATTACAATTGGGTATTAACTAAAAAAACTCGCATAATATTGTTACGAAAATTCAGTATACGGAAAACTGTTCTACGAGTTCGTATCGCTGGATTGTGTACAAAATAAAAACACTCTTATGTTTGGTTTTAATTATAACAATTAACTTTATTAATTCACTTTAATAAACAACTTTACTAATAACAAATTCTAACAACTGCTGCATGTCCACAATTTAACTTTACATTTATCACACGAGATGCCCTCGACCACTTTACAATCACTACTGAAGTGCTGTACCTCAGATGCGGCTCCCTTATATACTGCATGCATCAGTTCGACTTGTTTCGAGAACCTTCTACTCGTTTCGTGAATGACGCATGATATTGGCATCTCATTCGCACTCATGTGTTTTAATGTGCAGATCTTCCATCTCTTTCTCGCACATTGCTCAGTACGCTGAATGATCTTCCGTCTCTTTCTAACTCATTGCTTAGTGCGCTGAATTGTCTTGCGTCTCATTTTTTATTGTTGAATGCTTGCGCAGTGGGACAAATTACCTCTTCTCGTAACAATATGTTTATACCCAATACCCATGGGTTACAAGTTATAAAATATATGTGAGGATATTTTAGCGCCTCTTAGTAGGCGTGACTGGTATGAAAAAGTATATATTTTCTTGGTCAACATACACTTTCCGAGTCGATTTATATATGACCGTCTGTCTGTCCGCTTATACAGGATATCTTTAAAACTGCTATTCCGAATGATGTAAAATTTATTTTCAATATATTTTAGTAGAATAGTAATTCGAAGTTCGAAAATGAGTCGATTTAGACAACGTAATCTACTACATCCACTACGAAATATGGGTTTACTTTTTAGGATCACATATCTCGTTAAGTATTAAAGATAAAGTTATAAAATTTAAAATTAATTACAAGCAATCATCTATCAATAGGTGCTCAAAAAAAAATCGTGATCCGCTCACATTTTTTATTTTTTATTGTTATGCCTATTTGTATTGCACTCAATTATATTGCTTTCACATAACATTTTTTATCCTCAAATGTTTCCCATATATTATTGTCATTTATAGCTCAATTTCTTCGAAAGAGTGAACTAATTTTGAAAAATTAAAATTTGTGTATCATCTAACTTTATTGATTTTTTTCCATTTTTTTAAATGAATTTTTTCTTAAATTTTTGTTGGAAAAAAATGTTTTTTCAAGTTCTCCTTTCGAGTTCTCTTAAACTAATGAACCAATTTAAAAATGTTCTAAGAAATGTTTATTCGATATTAACTTTCATTCGATATAAGATTTGATCATATGTGTTATTTAAAACGCGAGATATTAGCAAATATATGTGACCACCTTTATGAAAGCTCGGTCCAAAAGTTATTGGCCCATATTTGTAAACCTATCCAAAGAAACATTATTAAATCATATTTTCGGAATAAGGGCGTCATTTTACATAATCCCAAAATAACCTTGACTGCAGCGCAGAATGGCTGTTGTGTAGTATAATTGGTTTTAACTAGTGTTATTTCAACTAGTATTAATTAACTTTATTTATTTAAATAACAACTTAAAGAGTAAGCGCTGAATGATCTTCCGTCTCTTTCTAACACATTGTTTAGTGTGGTGAATTGTCTTGCGTCTCATTTATTATTAAAAATCATTTATTAAAAAAAATAAAACCATTTCCTTCAAATATGTATAGGCTTGAGGTTCTTCTCGTAGTGTTTTTTCGACAACTCCTTGGTCCTACATTGGTTTTGTCTTACGATCTCGTGTGATCGCTGTGTTTGGTACTTTAGTACATTATTGTAATCATCCGCGTTATACAATGGTGAATATTTATGCTTCAAATTCGTAGGCATGTCGAAGTCAAACCCGTACATGTCTATTTCGGGGAAATGTCCATTCGGGGAAGTGTCCACTTCATGAAAATGACTTCGGGTAAATATCTTTCGGGGAAATGGCTTCGGGAAGTGTCTTGCTACGATACAATAAGACATTTTCAAGATAATGTTAACTATATAAATATCAAATATGGTAGTATTTTCTATTACAACGATTGTTGACAAATTTATATTTACATCAAACTATAGGCCCTATTATGATTAGCGAAGCGAATGGTTTTGGCGAACGTCTTGGCGAATCGAACGCAATTTGTTAATATGGTTGCCGAATGTACTAAATTTAATGGGTAAAAAGTAGGCAACACTTACAATATGGAATGTCAAATGACGACCTTACAGCGTTGCAAAAAAAAGTATCAAGTTGTGTACTTTTAGTACTTCCTATTTTTAGAACTACTACTTTTTATTTTATATTTATTTGAACATCACATTATATATGTCTATAATAACTTATTGTTTATAAATATAAATTTTATATTTCAAAACATACACTTTTTCGTTTCTTTTTGTACATGACAGCATTAAAAATTAAAAAAAAATACAAATTAGCATTGCAATTAGAATGTATAAATGAAAAATTGTGCTATTTTTGCAAATATAAACATTGTAAGTGATTTTACAATCAAAATGTTGCATTTCTTTACATTATTAAAAAACTACTTTTTTAAACTTTTCATATGTTTTTATACCCTACACCTATGAGGTACAGGGTATATTAACTTTGTGCATATATTGTAACGCCCCTTAGGAGGCGTGTCCGGTATGGAAAAGTATATATATTCTTGATCAGCATCACTACCCGAGTGCGTTTAGCCATGTCCGTCTGTCTGTCTGTCTGTCTGTCTGTCTGTCTGTCTGTCTGTCTGTCTGTCTGTCTGTCCGTCTTGCTGTCTTGCTGTCCGAATACAGAATAACTTGAGAAATACTGATCAGAATGCGATGAAATTTCGACTCAATATATTTTAGCCAAAAGTAGGAACTGAGTTTGAAAATGAGCCAAATCGGTGAACGGACACGCCCACCTCCCATACAAGTCACTTTTATATAACTCTTTCGGAACTAATAACTCGAAAAGTATTCAAGGTATAGTTATAAAATTTAAAACATATTGTTAGAATTCACCTAAAAATATGTGGTCCAAAAATGGGCGTGATCCGCCCACTTTTTTTTTTCATTATTTCCCGGGTTTTCATAGTGGAAATTTGATCCGCAAATTATTAAAATCAAATCTATGAAATATTAGCCTTTCAAAATTTTAAATATAGGCGTGGTCCGCCCAATTATATTTCTCAATTTTTTTTATAGTTTTTTATACTTTATATAAATTTTTTAATTTATGGGGATATAAGACGTAAATTTCTGATTTATGAATAATATTCTGAGGGTGGGGAGGTTCAGCATAATTAAAAATAATAAAATTTAAGGTATACAATTAAATATTCATCATTAATATCTCCACCAAAGGTGTAGGGTATTCCATAGTCGGGCCCGACCGACTATAAAAATCCGCCCCATGTGACCGAACTTACCCATGTGACCTAACTTTCCCAACTCGTTTTTAGTATCAAATTGTTTTTATTTTGATTTACGTAAACACTGTTTTTGTTTACATTTTTTAACAATAGTTTATTTTGATTTGTTTTGAATAGTTTTATTAAAATGATAAGTAGTGTGAAATGTTTTTCAATGATACCGATGAATTACAATTATTTTAATATTATGGCTTTAGGTTTGTTGATAATTTTCATTTAAACAAAGATGCATTTGTTTATGTTCTGGAGGAAATAAAGAGCAATGTAGTGCATCATGGAACAACACCAATACCGCCTATATTTAAACTGGCATGCGCTCTACGGTTCTTCGCTGACGGAAGTTACCAAAATCGCTTTGGAAAAGACTTTGATTTGGGATTCGCGCAACCAACAGTCTCTGCAGTGTGAAAAGAATTTCTTGATGTTTGCGAAGCAGATATTTGCCGGAAATGGATAAAAACTGAGATGACTGAACAAGAGAAGCAAACTTCAAGAAATTTTTTTAACACTGCAGCAGGAATTTCACGTGTAATTGGTTGTGTTGACGGAACACACATAGGAATTGTTGCGCCAGCGGAAAGGAAACACCAATACTTCAATAGAAAGGGATTCTATAGTATTATTGCAATGATTGTAAGTAAATTTCACAATATAAGTAATCAACATGTAAACTTGCAGACTTGCGACCACAACATGCAGATTAGATTCATTGATGGAAGGTATCCCGACTCCACTCATGATTCTTTTGTTTGGAACTACAGCGAGTTGAAAACAAGCATAGAAAGGATGTATGAAAATGGAGAAAGAAGTTCTATATATTTAGGTAAAATCTATTAAATTGTATTTCTTACAACTTTTATACAAATAATGACTTTTGCAGGGGATGCAGGCTATCCGCTGCATCCGTACTTATTGACATCTTTCTGAAGTACATCTTCAGGAACTCCTCAATCCCAATTTAATCAACAACACGCAAAGGCCCGAAATATAATAGAGCGTACGATTGGTGTTTTGAAAAGTAGGTTTAGATGTCTACCAGGTGCACGAAAATTGAATTATTCGCCAAATAAAGCAACGCATATAATAAACTGCTGTTGCGCTTTGCACAACATTTGCTTGCACTATAACGTTATGAGGAGATTTCTGACTTTGCAGAGCCTATAATTCTAAACAAAGATGTTGAAAATGAAATTAGAAATTTTGATGGAGTACAAAGAAGATATGAAATAATGGCTTCATTGTTAAATTGATGATTGATACTATTCAAGCTTAAATGAAATAAAACGAAAAATGTATAATATTAATAAATAATTCATACGATTTTATTTGAAACCAATAAACAAAACAAAAATAAATACTTTTTCGATAATTCAGTTATAACATTAAATGTTATGTTCATATGCTAATCGTTTTAACTCAATAACTTGTAAATTGTGTTCCAAGTTTTCCACGTGTTGTCGACTCTTTTCAGCAAATTCTCTTTGTTTACGTTTTTCTTTTTCTTTAAGCAGTTCAAATTTTTTTAATTTCAATTCGTATGACTTCCGTTTGCATTTTGCAATTTCGTATAATTGTTTTTCTATTTTGATGTTAGTTTTTAATAATTCTTCTTGATATCCGAGTCTGAACTTGCTTCATTACTATTATTTTCAGTCATCTGCAAATAAATAATTAAAATAAAAAATTAAATAATTTTGGAATGAGTGCAATTAAAAAGGATTAAAAAAATATTAATAAAAAAAAAATTAATGAACGCAATAAAACCTGTTATGTTTTTAGGATATCTGTTTATTTCCATATTTTGTAAAGCGTTGAAACGGTTTTATACGGATATTGGTTACGACTTCAATTTTTAAAAATGTAATGAATATAAAAATGACATCAACATCTTCATTATCGTTGTTTGCATCCACAATTTGACTAGTTGTTCCGAAGCTTAAACCACTGGGGTTTACCGCTTGGCTTATGCTCAACAGAGAGTCTACAGCGTGCTCAAGCGGCGATAGACAAATTAGACAAAGTTGTACATATTTTTTACCTTGTTCCACTCTTTCCCATCCCTAATTGGAGAACCAAGGGTATTTAATTCTAATGCAAACTTGTCCCAGAGATCCTTAAATTCCTTTTGCTCCAAAACCTTTTGCAACATCTTGATTTTTCTCCATAAACTCCACAAGAGAGTGTAATTGCGCGCTATTCGTTTTTTATACTAATAATTTCATTAAAAGATATAAAACACATATTAATACATTTTATTTATTCTACTTACTTTTTGTTCATTTTTCAAGACGTTCTGAGAACTTTTAAATTTCAGATTTTCAGTTATGATTTTTTCAATTTGCTCATAGCTGCCATATTTTAGGGAATATACCAATCGTGGTATTTTTTAAATGCCGTGGGATAAAAAATTTAATGGTATTTTTTAATTTAACGTGCTTTTTTTATTTATGCGGTATTTATGTGATATTTTTTTAACTGCATAATACAATTTCAAATGTAGAAACCTCGGCTTAGGTTTTTCAGAGCTGTAGCTCTAAACTATTGTTATTATTAAATTTTATATAAAATGTGTTGAGCAAAAAAAATATACGATTAATTCCATTTATAAGTTGGGGCACAAAATCCTCGAAATTTCAGATAAAATGATAGAAAAACTAAAGGATAAAAAAACTTAAAAATCAGGAAAATCCCAATAAACAAAAACGCAGAAGCAAAAAAATAAAAAATGAAAAGAAAAACCTTTAAAATTATATATTAATATACGTTCGTCGATTCGTCACATGAACTGTTTATTCGCTTGATTTTGTTCGCTCAATGGTTTAAATGTGGAGGAGTTTCTTTATCGAATACGTACCTTGACAATCGATAGCCTAACAACGACTTTAACGCTGTATGTAAAAACTTGCATGTACTTTTAACTAGTAAAGGCAGAGACTGGTTCTGGCGTTATCATAAACAAGTACCAGTCATTGATTGGCAGGGTTTCTGTGCTGCCATCCAGTACAAAGAATTTAAAACTGATTACGATTTTCTTGTAGATATTCGTAACCGCAAACAGAAACCCACTAAATCGTTTGAAGTTATCTATGATGCCATCATAGCGATGGTCGATCGATTGTCGAATATAATTTAATTGAAATAATCACAAGAAATTTAAGAAGAGATATACGTCATGAGTTGTTATATATTCTGATTCACACGTTAGCTCACCTGCGTAAATTATGTCAAATGCGGGAGAGTCTGTTAAAGGAAGACTTCTTTAAACGCAACCAACCAACTGATAGAGTAACAAATAATTTTTCTCTTCGACGAATGGTCGCTGAGGTTGATGCGACCAATGAATTTGAAAATTTAGAGGGAGATTATTCCTCAACAGTAGATTTTTCTGTGGATGCATTGAAACACCCTGAAAGGTAATTAAAATGTTGGAATTGCAATGAACCCGGACATCACTGGGAAAATTGTTCATGTGAAAGAAAAATATTTTGTTACGGGTGTGGTGAAAAAATACATATAAGCCACAATGCCTTAAATGTATCGCTAAGCGATCGGAAAACTCGAAGGTGGGACCATTCAAAACCACGCGAATGGGTCCCAAGTAAAATCTATAGTACCGACTAGCTCAAATAAAAAAATTGAATCCTCACATGAACACGAAAATAAAAGTGTTAATAATAGTATTTTAAAACGCTAAGAACATAAAAGTAACAAGAAGAAATGTTTATACCCAATACGCCCCTTTCACGAAAGGTGGCAAGAGTATATTAAAATTAGAAAAAGATTTTTTAAAGACGACACTAATTTGAAATGTACTTATAAAAACCCTAAGCGATCTACGCTACGGCTTAGAAATTTTTGGAAATCTGTGCGAAAAACAAAAAAAAATATTAGTGTCTACTGTCTTTAATGACAAGAAAGATATGAGATACTATGCAAAAGTTAACTTTTCTTCATATTCGGAATTTGGACTTTTAGATACCTGTGCTTGTATCATAGGGGCGGCCCTGTAGAAGTTTTTTCAAAGATCAATTTTCTTAAAACTAGATCGCTAGTTAAAACTGCAGAAGGAAGTTTTAGGTTGGATAGAGGTAGACTTAGAATATAAAAACGAGAATAGAAAAATTAAATTGTTTATCAAACCTTCCATTTCTCAAAGGTTAATATTGGGTATTGATTTTTGGAAAGAGTTTAACCTAGACCCAAATATCACTCCACCTATTGAAGTTGTACCTGACAATCCGGATAATTATGAAAAGAAATTGTACCCAGAGTTCTCCGATGCGTTTGGTAGTGAAACCTAATAATGTTCGAATGTGGTTAGATGCCAGGAAACTTAATGAGGTGACTAAAAAAGCTGCTTACCCACTACCTGTATCGAGGGTATATTTGCAAGACTTCCGAAGGCAAATCTCATTTCAAAAATATATTTGAAGGACGCTTATTGGCAGATTGGTCCAATCCAAACAATCCAAACGGCTTATGTAATGCGTCACAAACTATGTGTCTATATGATCTTATTCTTCCCGATTTGAGACATTGTGTATTCGGTTATCTGGACGATCTTCGTGTAGTGTCAGAGGGCTTTGAGACACATAGGTCAATTTTGATTAGAATTGCAGAAATGTTTAGAAAGGCTAACTTAACTTTGAATATTAAGAAAAGTAGTTTTTGTGTTACCCAGGTCAGTTATTTATATAGCGGGTTTGTATAGAAGCCTAATTCATAATTTTGCAAATGTCACGTTTTCCATAACAGAAGTCCTGTCCACAAATAAAAAATTCAGTTGAACCGTCAATGCGCGTAAGGCCTGCGAAGAAATAGAACACTTGCTTACTACGGCACCTATTCTAATGAACTCGGATTTCGAAAAAAAGTTGTATGTCCATTGCGACGCTAGCAATTTTGGAATAGGAGCGATGTTAGTTCATCTGACGAATGAGGGGGATAACAACCCCATTGCTTTTATGTCCAAAAAATTGAGCACGGCTCAATGTTACTATAGCGTTACCGAACGGGAATGTTTGGCTGCGATTGAAGCCATTAAACGTTTTAGATGTTATATAGAAAGACAAGAATTCGAGATGATCACCGATCACTCTAGTCTGGTGTGGCTGATGCGGTAGCCATATTTAAGTGGTAGGTTGGCTATATGGGCCTTAAAATTACAACCATATAAATTGAAAGTAAGTCACCATAAAAGAAGAGACCATGTAGTACCGGACGCCTTGTCTCGAATGTATTGATTTTCCAAACATATCCAAGACAATGATAATAGTGAACTAAAAGTCAAAGTCTTAAGCAACCAATCTTAGTACCCTACATTGGTAACATGGTACACGAAACTGGAGCGTGGAAGTTGTGGATACCACATAAACTACGCGAACATGTGTTGGCAAGATCGCATGATTGCATGGTAGCAGCTCACGGGGGCATGCACAAAACGTTAGATATGTTGCGGCGAAATGTTTACTGGCCAGGAATGATTCAGGATGTTCGAAATATAGTAAGACAATGTGAAACATGTATGACAACCAAATAACCCAACCAGTCACTAAAACCCCCTATGGGAAACCAACCCACATCTTGTAGACCATCAGAGAATTTATGTCGATCTGCTAGGTCCATATCATCGCAGTAGGAAAGGAAATAGTGGTTTGCTCATTGTCGTTGACCATTTAAGAAAATTTCACTGCATTTGCCCTTTAACAAAATTTAACTCATCTCTTATCACAGAATTTCTTCTTTGTGACATTTTTCACGTATTTGGAGTACCAGAGATACTGGTCAGTGATAATGGAGTACAGTTTAAATCCAACGAGTTTAATTCATTTCTAACCAAATTATGTGTACTCCATGTATATACGGCATTGTATTCTCCACAATCAAACGCCTCAGAGCGTGTTAATCGGTCTCTGATTGCAGCAATTCGATCTTATTCGAAATATCATCGATTGTGGGATGGAAATCTCAGCGCAATATCCTGTGCCTTACGGAAATCTATCCATCAATACATGGAATAATCTTAAGTACACCTTACGAGTCAACGTACCTCAAATTATGTGAGGGAGTACCGTTCGTAACATCTTGCTCAAATTTCAGCACCCTACGACTATTGGAAGACGGTGCTATACGGGCATATGAGTTGGCGATCACCGAACAAATCTTAAAAATTTGTATTATCCTATCGTGATGATAACTATATGTAATGATAGTATTAATAAATTCAGTAAGTTACATATGTCCATTATGTCCTGAGTTTGTACATGAAGGACATTAAGAACATGACAATATGAAATACGCAAGAAACAAATAAATGTATATGTTTTGATACACCTCGTCAATTTCATCAATATATATGGGCCATTCCACACCAAATCGATCAGCGGTTGGAACTGACCTTCTTCGATTTCAACGAAAGTTGGGCAGCTGATAAAGCTTATTGAGAAATGCATTGACCAATTTATTTTTATCTTTTTCGACCTCTACTTCCAGAGATACAGTGCTTCAAAGTTACAAAATATTGGCCAAAAATAACTTTTATATGGGTGTTTATATTTCAATATCTCTTAAAGTAGAAAAGCTAGAAACGTTGATGGCTCGTTTTAAAGGCTTTAAGAAAAATTAAGTTGTAAATTCTAATCTTTAACATGTGGCCGGTGGCCATTATCCTTGCATTTCAAAATTGATTTCCTTAAAAAGGACCCTTTTAAAAATTCTGAAAAAAATCGTGTAATTTGGTTCATTTAAAAAAAATTTTAAAAAAAATTAAATTTAAAGATGGTATTTTGATTGCATCATATTTTAAAAATTAATTTTCTAAATTTTTACAAATTTTTTGTACTGAAAAATAAAATATTTTTTTCAAAAGTAAAATTTGCAATATTTTTTTAATGTATTTGTAACTCTAATTTCGAAAATCTCGTCGGTTTCATCAAACTGTCCCTAGTTTTTGAGATATATACCATTTTTTGAAAAATGTAAAAAATATACCCCTAAATCAATATCTCAAAAACTAGAGTCAATATGATAAAACTGGCACCACCAGAGTTAGAAATATATTCATAAATTATTGCAAATTTTACTGTTGAAAAAATACCATCTTGGCACGAACATTTGTATTAAATCAACCAAAATTTGTGATTTTTTTCAGAATTTTAAAAAGGGTCCTTTTTAGGGACATCAATTTTGAAAGGCTAGGATAATGACGACTGGCCACATTTTCAAGTTTAGAAATAACAACTCAATTTCTCTTAGAGCTTGTTCTATGAGCTTTAAAACGAGCTATCAATGGTTTCTAGCGTATCTACTTTAAGAGATATTGAAATATGAACAACCATACAAAAGTGATTTTTTGCCCATTTTTTGTAACTTTGAAGCACTGTATCTCTGGAAGTAGTGTCGAAAAAAATAAAAAAATGGTCTATGCATATCTAAATAAGCTTTATCAGCTGCCTAAATTTCATTGAAATCGAAAAGGTAAAATTTACTTTTTTGGTTGATTTGGTGTGAATGGCCCATATATCAAACTAAAACTATTTTAATTTCCTTTTTAATGGACTATAATGCAACAAAATTGGCCTGAAAATAAACCAGTTGGGAAGGTTAGATCACATGGGAAATTTTAAAGTAGGTGTAATTATGATAGTTAGGATTATCAAAATTATAGTCGGTCTAAGCCGACTATAAATACCCTACACATATGTGTGGTTACCATTCAAAGTGATATATAGGTCACCAGGGTATACGAATCCTGAAAAAAACTACAAACATTCAATCGCTGAAGAATTTCCATTCATTTGATACCCATATTTACAAATGGGTAGGTGTACCGAATTTCGATTTTTTTTTTGTGAACCACAAGTCTTTTCGCCGGAAAACATTATTATCATGTATTTGAGCATGATGTCAATATATATTTGACCAACAAAGTTTACCTAAGCACGTATACATAAAAATTGATCTTTATATGTACATTTTATATGTGGTATTTGAACATAAGTGGTCGGATCATAGGTCACAATGGACCGATCTCGCCAATTTTTTCGCACATACAGCGTAGGTATATTAGTAATCTAAGTTATAAGTTTCATTTATCTAGCTCTTCAATTTTAAAAGCCTTAGGGATTTCAACAGACAGACAGACAGACAGACGGACAGACAGACGGACAGACAGACAGACGGACAGACGGACATCGCTAAATCGACTCAGGAGGTCATGCTGATCAAGAATATATATACTTTTCCATACCGGAGATGCTTTCTTCTGGGTGTTACAAACGGCGTACCAAACTGAATATACCCTTTCACTCTTAGTGTAGGGTATAAAAAGATATTGCGGTTTAAGAATAACATAGGTTTAGATTTTTACAAATAAAATATTATGTTCATAATGTATAGTTTTTTTGTAATAAATCAAAGCTCTGATCATTTACCTTTAATTTGATATACCACTTTCTAACACCACTTGCAATATTTAATTAAAATTATTTATAATAACTCAAATGAGTCATCTCATATTAGAGCATCATATATATGAAACCACACTATCTGGAAAGCTGAATATTGGCCAATATCTCAATTTTGAGCTGTTTCAACATACTTACAAATTTCATCTAATTCCGAGAAAGTCCTGAAAAAATTGTTTTTTTTTGTTGATTTGTATGGAGTGGCGTATTTGATTTAATTTAAAAAATGTATTTAAATATTGCAAAAGGTGTAAGAAAGTGGTATGTCAAATTAAAGGTATACCAATAGAGATACCATTGACAGTCCAGGGTTCCTGGGTCAGATGTGCGTCTTACCTTCTTCCATTCTCTCCATAAGCGCAGCCGTCGCCAGTCGACTCCTATGGAGGTTGATCTGCGTAAGCAGTATCATTGGGCGAGTAGCTCATCCTTCTGAGAGGGCGTAATGGTGTCATCAGAAAATTCCGATACGCCCTCGTCCTCCCCTCTGCGTAAGCAGTATCATTGGGCGAGTAGTTCATCCTTCTAAGAGGGCGTAAGGGTGTCATCAGTAAATTCCCATACGCCCTCGTCCTCCCCTCCGCTCGTCCCTTCTTCTTTGGTCGGGTTGACCTGAACCTGACTTGCGTTCGTCATCAATCGATTCAGGTGCCACCGCATACGTCTTGCTGTCCGACATCTTCTCCGTAGACTCCCCATCGCGACCCTGTCTTTTAGTTGCGCGGGCCCCTGCATTTCGCAGTGCAGGCCGAAATGCTACGTTGGACGAGCACGACGGGATGTCATCACTGCTAAGAGGTCCCTTGATTTTAGACACGTTTGTCTTGATTTTCTTCGCCAGTCCAACCTGGGTCATCTCCTCAGGAGAGCGCAGTCGCTTGCCCGGTCCTTGTGAACCAAGTGTAGCGGCTGGCTTCAACTGAGGGTCCCTGTTGTCAGCGGTCAGGGGATCCCAGTGAAGTGAGAAGCAGCTCTCTTGCATTGTTTGGCTTTTAATCGCCTAGCCTCACCAGAGAGTCGCCTTTTCCCATCTCTCCATGACCATATGGAGTTGCGGAAGAACGCACGACTACCGTCCTGTCCGAACTCTGGTCGGAGTCAATTACTCCTACCCTCTCCCGGAATTTTCATCACAGGCAACCACTGGCGCCCTACCAGCCGAGCTGAGTCAGCCTGTCCTGCTGGGAGGACATACGCCTGGCTGCATGGTGACAGCTGCAGGCGCTGGGGCAGATATCCCTACCCCTGGGTCCATACACCCGGTATCTTTATCCGTAGACGACTTCATGAATTGGTTTTAACGACCCCGTAAGTCTAAGTGTTTCCAGACCCTTCGGTTGTATGTGTTTAACGACCCTTCGGTCGGACTAAAGGCCGCCCCACAGGGATCAGACGCCTAAAAGTATTTGGTTAAAGATTTTTTAAAATTGTTGTTATTTTTGACATGATCCTGTCGATCTTCATATCTGGTTCCTCTGTGGATTCATTAAATGAGCGCTTGCGTTTTTTAGGGCAATCACGTGCCATATGCCCATATGTATCACAGATGTAGCATTTACCGTTAAATTGAGTATCTTTGTTGACAGATGTGTGTTCGGTTTTAACGCCTGCTTTAACTCTTTGACACACTACTTGAAATGTGGTTCTCCACATCAATTCTACGCGCATTTTGAGCCGGTCGGCACAACGCATTTGCTGTCTCTTGTGTTAGAACTGTGGTAACCGTTTCCGTAAATGTTACCTTGGGCGCAATCACTGTAGCACGATTTGTCTCCTGATCGCGTATGCCATCAACAAACGCATAGATCTTGCACTTTTCTATGAAATCACTCGTTGAATCTGCATACGAAAAATGCGCAAGCCTTCATTGTGCTATTGATTAGTTAAAGCCGTGGTCTCAAATTGTAGCTTGAAAATATTGAAGGCTGTGGTTCCATCGCAGCTGTGAAGGTCCACTTAGCTGCAGTAAACGGACATCTTGTATTTTCTGTAGCTTTTTGTCGAAACCATTTTCCAATTTTTCAAATTTGCCTTCCATGTCATTTACATGTGCCTTAAGTTCGTTTACTTTGCCATGGATTAGAAACTTCCAAGAGATGCTTCGAATGTTCTTGAAGGTGTTATGAATTTTCGCGAAGTTTCTGTTCAATTTTGTTTTAATTTTCGTGAAATTCTATTTTAAGTTGATTTGAGTTTTCTAGAAGTTCTGTTTTTAGTTGATTTGAATTTTTTAGTAGCTGTTGTTGTATGGCTCCGAGCAACTGGCTCATATCAAAACTTTGGGACTGTACTTTTTGCTCAGTATCCAGATTTTTCGACGATGATGCTGCAGCTTCTACTTCAAACTCATGCTCCGAAAGATTAATGCCTTGGACATCCAATTCCCCCATTAGACGCTTCTGTAACTCTAGTTTCGTACCAGCAGTTGGCAAATCACGACTCGCCAGCCTCTTCTCTAGCTGGTCGACTTTAAGTTGCTCCAATTTAACTATTTTGTATCACAATCCTCAGAACCCAACTCTAATAACACTACACAACAAAATGAGAAAAAAAGTTTGCGCAGTAAATTCCATTTTTTTGTATTATTGGAAATGACTCGCAGAATTTGAATATATGAATTAAAAAATTTTCTACGGATAGGTTTACGAGATTTCGGGCAATATCTTTTGTACTGAGCATTCAAAAAGGTGGTCACATATATTTGTAAATATCTAGCGTTTAATAAAACCCATAAACGCAACTGTTATATCGAATGAAAGATAATTCAATAAACATTTCTTACAATAGTTTGGAATTGGTTTACTGGTTTAAGAGAACTATATAGAAGAACTCGAAAAATGTAAATTTTGTCGACCAAAATTTTATTAAAAAATGAATTTAAAAAATGGCGAAAAATTAAAAACGCAAAATGATCCACAGTTTGTAAAATTGCAAAATTAGCCTGTACATTTTGAAAGAAAATGATGTAAAAATAAAAGAAACCTATTGATACGTTTTGAGAACAGAAAAAATCATGTGAAAGCATTACAATTGGGTATTAACTAAAAAAACACGCATAATATTGTTACGAAAATTCAGTATACGGAAAACTGTTCTACGAGTTCGTATCGCTGGATTGTGTACAAAATAAAAACACTCTTATGTTTGGTTTTAATTATAACAATTAACTTTATTAATTCACTTTAATAAACAACTTTACTAATAACAAATTCTAACAACTGCTGCATGTCCACAATTTAACTTTACATTTATCACACGAGATGCCCTCGACCACTTTACAATCACTACTGAAGTGCTGTACCTCAGATGCGGCTCCCTTATATATTGCATGCATCAGTTCGACTTGTTTCGAGAACCTTCTACTCGTTTCGTGAATGACGCATGATATTGGCATCTCATTCGCACTCATGTGTTTTAATGTGCAGATCTTCCATCTCTTTCTCGCACATTGCTCAGTACGCTGAATGATCTTCCGTCTCTTTCTAACTCATTGCTTAGTGCGCTGAATTGTCTTGCGTCTCATTTTTTATTGTTGAATGCTTGCACAGTGGGACAAATTACCTCTTCTCGTAACAATATGTTTATACCCAATACCCATGGGTTACAAGTTATAAAATATATGTGAGGATATTTTAGCGCCCCTTAGTAGGCGTGACTGGTATGAAAAAGTATATATTTTCTTGGTCAACATACACTTTCCGAGTCGATTTATATATGACCGTCTGTCTGTCCGCTTATACAGGATATCTTTAAAACTGCTATTCCGAATGATGTAAAATTTATTTTCAATATATTTTAGTAGAATAGTAATTCGAAGTTCGAAAATGAGTCGATTTAGACAACGTAATCTACTACATCCACTACGAAATATGGGTTTACTTTTTAGGATCACATATCTCGTTAAGTATTAAAGATAAAGTTATAAAATTTAAAATTAATTACAAGCAATCATCTATCAATAGGTGCTCAAAAAAAAATCGTGATCCGCTCACATTTTTTATTTTTTATTGTTATGCCTATTTGTATTGCACTCAATTATATTGCTTTCACATAACATTTTTTATCCTCAAATGTTTCCCATATATTATTGTCATTTATAGCTCAATTTCTTCGAAAGAGTGAACTAATTTTGAAAAATTAAAATTTGTGTATCATCTAACTTTATTGATTTTTTTCCATTTTTTTAAATGAATTTTTTCTTAAATTTTTGTTGGAAAAAAATGTTTTTTCAAGTTCTCCTTTCGAGTTCTCTTAAACTAATGAACCAATTTAAAAATGTTCTAAGAAATGTTTATTCGATATTAACTTTCATTCGATATAAGATTTGATCATATGTGTTATTTAAAACGCGAGATATTAGCAAATATATGTGACCACCTTTATGAAAGCTCGGTCCAAAAGTTATTGGACCATATTTGTAAACCTATCCAAAGAAACATTATTAAATCATATTTTCGGAATAAGGGCGTCATTTTACATAATCCCAAAATAACCTTGACTGCAGCGCAGAATGGCTGTTGTGTAGTATAATTGGTTTTAACTAGTGTTATTTCAACTAGTATTAATTAACTTTATTTATTTAAATAACAACTTAAAGAGTAAGCGCTGAATGATCTTCCGTCTCTTTCTAACACATTGTTTAGTGTGGTGAATTGTCTTGCGTCTCATTTATTATTAAAAATCATTTATTAAAAAAAATAAAACCATTTCCTTCAAATATGTATAGGCTTGAGGTTCTTCTCGTAGTGTTTTTTCGACAACTCCTTGGTCCTACATTGGTTTTGTCTTACGATCTCGTGTGATCGCTGTATTTGGTACTTTAGTACATTATTGTAATCATCCGCGTTATACAATGGTGAATATTTATGCTTCAAATTCGTAGGCATGTCGAAGTCAAACCCGTACATGTCTATTTCGGGGAAATGTCCATTCGGGGAAGTGTCCACTTCATGAAAATGACTTCGGGTAAATATCTTTCGGGGAAATGGCTTCGGGAAGTGTCTTGCTACGATACAATAAGACATTTTCAAGATAATGTTAACTATATAAATATCAAATATGGTAGTATTTTCTATTACAACGAATGTTGACAAATTTAAATTTACATCCAAACTATAGGCCCTATTATGATTAGCGAAGCGAATGGTTTTGGCGAACGTCTTGGCGAATCGAACGCAATTTGTTAATATGGTTGCCGAATGTACTAAATTTAATGGGTAAAAAGTAGGCAACACTTACAATATGGAATGTCAAATGACGACCTTACAGCGTTGCAAAAAAAAGTATCAAGTTGTGTACTTTTAGTACTTCCTATTTTTAGAACTACTACTTTTTATTTTATATTTATTTGAACATCACATTATATATGTCTATAATAACTTATTGTTTATAAATATAAATTTTATATTTCAAAACATACACTTTTTCGTTTCTTTTTGTACATGACAGCATTAAAAATTAAAAAAAAATACAAATTAGCATTGCAATTAGAATGTATAAATGAAAAATTGTGCTATTTTTGCAAATATAAACATTGTAAGTGATTTTACAATCAAAATGTTGCATTTCTTTACATTATTAAAAAACTACTTTTTTAAACTTTTCATATGTTTTTTTTAGTATCAAATTGTTTTTATTTTGATTTACGTAAACACTGTTTTTGTTTACATTTTTTAACAATAGTTTATTTTGATTTGTTTTGAATAGTTTTATTAAAATGATAAGTAGTGTGAAATGTTTTTCAATGATACCGATGAATTACAATTATTTTAATATTATGGCTTTAGGTTTGTTGATAATTTTCATTTAAACAAAGATGCATTTGTTTATGTTCTGGAGGAAATAAAGAGCAATGTAGTGCATCATGGAACAACACCAATACCGCCTATATTTAAACTGGCATGCGCTCTACGGTTCTTCGCTGACGGAAGTTACCAAAATGGCTTTGGAAAAGACTTTGATTTGGGATTCGCGCAACCAACAGTCTCTGCAGTGTGAAAAGAATTTCTTGATGTTTGCGAAGCAGATATTTGCCGGAAATGGATAAAAACTGAGATGACTGAACAAGAGAAGCAAACTTCAAGAAATTTTTTTAACACTGCAGCAGGAATTTCACGTGTAATTGGTTGTGTTGACGGAACACACATAGGAATTGTTGCGCCAGCGGAAAGGAAACACCAATACTTCAATAGAAAGGGATTCTATAGTATTATTGCAATGATTGTAAGTAAATTTCACAATATAAGTAATCAACATGTAAACTTGCAGACTTGCGACCACAACATGCAGATTAGATTCATTGATGGAAGGTATCCCGACTCCACTCATGATTCTTTTGTTTGGAACTACAGCGAGTTGAAAACAAGCATAGAAAGGATGTATGAAAATGGAGAAAGAAGTTCTATATATTTAGGTAAAATCTATTAAATTGTATTTCTTACAACTTTTATACAAATAATGACTTTTGCAGGGGATGCAGGCTATCCGCTGCATCCGTACTTATTGACATCTTTCTGAAGTACATCTTCAGGAACTCCTCAATCCCAATTTAATCAACAACACGCAAAGGCCCGAAATATAATAGAGCGTACGATTGGTGTTTTGAAAAGTAGGTTTAGATGTCTACCAGGTGCACGAAAATTGAATTATTCGCCAAATAAAGCAACGCATATAATAAACTGCTGTTGCGCTTTGCACAACATTTGCTTGCACTATAACGTTATGAGGAGATTTCTGACTTTGCAGAGCCTATAATTCTAAACAAAGATGTTGAAAATGAAATTAGAAATTTGGATGGAGTACAAAGAAGATATGAAATAATGGCTTCATTGTTAAATTGATGATTGATACTATTCAAGCTTAAATGAAATAAAACGAAAAATTTATAATATTAATAAATAATTCATACGATTTTATTTGAAACCAATAAACAAAACAAAAATAAATACTTTTTCGATAATTCAGTTATAACATTAATATATAAAAAATTATAGAAACATTTAATGCCGAGTGCTATGTTCATATGCTAATCGTTTTAACTCAATAACTTGTAAATTGTGTTCCAAGTTTTCCACGTGTTGTCGACTCTTTTCAGCAAATTCTCTTTGTTTACGTTTTTCTTTTTCTTTAAGCAGTTCAAATTTTTTTAATTTCAATTCGTATGACTTCCGTTTGCATTTTGCAATTTCGTATAATTGTTTTTCTATTTTGATGTTAGTTTTTAATAATTCTTCTTGATATCCGAGTCTGAACTTGCTTCATTACTATTATTTTCAGTCATCTGCAAATAAATAATTAAAATAAAAAATTAAATAATTTTGGAATGAGTGCAATTAAAAAGGATTAAAAAAATATTAATAAAAAAAAAATTAATGAACGCAATAAAACCTGTTATGTTTTTAGGATATCTGTTTATTTCCATATTTTGTAAAGCGTTGAAACGGTTTTATACGGATATTGGTTACGACTTCAATTTTTAAAAATGTAATGAATATAAAAATGACATCAACATCTTCATTATCGTTGTTTGCATCCACAATTTGACTAGTTGTTCCGAAGCTTAAACCACTGGGGTTTACCGCTTGGCTTATGCTCAACAGAGAGTCTACAGCGTGCTCAAGCGGCGATAGACAAATTAGACAAAGTTGTACATATTTTTTACCTTGTTCCACTCTTTCCCATCCCTAATTGGAGAACCAAGGGTATTTAATTCTAATGCAAACTTGTCCCAGAGATCCTTAAATTCCTTTTGCTCCAAAACCTTTTGCAACATCTTGATTTTTCTCCATAAACTCCACAAGAGAGTGTAATTGCGCGCTATTCGTTTTTTATACTAATAATTTCATTAAAAGATATAAAACACATATTAATACATTTTATTTATTCTACTTACTTTTTGTTCATTTTTCAAGACGTTCTGAGAACTTTTAAATTTCAGATTTTCAGTTATGATTTTTTCAATTTGCTCATAGCTGCCATATTTTAGGGAATATACCAATCGTGGTATTTTTTAAATGCCGTGGGATAAAAAATTTAATGGTATTTTTTAATTTAACGTGCTTTTTTTATTTATGCGGTATTTATGTGATATTTTTTTAACTGCATAATACAATTTCAAATGTAGAAACCTCAGCTTAGGTTTTTCAGAGCTGTAGCTCTAAACTATTGTTATTATTAAATTTTATATAAAATGTGTTGAGCAAAAAAAATATACGATTAATTCCATTTATAAGTTGGGGCACAAAATCCTCGAAATTTCAGATAAAATGATAGAAAAACTAAAGAATATAAAAACTTAAAAATCAGGAAAATCCCAATAAACAAAAACGCAGAAGCACAAAAATAAAAAATGAAAAGAAAAACCTTTAAAATTATATATTAATATACGTTCGTCGATTCGTCACATGAACTGTTTATTCGCTTGATTTTGTTCGCTCAATGGTTTAAATGTGGAGGAGTTTCTTTATCGAATACGTACCTTGACAATCGATAGCCTAACAACGACTTTAACGCTGTATGTAAAAACTTGCATGTACTTTTAACTATTAAAGGCAGAGACTGGTTCTGGCGTTATCATAAACAAGTACCAGTCATTGATTGGCAGGGTTTCTGTGCTGCCATCCAGTACAAAGAATTTAAAACTGATTACGAATTTCTTGTAGATATTCGTAACCGCAAACAGAAACCCACTAAATCGTTTGAAGTTATCTATGATGCCATCATAGCGATGGTCGATCGATTGTCGAATATAATTTAATTGAAATAATCACAAGAAATTTAAGAAGAGATATACGTCATGAGTTGTTATATATTCTGATTCACACGTTAGCTCACCTGCGTAAATTATGTCAAATGCGGGAGAGTCTGTTAAAGGAAGACTTCTTTAAACGCAACCAACCAACTGATAGAGTAACAAATAATTTTTCTCTTCGACGAATGGTCGCTGAGGTTGATGCGACCAATGAATTTGAAAATTTAGAGGGAGATTATTCCTCAACAGTAGATTTTTCTGTGGATGCATTGAAACACCCTGAAAGGTAATTAAAATGTTGGAATTGCAATGAACCCGGACATCACTGGGAAAATTGTTCATGTGAAAGAAAAATATTTTGTTACGGGTGTGGTGAAAAAATACATATAAGCCACAATGCCTTAAATGTATCGCTAAGCGATCGGAAAACTCGAAGGTGGGACCATTCAAAACCACGCGAATGGGTCCCAAGTAAAATCTATAGTACCGACTAGCTCAAATAAAAAAATTGAATCCTCACATGAACACGAAAATAAAAGTGTTAATAATAGTATTTTAAAACGCTAAGAACATAAAAGTAACAAGAAGAAATGTTTATACCCAATACGCCCCTTTCACGAAAGGTGGCAAGAGTATATTAAAATTAGAAAAAGATTTTTTAAAGACGACACTAATTTGAAATGTACTTATAAAAACCCTAAGCGATCTACGCTACGGCTTAGAAATTTTTGGAAATCTGTGCGAAAAACAAAAAAAATATTAGTGTCTACTGTCTTTAATGACAAGAAAGATATGAGATACTATGCAAAAGTTAACTTTTCTTCATATTCGGAATTTGGACTTTTAGATACCTGTGCTTGTATCATAGGGGCGGCCCTGTAGAAGTTTTTTCAAAGATCAATTTTCTTAAAACTAGATCGCTAGTTAAAACTGCAGAAGGAAGTTTTAGGTTGGATAGAGGTAGACTTAGAATATAAAAACGAGAATAGAAAAATTAAATTGTTTATCAAACCTTCCATTTCTCAAAGGTTAATATTGGGTATTGATTTTTGGAAAGAGTTTAACCTAGACCCAAATATCACTCCACCTATTGAAGTTGTACCTGACAATCCGGATAATTATGAAAAGAAATTGTACCCAGAGTTCTCCGATGCGTTTGGTAGTGAAACCTAATAATGTTCGAATGTGGTTAGATGCCAGGAAACTTAATGAGGTGACTAAAAAAGCTGCTTACCCACTACCTGTATCGAGGGTATATTTGCAAGACTTCCGAAGGCAAATCTCATTTCAAAAATATATTTGAAGGACGCTTATTGGCAGATTGGTCCAATCCAAACAATCCAAACGGCTTATGTAATGCGTCACAAACTATGTGTCTATATGATCTTATTCTTCCCGATTTGAGACATTGTGTATTCGGTTATCTGGACGATCTTCGTGTAGTGTCAGAGGGCTTTGAGACACATAGGTCAATTTTGATTAGAATTGCAGAAATGTTTAGAAAGGCTAACTTAACTTTGAATATTAAGAAAAGTAGTTTTTGTGTTACCCAGGTCAGTTATTTATATAGCGGGTTTGTATAGAAGCCTAATTCATAATTTTGCAAATGTCACGTTTTCCATAACAGAAGTCCTGTCCACAAATAAAAAATTCAGTTGAACCGTCAATGCGCGTAAGGCCTGCGAAGAAATAGAACACTTGCTTACTACGGCACCTATTCTAATGAACTCGGATTTCGAAAAAAAGTTGTATGTCCATTGCGACGCTAGCAATTTTGGAATAGGAGCGATGTTAGTTCATCTGACGAATGAGGGGGATAACAACCCCATTGCTTTTATGTCCAAAAAATTGAGCACGGCTCAATGTTACTATAGCGTTACCGAACGGGAATGTTTGGCTGCGATTGAAGCCATTAAACGTTTTAGATGTTATATAGAAAGACAAGAATTCGAGATGATCACCGATCACTCTAGTCTGGTGTGGCTGATGCGGTAGCCATATTTAAGTGGTAGGTTGGCTATATGGGCCTTAAAATTACAACCATATAAATTGAAAGTAAGTCACCATAAAGGAAGAGACCATGTAGTACCGGACGCCTTGTCTCGAATGTATTGATTTTCCAAACATATCCAAGACAATGATAATAGTGAACTAAAAGTCAAAGTCTTAAGCAACCAATCTTAGTACCCTACATTGGTAACATGGTACACGAAACTGGAGCGTGGAAGTTGTGGATACCACATAAACTACGCGAACATGTGTTGGCAAGATCGCATGATTGCATGGTAGCAGCTCACGGGGGCATGCACAAAACGTTAGATATGTTGCGGCGAAATGTTTACTGGCCAGGAATGATTCAGGATGTTCGAAATTTAGTAAGACAATGTGAAACATGTATGACAACCAAATAACCCAACCAGTCACTAAAACCCCCTATGGGAAACCAACCCACATCTTGTAGACCATCAGAGAATTTATGTCGATCTGCTAGGTCCATATCATCGCAGTAGGAAAGGAAATAGTGGTTTGCTCATTGTCGTTGACCATTTAAGAAAATTTCACTGCATTTGCCCTTTAACAAAATTTAACTCATCTCTTATCACAGAATTTCTTCTTTGTGACATTTTTCACGTATTTGGAGTACCAGAGATACTGGTCAGTGATAATGGAGTACAGTTTAAATCCAACGAGTTTAATTCATTTCTAACCAAATTATGTGTACTCCATGTATATACGTCATTGTATTCTCCACAATCAAACGCCTCAGAGCGTGTTAATCGGTCTCTGATTGCAGCAATTCGATCTTATTCGAAATATCATCGATTGTGGGATGGAAATCTCAGCGCAATATCCTGTGCCTTACGGAAATCTATCCATCAATACATGGAATAATCTTAAGTACACCTTACGAGTCAACGTACCTCAAATTATGTGAGGGAGTACCGTTCGTAACATCTTGCCCAAATTTCAGCACCCTACGACTATTGGAAGACGGTGCTATACGGGCGGTGCTATGAGTTGGCGATCACCGAACAAATCTTAAAAATTTGTATTATCCTATCGTGATGATAACTATATGTAATGATAGTATTAATAAATTCAGTAAGTTACATATGGCCATTATGTCCTGAGTTTGTACATGAAGGACATTAAGGACATGACAATATGAAATACGCAAGAAACAAATAAATGTATATGTTTTGATACACCTCGTCAATTTCATCAATATATATGGGCCATTCCACACCAAATCGATCAGCGGTTGGAACTGACCTTCTTCGATTTCAACGAAAGTTGGGCAGCTGATAAAGCTTATTGAGAAATGCATTGACCAATTTATTTTTATTTTTTTCGACCTCTACTTCCAGAGATACAGTGCTTCAAAGTTACAAAATATTGGCCAAAAATAACTTTTATATGGGTGTTTATATTTCAATATCTCTTAAAGTAGAAAAGCTAGAAACGTTGATGGCTCGTTTTAAAGGCTTTAAGAAAAATTAAGTTGTAAATTCTAATCTTTATCATGTGGCCGGTGGCCATTATCCTTGCATTTCAAAATTGATTTCCTTAAAAAGGACCCTTTTAAAAATTCTGAAAAAAATCGTGTAATTTGGTTCATTTAAAAAAAATTTAAAAAAAAATTAAATTTAAAGATGGTATTTTGATTGCATCATATTTTAAAAATTAATTTTCTAAATTTTTACAAATTTTCTGTACTGAAAAATAAAATATTTTTTTCAAAAGTAAAATTTGCTATATTTTTTTAATGTATTTGTAACTCTAATTTCGAAAATCTCGTCGGTTTCATCAAACTGTCCCTAGTTTTTGAGATATATACCATTTTTTGAAAAATATAAAAAATATACCCCTAAATCAATATCTCAAAAACTAGAGTCAATATGATAAAACTGGCACCACCAGAGTTAGAAATATATTCATAAATTATTGCAAATTTTACTGTTGAAAAAATACCATCTTGGCACGAACATTTGTATTAAATCAACCAAAATTTGTGATTTTTTTCAGAATTTTAAAAAGGGTCCTTTTTAGGGACATCAATTTTGAAAGGCTAGGATAATGACGACTGGCCACATTTTCAAGTTTAGAAATAACAACTCAATTTCTCTTAGAGCTTGTTCTATGAGCTTTAAAACGAGCTATCAATGGTTTCTAGCGTATCTACTTTAAGAGATATTGAAATATGAACAACCATACAAAAGTGATTTTTTGCCCATTTTTTGTAACTTTGAAGCACTGTATCTCTGGAAGTAGTGTCGAAAAAAATAAAAAAATGGTCTATGCATATCTAAATAAGCTTTATCAGCTGCCTAAATTTCATTGAAATCGAAAAGGTAAAATCTCAAAATTTACTTTTTTGGTTGATTTGGTGTGAATGGCCCATATATCAAACTAAAACTATTTTAATTTCCTTTTTAATGGACTATAATGCAACAAAATTGGCCTGAAAATAAAAAAGATATTGCGGTTTAAGAATAACATAGGTTTAGATTTTTACAAATAAAATATTATGTTCATAATGTATAGTTTTTTTTGTAATAAATCAAAGCTCTGATCATTTACCTTTAATTTGATATACCACTTTCTAACACCACTTGCAATATTTAATTAAAATTATTTATAATAACTCAAATGAGTCATCTCATATTAGAGCATCATATATATGAAACCACACTATCTGGAAAGCTGAATATTGGCCAATATCTTAATTTTGAGCTGTTTCAACATACTTACAAATTTCATCTAATTCCGAGAAAGTCCTGGAAAAATTGTTTTTTTTTGTTGATTTGTATGGAGTGGCGTATTTGATTTAATTTAAAAAATGTATTTAAATATTGCAAAAGGTGTAAGAAAGTGGTATGTCAAATTAAAGGTAAATCATTTGATCTTTTGTTTATTATATTAAAACAATACATTATAAAACAAAGTAAATTGGACATAAAATAAAAATCTAAACATTTTAATTCTAAAAGCGCTATATCTTTATTAATACCAATTTCATTGTATTATAGTTCATTAGAAAGTAAATAAAAAAAGCTTTAATTTGATATATATATATTGATGAAATTGACGAGGTATATCAAAACATATACATTTTTTTGTTTCTTGTTTATTATATATTGGAAGGTCTTAATGTCCTTCATATACAAACTCAGGACATAATGACGATATGTAACTTACTGAATTTATTTATGCTATCATTACATATACCCGATGAACCGAAATGTATTTTAAACCGCGATGACCAACTGGCGCTGTTTCGGAAAGATATTCAATAGAACATTGTAAAAGCCCACCAGCAAAACGCACGACAATACAATCTTCGTACCCCACAAATTTCATTAAAAAAAAATACGGCAATGACATTACTATTTTCCTTCTAATACTACTGTAGATATATATATATATATATATATATATATATATATATATATATATATATATATATATATATATATATATATATATATATATATATATATATATATATATATATATATATATATATATATATATATATATATATATATATATATATATATATATATATATATATATATATATATATATATATATATATATATATATATATACTAGCTGGGCCCGTACACGACTCGTGCAAAGATTTTGTGAATGCAAGGTTATGGAGCAATTTTATTAATATAAATAACATTTTTATTATTTATAGCAGGGACCCGTGGACGTATTTTTTATTAGTTTTATAAATGTAGTAACCAATACCAAACTAATTCTCCGCTAAAACAACTTTTCTCATATACAATTCTTTCTCAGACTGTTCCCCGTAGAATTCTTCCCAGTAGAATTCTTTCCCGTAGAATTCTTCCCCGTATAGTTTTTCCCAGTAGAAGTTTTAGTGGGGTTAATGTGGTGAGTTTTAGTGTGGTGAGTTCAAGTGTAGTGAATTTTATTGTTTTGTGTTTTAGTGTGTTCAATTTAAGTGTGGTGAATTTTAGTGTGGTCAGTTTAAGTGGGTGAATTTGAGTGTGGTTAATTTTAGTGTGGTGAGTTTTAGTGTGGTGAATTTTAGTGTGGTGAGTTTTAGTGTGGTGAATTTTTGTGTGGTGAATTTTAGTGTGGTGAATTTTAGTGTGGTGAATTTTGGTGTGGTGAGTTTCAATGTGGTGAGTTTTAGTGTGGTGAGTTTTAGTGTTGTGAGTTTTAGTGTGGTGAATTTGACTGTGGTGAATTTTATTGTGTTGAGTGTTAGTGTGGTGAATTTATAATAATAATAATAATAGTTTGGCGCTACAGTTCTGTATAGAACTTCGGCCGAGCTCTCTCACCATTTTGAGCTGTGCGTGTTATATTTGTACTCAAAGTGGTGGGACCTACAGTTTATTGCCGAATTCGAACGGCGGGTGAGAGCTTTTTCATAGGCAATGGTTTTACTCTCGTAGGTTTGCCATTTACTGACGAGAGGTAGCGCGGTATAGAAAAATGTTTCTATGAAAAGATGTTGTTAGCCCCAGTCCAGGCTTGAACCGGGGACCTTTCGGCTCGCAGTCCAACGCACTAACCACTGAGCTACCGCGGTTACAAGTATCCTGGTGCTAAATTTCAGTTAAATCGGTTCAGCGGTTTAGACGTGATGCTGGAACAAACAGACAGACCGACAGACTGACAGACGGACCAAGAGTTTTATATATATATATATATATATATATATATATATATATATATATATATATATATATATATCAAATCTTCCACCACATAGTAGTGATTTCCCATCTTTTCACGTACTCTGGCTTTAAGGAATATTGGATATATATCTATATATATATATATATATATATATATATATATATATATATATATATATATATATATATATATATATATATAAATATCTAGTATATTTAACATATAAATGGATGATTTATTTCAATATTGAAATTGTCATTGGTAGTTCACATTTTTTTGCAATTGGGCCCTAGAAAAGAAAAATAATTAATAACTTTATATATAATTAGGCGTACCGTCAACTGGGGTGACTTTAGACTTCCGGAGGTTACTTTGGCCAAACAAAAAATAATGCTTGCAATCAAATTTTCTCAGAATCCAAGTGCCATACAGATTTCAATGCTATTTCCTTAACTTTGAATTCTCATATTCAACATATTAATATCTTTGTAAATGTAGCTGAAAAGCATAAATTTTATTTACGAAAAAAATCAATGTAGTATGTAAAAAATACGTATATAAATACATTACATTGTTTATGTTAGAAATTAATATATTTTCTTTCTAATAAACCATATATGTATTGTCATTTTAGTCCATTACTATTTTTAATTATTTATTTTATTTAATCGTTCTTAAAATTAATGTTTTTGGGGTGACTTTGGCTCTAGTTAAAGTCGCCCCAAATTATACAGGGGGGTGACTTTGAACCAGTTAAAACCCACATCAAATACGTAAACTTTGAATAAACCATATATGTATTGTCATTTTAGTCCATTACTATTTTTAATTATTTATTTTATTTAATCGTTCTTAAAATTAATGTTTTTGGGGTGACTTTGGCTCTAGTTAAAGTCGCCCCAAATTATACAGGGGGTGACTTTGAACCAGTTAAAACCCACATCAAATACGTAAACTTTTGAGTTTTTATCTTATTTTCTGCCCATTTTAGATTTACAATATTCGCCAACAAGAATATGTTATCAATAGTAGAATATTTTTTCCTGATTTAATTGCAGGACTAAGGCGGGTACAAACTGAATGTGGCCATTATTTGTTTAGAAATACTAAAAAAGGTGTGTTTATTATAAATAAGTCATAATTTGATATTACATATTAGTTGACTATTTTACTTGTTTATTTTGTGTTATCTATATATGTTAATTCCATTAAATAATGTTGTTCTATTGAAAAATACAAAATGTTGCTTATCTTTTTCATATTAATCCTAATTACCATACTTATTATGCGAAATATATGGGTTTCAAGTGATCTGGATTTTCAGTAAAACATTTATGATGATATAGTATCATAGTCATATTATAGTTCCATAAAAATATATATAAAATTGGTGATTAACATGTTTGGGCTAAAGTCACCTCTCCCGTGAGGTGACTTTGAACCATTTTATTTTTTATTGTTTTTATAATTACTGTTATTACACCATGAAATTTGGATTGCTGATACATAAAGAGGACATACTTAGAATATTTTATTAAATAATGAAATATTAATTCCATTACAAAATAGCGAATTACAAGTATTACAAAATCGACATATACAGTTTTTCGGATCAAAGTCACCCCAGTTGACGGTATATAGGTAAACAAAAGAGTACCTGCATAATAAAATAAAAATTAATTTCCTTTTCTTTTCGACCTTAAGAGAGTCTACACCACAATTTGTCAGCATTAATTCCTCGTCGTTTCATATAAAAATTTCACAAATATCATCTATATATGTTATTTGGTTAAAATTTCATCAACATTTTAATAACTAACAATAAAAATTAAATTTATTAAAATTTAAAATAAAAGCTTAGCGAACGGCGGTTCATGATACCACAGCAGCTTCACCATCTAAGATTGTTTTTGGAACAGACATAAGACTACCTACGGATTTAAAGTTCGGTACGAGTTCTTGAGCTGGAATTCCTATCCACGATTATGTTTCCATAAAAAGTGAAGAAATGAACGAAGTGTATCAGTTTGTAAGGAAGTGTATATAATTTGCGAGTGATACGATAAACGCCAGATACGACTTGCGCACAAATTCAGAGGGATTTACGGAAGTAGAACTTATTTTGTTCTATAACCCACAAAGAGAGAAAGGCTTATGCCCTAAGCAACAAATACACTGGGATGGGTCATATAAAATAATTAAAGGAATTAAGGATGTAGTGTATCTGATTCAGAATACTGCAGGCGTTAAACAAAAAATGAAAGTGGTGCATTTAGAAAGGTTGGCGCAGTATCGAGAGATGGAGGAATAACATCTGTTCGGTACGAACAGATTTAGGTGGATGGTAATTTGTTCCAATGTGCAAGCAATCAACAATAATAAATGAGACGCAAGACAATTCAGCACACTAAGCAATGCGTTAGAAAGAGACGGAGGATCATTCAGCGCACTAAGCAATGTGCGAGAAAGAGATAGAAGATCAGCGCATTGAATCACATGAGTGCGAATGAGATGCCAATAGCATGCGTCATTCACAAAACGAGTAGAAGGTTCTCCAAGCATGTCGAAGCTTGTCGAAACGTGTCGAACTGATGCATGCAGTATATAAGGGAGCCGATCTGAGGCACAGCACTTCAGTTGTGATTTGATAGTGAACTAGTGCATCTCGTGAGCGAACATTGTAAAGATAAATTGTATAAATTCAGCAGCTGATATAAGTGATTATTTTTTACGTTGTTATTTAAATAAATACTTGCTTAAATGGCAATTACAACCGTGGGTCGGTTTTGGCCACTGAGATGAAGCCGCGCCAGTCGGATTTGCTTTGCGCGCGCTGACTACTTACTTACTTATTTGGCCCATGATGGGTTTCGGCCGTAGTAATCAGCCCTCGCCAGTCGCTTCTGCATTCCGCGCGCTGGCGCCAGTTTTGCTCTCCAAGTTTTATCAGGTTGTCTCGCACTTGGTCGCTCCACCGGAGATTCGGACACCCTCTTCTACGTTGACCACAACTGAGTACAGAACCTTTTTGATGGAGCGCTTTCATCCATACGCTCGACATGTACAAGCCATCGTATGCGCTGGATCTTAATGCGCCTGACTATGTCAATGTCGGCGTAGCTCGTCGTTCCATATGATTTTGTACACGTTTTCAACGCATATCGGGCCATAGATTTTCCGAAGTATCTTTCTCTCGAACGCTCCTAAAGCTCGCTCATCGGTGTTGGCAAGCGTCCATGCCTCAGCGCCATAGAGGAGGACTGGCATGATGAGCGACTTATAGAGCGTAATATTTGTCCGTCGTAATTTTTGTCCGTTCGAAGTTGTGGTTGGCAATTGTGACGTGTTGTCCAAGACGCCGGGACTCTTTGTTTGTTGACACTAGGTACTTCGTCTTGTCCTCGTTCACCGTGAGACCCATTCGACGCGATTCCCTCTCTAAACCAGAGAATGCTGCACTGACTGTACGCTCTGCCCAATGATGTCGATATCATCAGCGTACCCGAGCAGCATGGAACTCTTGTTGAAGATAGTGCCATTGTAATAGAGTTGTGCAGCTCTTACAATCTTCTCCATTATTAGGCTGAAGAAATCACATGATAGGGAATCGCCTTGTCTGAAACCTCGTTCGGTATTAAACGTATCGGTGAGGTTGTTCCCAATTCTCACTGAGCAACGTGTGTCGCTCAGGGTCATCCTGCAAAGCCTTGTAAGCTTCGCAGGTATACCGAACTCAGACATGGTGGTGTATAGGCGACTTCTTATCGGACTGTCGAAGGCAGCTTTGTAGTCGACGAAGAGGTGGTGAGTGTCGATCTGCCTCTCTTTCGTCTTTTCCAGGATTTGACGCACTGTGTAAATCGGTTCTATGGTGGACTTGCCAGGTCTGAAGCCGTACTGATAAGATCCAATCAGTCTGTTGACGATGGGCTTCAGTCTTTCACATAATACGCTCGTTAGAACTTTATACGCGATGTTGAGGAGACTTATCCCACGGTAGTTGGCGCGTATCGTGGGATCCCCCTTATTAAGGATTGGGCAGAGTGACCATATTCTGCTGATGAGCTGGTGCATGCTCGTTATGAGCTCACCGCCTCCGGTCTTAAACAACTCGGCAAGCAGACCATCCGATCCTGCGGCTTTGTTGTTTTTCAGCCTGTTGATGGCTGTGCAGACCTCTTCACGGTCAGGCGGCGGTATGTCAACGCCGTCGTCAGCAACTGGGATTGTCAAGCTGTCTTCTCTATCAGCGGAATAGTTGTCATTATCGCCTGCTAGAAGATCAGAGAAGTGCTCTCTCCATAATCTCAGTGTGTCGTGGACATCTGTTACTAGATTCCCGTCATCGTCCTGACAGGAAGAGGGTCCGATCTTTAAACTTCCGGTCAGGCGTCTTATCTTCTGAAAGAATTTTCGAGCCTTGTTCCTGTCGCCATGCATCTCAATATCTTCACACTCGCGTCTTTCTAATTCTCTGTTCTTGCGCCTAAAAAGATGTTCCTCTTTTCTCTGTATCGCTCCTTCGCGGCTCTATATGCAGCATCTTTCTCTGCAGTGGCTGCGCGACACTATTCGTCATACCACTTGGTCCGTAGTGGGCGTTTGAATCCAAGCACCTCTTCGACAGCTGTACGCATTGAGCGGGAGACGTGTGTCCACTGCGCGCATATTTCATCGAGAGGGGGAGTGCCATGGGCAAGCAGGTGTGAGAGTCGAGCGGTATAGGCTTGTTCGGTCTGTTTGCGTGGGTTTCCGTGCGTTTTTCGCAGCGCATAAGCGTGTGCGAACCTTGACTGCTACAAGGAAGTGATCCGAGTCGATGTTGGCATTTCGGATCGAGCGTACATCCAATACACCAGAAGCGTGCCTTCCGTCAATCACAACATGATCAATTTGGTAGCGCGTGTTCTGATCAGGTGACCGCCACGTGGCCTTGTGAATATTGAGATGCTTGAATCTAGAACTACTAATTACCATGTTTCGTGCTGCAGCGAAGTCGATCAGCCTTATTCCATTGTCGGAGGTGTTGTCGTGGAGGCTGAATTGTCCAACGGTTGAACCAATCGTGACGGGGGCAGCGCTCATAGGCTTCGTCGAGGCGCTCATAGAAAGTCTCTTTAGTTTCATCGTCTTTCTCATTCGTCGGAGCGTGCGCACAAAGTAGGCCGATATAGAATTATTTAGCCTTGATGCGGATTGTTGCTAGTCGTTCGTTCACGGGTGTGAACCTAGAGACAAGGTAGTGGAGTCTCTTGCCGACCACAAATCCACAACCAAATTCATGCCTCTCCGCATGGCAGCTGTAGTAAATGTCACAGGATGCCTGTTTAGCGCGGCCCTGTCCTGTCATGGCATTTCCTGGATTGCGGTGATGTTAGCCTTGTATCTTTCGAAGACATCAACCAGCTGGATAGTGGCACCTTCCCTATAAAGGGTTCGGACATTCCAGGTGCATATCCGTATATCATGGTCCGTTATACGTTTGCGTAGGTTGTCATCGTGTTTTCAGGTCGATATTAGAGGCAATTTTGGCGGGTCACAAGCCCAACGCACAACCCCCATTTTGGAGAGCCAATATCCCTGTCTCGTTTGTCCCCGACCGGACCTCCCACCGGGGTTAAAACCCGATCTTCAGTTGGTTGCTCCTGATTCGATACTCGGTAGCAAAGCAGATAGGGCCAAATATTTTACGGAGAATATTTCTCTCGAACGCTATCTCCCAGTATTCTCTCATCGGTGGAGGCCAGCGTCCATGTTTCTGCACCATAAAGTTGGACGGGCATGATGAGTGACTTGTAGAGCGTTATTTTTGTACGGCGAGATAGGGTTCTGCTTCTCAATTGCCTACTGAGCCCAAAGTTGCACCTGTTGGCAAGAGTTATTCTCCGTTTTATCTCCAGGCTGACGTCGTTGTTGCTGTTTACGCTGGATCCCAGATAGACGAAGTCCTTCACAATGTCGAACTTGTGGGTGTCAAAATCAGTTTTTTGTACAAGACGCACGGATTCTTTTTTTCTTGTTGACACAAGTAACTTCGTCTTCTCCTCGTTCACCGCTAGACCCATTCGACGCGACTCTTTCTCCAATCTGGAGAATGCTGCGCTGACTGCTCGTGTGCTCGAACTATTTTCTCCATCAATAAGTTAAAAAAGTCGCACGATAGGGAGTCACCCTGCCTGAAACCTCGCTCGGTATGAAATGGCTCGGAGAGGTCTTTTACTATTCTCACTGTTGCTCAGGGTCATCCTGCAAAGCCTTATAAGTTTCGCAGGTATACCGAACTAAGACATTGCGGCGTATAATCGTTCCCTTATCGGAGTGTCGAAGGCGGCTTTATAGTCGACTAATTGGTGGTAGGTGTCGATCTGTTTTTCTAGGGTCTTTTCCTGGATTAGGCGCAATGTGAAAATCTGGTCTATGGTGGATTTTTCAGGTCTGAAGCCGCACTGATAAGGTCCAATCAGTCTGTTGACGATGGGCTTCAGTCTTTCACATAATTCGCTCGATAGAACCTTGTATGCGATATTGAGTGGGCTGATCCCACGGTAGATGGCGCAGATAGTGGGATCCCCTTTCTTAAGGATTGGGCAGAGTACACTGAGGTTCCAGTCACTTGGCATGCTTTCATCCGACCATATTCTGCTTACGAGCTCGTGCATGCTCTCTATTAACTCTTTTCCTCCGGTCTTAAACAATTCAGCAAGCAGGCCATCAGCACCTGCGACTTTGTTGTTTTTCAGCCGAGCGATGGCTGTTCTGACCGCGTCATGGTCAGGTGGCGGAATCTCAACGTCGTCATCAAGTACTGGGGTTGCCGGGTTTACTTCTCTATCGGTGGAATTGCGGTCATCATCACCGGTCAGCAGTTTAGAGAAGTGATCCCTCCATATCTTCAGTGTGTTCTGGATATCTGTGACTACATTCCCGTTTTCATCTTTACAAGAAGTGGCTCCGGATTTTGAACCTCCGGCTAGGCGTCTTATTTTCTCGAAGAATTTTCGAGCCTCATTCCTGTCCCCATGCATCTCAATCACCTCACATTCACGTCTTTCTGCTTCGCTTTTTTTACGCCTGAAAAGACGTTTTTCTTCCCTTCTCTTTGAATCGCTCCTTCGCAGCTCGCGTAGCTACTGACTGCAGGGTGGATTTGTACGCAGCGTCTTTCTCTGCAGTGGCCGTGTGACACACTTGGTCATACCACTGATTCCTCAGGGGGCGTTGGAATCCAAGCACCTCTTCGGCAGACGTACGCATAGAGCAGGAGACATGGTTCCACTGCGCGCTTATATCATCGAGAGGAGGAGTGCTTTTTCTAAGCAGGTGTGAGAGTCGAGTGGAAAAGGCTTGCGTTGTCTGTTGTGATTGCAGCTTTCCGACGTCTAGCTTTCTCTGCGTTTGGTTCCGTACGTTCTTCGCAGCGCTTAAGCATGTGCGGACCTTGGCTGCTACAAGGTAATGATCCGAGTCCATATTGGCACCTCGGATAGTGCGTACGTCCATCACGCTCGAAGCGTGCCTTCCGTCAATCACAACGTGATCAATTTGGTTACGCGTTTTTTGATCGGGCGACAACCATTTGGCCTTGTGGATATCGAAATGTTCGAATCTAGTGCTACTAACTACCATGTTTCATGCTGCGGCGAAGTCGATAAGCCTCGTTCCGTTACCAGAAGTGTTGGCATGGAGGCTAAAATTTCCGATTGTGAGACAATACATGGCTTCTCTGCCCACCTTGGCGTTAAAATCGCCTAGCACGATTTTGATATCGTGGCAGGGGCAGTGCTCGTACGCGTTGTCTAGGCGCTCGTAAAAGCGTTCTTTTGTTTCGTCATCTTCTCGTTCGTCGGAGCGTGTGCACAAATTAGGCTAATGTTGAAATATTTTGCTTTAATGCGAATTGTTGCCAGTCTTTAGTCCACGGGCGTGAACTTAGAGACAAGGTGGCGGAGTCTCTTGCCGACCACAAATCCACATCCAAATTCATGTCTCTCCGCATGGCAGCTGTAGTAGATATCACAGGACGTGTGTTTCGAGCAGCCCTGTCCCGTCCATCGCATTTCCTGGATAGCGGTGATGTCAGCCTTATATTTTTCGAGGACATCTTCCAGCTGGATAGAGGCACCTTCCTTATAAAGAGTCCGGACATTCCAGGTGCATAACCGTAAATCATGTTCCTTAAAACGTTTGCGTGGGTCGTCATCGTGGTAATCGGTCGTTATCCGAGGCTTTTTTTGTGTTTTCATTGCATTGCTCTAGCTTCGCCCTGTTGAAGCGCTCAGGCACGGTGCCTTGTGATAATCGCCCCCATAGCCCCCAATTAAATAAATAAAGTTAATTAATACGAGTTGAAATAATACTATGTAAAACCAATTATTACTGTGTTTTTATTTTTTGTACACGATCCAGTGATGCGAATTCGTAGAACAGTTTTCAGTAGACTAAATTTTCAAAACAATACGATTTAAATTTTTTTAATTTTTAGATTTTTTTTATAAATATTGTTTAAATTTTCCTAAAATGTTTAATTTTCCTTTAAAACATTTTTTTTTAATAGTTTTATTAAAAAAAAGAAAAACATCGAGGTTCTTTTCAGATGTTTTTTTGGTATCATTGTTTATTTTTGAAACATCGAAAAAAATAAACTTCGATGTTTTTTCAGGCTATGTTGCAACCCTAACCGGAAGTGGAATATACAGTATCCGGATAATATAGTTTGTCATTTTTATATTGAATCGTAACATTTTCCATGGTACATGTAAATTGTTTGCTGCAACTTTACTGCACCAGCAATATATAAATTTCTTTCTTACGAAAACCTACACACTTGAATTTTCTTACAAAGACACGCACATTAAAATATTCTTCACTACCGAAAGGATTATATAGTTTTTTCTAGCAACCAAATCACATAATTGTATATAATATAATATAATATAATATAATATAATATAATATAATATAATATAATATAATATAATATAATATAATATAATATAATATAATATAATATAATATAATATAATATAATATAATATAATATAATATAATATAATATAATATAATATAATATAATATAATATAATATAATATAATATAATATAATATAATATAATATAATATAATATAATATAATATAATATAATATAATATAATATAATATAATATAATATAATATAATATAATATAATATAATATAATATAATATAATATAATATAATATAATATAATATAATATAATATAATATAATATAATATAATATAATATAATATAATATAATATAATATAATATAATATAATATAATATAATATAATATAATATAATATAATATAATATAATATAATATAATATAATATAATATAATATAATATAATATAATATAATATAATATAATATAATATAATATAATATAATATAATATAATATAATATAATATAATATAATATAATATAATATAATATAATATAATATAATATAATATAATATAATATAATATAATATAATATAATATAATATAATATAATATAATATAATATAATATAATATAATATAATATAATATAATATAATATAATATAATATAATATAATATAATATAATATAATATAATATAATATAATATAATATAATATAATATAATATAATATAATATAATATAATATAATATAATATAATATAATATAATATAATATAATATAATATAATATAATATAATATAATATAATATAATATAATATAATATAATATAATATAATATAATATAATATAATATAATATAATATAATATAATATAATATAATATAATATAATATAATATAATATAATATAATATAATATAATATAATATAATATAATATAATATAATATAATATAATATAATATAATATAATATAATATAATATAATATAATATAATATAATATAATATAATATAATATAATATAATATAATATAATATAATATAATATAATATAATATAATATAATATAATATAATATAATATAATATAATATAATATAATATAATATAATATAATATAATATAATATAATATAATATAATATAATATAATATAATATAATATAATATAATATAATATAATATAATATAATATAATATAATATAATATAATATAATATAATATAATATAATATAATATAATATAATATAATATAATATAATATAATATAATATAATATAATATAATATAATATAATATAATATAATATAATATAATATAATATAATATAATATAATATAATATAATATAATATAATATAATATAATATAATATAATATAATATAATATAATATAATATAATATAATATAATATAATATAATATAATATAATATAATATAATATAATATAATATAATATAATATAATATAATATAATATAATATAATATAATATAATATAATATAATATAATATAATATAATATAATATAATATAATATAATATAATATAATATAATATAATATAATATAATATAATATAATATAATATAATATAATATAATATAATATAATATAATATAATATAATATAATATAATATAATATAATATAATATAATATAATATAATATAATATAATATAATATAATATAATATAATATAATATAATATAATATAATATAATATAATATAATATAATATAATATAATATAATATAATATAATATAATATAATATAATATAATATAATATAATATAATATAATATAATATAATATAATATAATATAATATAATATAATATAATATAATATAATATAATATAATATAATATAATATAATATAATATAATATAATATAATATAATATAATATAATATAATATAATATAATATAATATAATATAATATAATATAATATAATATAATATAATATAATATAATATAATATAATATAATATAATATAATATAATATAATATAATATAATATAATATAATATAATATAATATAATATAATATAATATAATATAATATAATATAATATAATATAATATAATATAATATAATATAATATAATATAATATAATATAATATAATATAATATAATATAATATAATATAATATAATATAATATAATATAATATAATATAATATAATATAATATAATATAATATAATATAATATAATATAATATAATATAATATAATATAATATAATATAATATAATATAATATAATATAATATAATATAATATAATATAATATAATATAATATAATATAATATAATATAATATAATATAATATAATATAAATATAATATAATATAATATAATATAATATAATATAATATAATATAATATAATATAATATAATAATATAATATAATATAATATAATATAATATAATATAATATAATATAATATAATATAATATAATATAATATAATATAATATAATATAATATAATATAATATAATATAATATAATATAATATAATATAATATAATATAATATAATATAATATAATATAATATAATATAATATAATATAATATAATATAATATAATATAATATAATATAATATAATATAATATAATATAATATAATATAATATAATATAATATAATATAATATAATATAATATAATATAATATAATATAATATAATATAATATAATATAATATAATATAATATAATATAATATAATATAATATAATATAATATAATATAATATAATATAATATAATATAATATAATATAATATAATATAATATAATATAATATAATATAATATAATATAATATAATATAATATAATATAATATAATATAATATAATATAATATAATATAATATAATATAATATAATATAATATAATATAATATAATATAATATAATATAATATAATATAATATAATATAATATAATATAATATAATATAATATAATATAATATAATATAATATAATATAATATAATATAATATAATATAATATAATATAATATAATATAATATAATATAATATAATATAATATAATATAATATAATATAATATAATATAATATAATATAATATAATATAATATAATATAATATAATATAATATAATATAATATAATATAATATAATATAATATAATATAATATAATATAATATAATATAATATAATATAATATAATATAATATAATATAATATAATATAATATAATATAATATAATATAATATAATATAATATAATATAATATAATATAATATAATATAATATAATATAATATAATATAATATAATATAATATAATATAATATAATATAATATAATATAATATAATATAATATAATATAATATAATATAATATAATATAATATAATATAATATAATATAATATAATATAATATAATATAATATAATATAATATAATATAATATAATATAATATAATATAATATAATATAATATAATATAATATAATATAATATAATATAATATAATATAATATAATATAATATAATATAATATAATATAATATAATATAATATAATATAATATAATATAATATAATATAATATAATATAATATAATATAATATAATATAATATAATATAATATAATATAATATAATATAATATAATATAATATAATATAATATAATATAATATAATATAATATAATATAATATAATATAATATAATATAATATAATATAATATAATATAATATAATATAATATAATATAATATAATATAATATAATATAATATAATATAATATAATATAATATAATATAATATAATATAATATAATATAATATAATATAATATAATCAAGGATTGAAACCGTAACCGAAACCGAAACCGATATCCATTTAAAACCGTTTCATTTTTAAAACCGAAACCGTAACCGAAACCGTTATACGTAAATCAGAAATAAACCGATATCCAAAACCGATATAAACGGTTTCGGTTTTATACCGGTTTAAAACGGTTTTTGTAAAGTAACTACAAATAGAAACAGAAAAACACATTTTATTTTATATAGAACATTTTAAGTAAAATGTAATAAAATTTTAAGTTCCCAAAATTTTTTCAATGCTAAAGAATATAAGCATCTTAAAAATAAGGTCTATGAAGCACTTTTGTAGCAGTAAATAGCTTCAAAAGTGCTTCAAAAGTCGCTTCAACAAGATAAAATAGACAAAACAATGTTTTTTTCGCTTTTCTTCGCTACGCTAGTTCGATTGTACATATGCACATTATTATTTTTGTTTTATTTTTATACATAGTTTTTTTGTTAATTGTAAAATCATGAAGTTTACTTAAGTCAAGTTCTATGTGCATTATTTCATTCAACTTATAAAACAATCAAAAAAAAATAATAATAATATATGAACATTTTCACAGTGTACCTCATTTAGCTTATATATTGCTTTTTGTGTTTTTCTTTTTCACAAATCCGCTGATTCGTACATATACATATACATATACATATACATATACATATACATATACATATACATATACATATACATATACATATACATATACATATACATATATACATATACATATACATATACATATACATATACATATACATATACATATACATATATACATATACATATACATATACATATACATATACATATACATATACATATATACATATACATATACATATACATATACATATACATATACATATACATATACATATACATATACATATACATATACATATACATATACATATACATATACATATACATATACATATACATATACATATACATATACATATACATATACATATACATATACATATACATATACATATACATATACATATACATATACATATACATATACATATACATATACATATACATATACATATACATATACATATACATATACATATACATATACATATACATATACATATACATATACATATACATATACATATACATATACATATACATATACATATACATATACATATACATATACATATACATATACATATACATATACATATACATATACATATACATATACATATACATATACATATACATATACATATACATATACATATACATATACATATACATATACATATACATATATACATATACATATACATATACATATACATATACATATACATATACATATACATATACATATACATATACATATACATATACATATACATATACATATACATATACATATACATATACATATACATATACATATACATATACATATACATATACATATACATATACATATACATATACATATACATATACATATACATATACATATACATATACATATACATA
Organism: Dryomyza anilis; assembly: GCA_951804985.1. Classification (NCBI taxonomy): domain Eukaryota; kingdom Metazoa; phylum Arthropoda; class Insecta; order Diptera; family Dryomyzidae; genus Dryomyza; species Dryomyza anilis. Next base: position 63,646,922 of record OX638135.1, read on the forward strand.
TACATATACATATACATATACATATACATATACATATACATATACATATACATATACATATACATATACATATACATATACATATACATATACATATACATATACATATACATATACATATACATATACATATACATATACATATACATATACATATACATATACATATACATATACATATACATATACATATACATATACATATACATATACATATACATATACATATACATATACATATACATATACATATACATATACATATACATATACATATACATATACATATACATATACATATACATATACATATACATATACATATACATATACATATACATATACATATACATATACATATACATATACATATACATATACATATACATATACATATACATATACATATACATATACATATACATATACATATACATATACATATACATATACATATACATATACATATACATATACATATACATATACATATACATATACATATACATATACATATACATATACATATACATATACATATACATATACATATACATATACATATACATATACATATACATATACATATACATATACATATACATATACATATACATATACATATACATATACATATACATATACATATACATATACATATACATATACATATACATATACATATACATATACATATACATATACATATACATATACATATACATATACATATACATATACATATACATATACATATACATATACATATACATATACATATACATATACATATACATATACATATACATATACATATACATATACATATACATATACATATACATATACATATACATATACATATACATATACATATACATATACATATACATATACATATACATATACATATACATATACATATACATATACATATACATATACATATACATATACATATACATATACATATACATATACATATACATATACATATACATATACATATACATATACATATACATATACATATACATATACATATACATATACATATACATATACATATACATATACATATACATATACATATACATATACATATACATATACATATACATATACATATACATATACATATACATATACATATACATATACATATACATATACATATACATATACATATACATATACATATACATATACATATACATATACATATACATATACATATACATATACATATACATATACATATACATATACATATACATATACATATACATATACATATACATATACATATACATATACATATACATATACATATACATATACATATACATATACATATACATATACATATACATATACATATACATATACATATACATATACATATACATATACATATACATATACATATACATATACATATACATATACATATACATATACATATACATATACATATACATATACATATACATATACATATACATATACATATACATATACATATACATATACATATACATATACATATACATATACATATACATATACATATACATATACATATACATATACATATACATATACATATACATATACATATACATATACATATACATATACATATACATATACATATACATATACATATACATATACATATACATATACATATACATATACATATACATATACATATACATATACATATACATATACATATACATATACATATACATATACATATACATATACATATACATATACATATACATATACATATACATATACATATACATATACATATACATATACATATACATATACATATACATATACATATACATATACATATACATATACATATACATATACATATACATATACATATACATATACATATACATATACATATACATATACATATACATATACATATACATATACATATACATATACATATACATATACATATACATATACATATACATATACATATACATATACATATACATATACATATACATATACATATACATATACATATACATATACATATACATATACATATACATATACATATACATATACATATACATATACATATACATATACATATACATATACATATACATATACATATACATATACATATACATATACATATACATATACATATACATATACATATACATATACATATACATATACATATACATATACATATACATATACATATACATATACATATACATATACATATACATATACATATACATATACATATACATATACATATACATATACATATACATATACATATACATATACATATACATATACATATACATATACATATACATATACATATACATATACATATACATATACATATACATATACATATACATATACATATACATATACATATACATATACATATACATATACATATACATATACATATACATATACATATACATATACATATACATATACATATACATATACATATACATATACATATACATATACATATACATATACATATACATATACATATACATATACATATACATATACATATACATATACATATACATATACATATACATATACATATACATATACATATACATATACATATACATATACATATACATATACATATACATATACATATACATATACATATACATATACATATACATATACATATACATATACATATACATATACATATACATATACATATACATATACATATACATATACATATACATATACATATACATATACATATACATATACATATACATATAGATATACATATACATATACATATACATATACATATACATATACATATACATATAGATATACATATACATATACATATACATATACATATACATATACATATACATATACATATACATATACATATACATATACATATACATATACATATACATATACATATACATATACATATACATATACATATACATATACATATACATATACATATACATATACATATACATATACATATACATATACATATACATATACATATCATATACATATACATATACATATACATATACATATATATAATGTGATCGTCACAATGTAAAGATCGACGAATCATTGAATAAAAAAGAAGTAGCATCTTAGCAAGTAGCGTCAACATAGCCATGGGGGATAATAAATATAAATAATAAATAAAAGCGCAAACAATAAACCAAACAAATTAAATCCACAAACACAACAACAACAATAAACCAAAACCGGTTTCGTCTGCCGTTGGCTGCTGAGTTGCTGCACTCGCTGCATTTTTTTTTATTTGCAATTGCCAACGCAAGGGGCTCTTCTATGCCCTCTGCCGCAATTGTATTTTGTTTTTCGTTATTCTTCCCTTCCCCATCCTACTCCCTGCTACGTGCGTGCACGGTTGATGCTGCACTGAGTGCGTAAGCTACGCTGTGGTTAAGGCATAACACTCGCCACTGCTTTGCTTGCGCTCTCATTTGTTTGTGTCAACTGCTGCACGTTTGTGGTATGTTTGATTGTTTTAAACTTGCCCAGTAGGAAAATGCCGCAAAAATTCCGCATAGATTTTTGCAACGTTCGTGGGCTGAGGGCGAATTTTTTCTCTGTATATGCGTATGTGTCCATCCATAGGCCTCAAATAATGGCACTATGTGAGACCCAGGTTCATGAGGGTACAGATCCACTGGATTTTCATGTGCCTGGTTATCACCTGTTGCCATTATTCTCTGCCCATAGGGGCCTTGCTCTATTTATTCGGAGTGACGTTGCGTATCAACTGCAGCAACAGCATAGTGTGTCGGATAGCGAATTTAATACAATTTGGGTTAAATTCAAAATCCAAACACACATCATGCACTTGTGCTTTCTTTATAGGAGTCCGAATCTAGATAGGGTTTCCACCTGTAATAAGCTGGATGCCTTATCTGATTCGATCTCAAATATATTGGAGCAATTTCCAGGCAGTGAAATTGTTGTTGCGGGCGATTTTAATGTGCACAACGCCACTTGGTTGAGCCACTCGGGTCTTCCAACACAGGAGGGTTGTTATGTTGAGCTGTTTGCAGAGTGCAATCAACTCACTCAATTGGTGAAAGAACCGACGTACCTTCCACGCGTCGGTGGGCAAAGCCCAAAAGTCCTAGACCTTTTTCTGACTTCACATCATGAAAAATATGATGTAAAAGTCCTTGCACCTCTTGGTAACTCCGACCACTGTACTGTTTCCGCTGAGTTTTCGTATTCTAGTTTACGCGCCTCTTCGATTAAAGCCCCGAAGAGGACTGTATGGCTTTACGAAAAAGCAAATTGGGTTGCGTTAAATGATTTTTTTCGTAACTTTAATTGGAAATTGTGTTTCGCTGACAGAGACATAAATGCCGCGGCTACAATGGTACAAAATATTATTTTATTAGGTATGCGGTCCTTCATACCTTCTAAAAAAATTAGCATTAAACCCAAGGACCACTCATGGTTTAATGAGACTTGCAGGATTGCAGTCAGGTCGAAAGAGGAAGCCTTTCAAAATTGGCGTTCTAACAAGAATGCTGACACAGAAAGACTTCGCATACAGGCTAGGAATCGCTGTAATGCCGTGATCTCGCGCGAAAAGTTTCTTCACGAACAAAACGCGCGCAAAAGGGTCCTACTCTACCATAGAGGTAGTAAAAATTTCTGGTCATTCGTTAAAAGAGTGAAGAATCAGACGACATCGTCTACTCCAACTCTTATTATGAATGGCCAGACCTTCACTGACCCGGTTGATAAAGCTAATCTCTTGGCAGAATTATTTGCAAATAATTCAACGCTCCCGGATAGTAATCAACCACTGCCCGTCGTAGATTTTGTTTCTTCTGCAATGCCGGAAATTCATTTTCGAACTCGGGCAGTTAAAAAGGTTTTAGCAAACCTCAACATTAACAAAGCCTCTGGGCCAGATGGCATATCTGCCCATGTGTTGAAGAAGTGCGCGTCAACGCTGGCTTGTCCGTTGCGTAACCTTTTCAACATCTCCTACACGACAGGAGTTTTTCCATCTTGTTGGAAGGTTGCCAATGTTCAGCCAGTACCGAAAAAGGGCGAGGCTACGAACCCTGCCAATTACCGACCCATTGCAATATGCTCAGCACTCTCCAAAGTAATGGAGAGCGTAATTAACTTCCACCTTGTGAACTATCTTGAGCACAACGAATTGCTCAGTGACCGCCAATATGGTTTCCGTAGGGCCAGATCCACAGGGGACTTGATGGCGGTCCTCTCCGAAAAGTGGAATAAATGTATTCACCTTTTCGGGGAGAGTAAGGTTGTTGCTCTCGATATTTCCAAGGCTTTTGATCGAGTGTGGCATAAAGCCCTCGTTTCAAAACTAATTGCATTTGGTGTCGGTGAATCTTTTACTCGATGGATATCGAGTTTTCTTCAGGGTCGTTCTATACGAGTTGCGATGGATGGTGTTTTTTCAGAACAACATTCCATCAATTCTGGAGTTCCGCAGGGTTCCGTCCTATCCCCGTCCCTATTTCTGGTATTTATCAATGACCTTCTGTCATTGACCCAGAACCCAATTCATTCCTTTGCAGATGACAGTAACATTTGTCATTCATACACGTTCAACAAGCGCCCAAACTCTTTGGAGATTGAGAGTAAAAGACGCACTATGAATGACACGCTCAATAATGACCTTAAATCAATCTCCGAGTGGGGTATTGCAAACAGAGTAGATTTTAATGCAAGCAAGACCCAATGTTGACTGTTATCTCACAAAAGAATGGATTCACTCCTCCCTCCCCTCAATATGGGTGCTGTGGATATTGCGCAGTCAGCTGCTCTTGACGTTCTGGGCATATCAATTCAATGTGATCTACGTTGGAATGATCACATATTTAATGTGTCGAAAGAAGCTGCCAAGTGCCTCGGTTTTTTAAAACGGTGTAAAACATACTTCACTCCTGCTGACCTGCGTACTGTCTACACCACCTATATTCGGCCTAAAATGGAATTCAATTCGCACATTTGGGCAGGAGCTTCAAAATCCTCCTTGGAGTTCCTGGACCGAATTCAACAACGTGCGATATATTTGATAGGGGATGAAAATATCTCATCGTCTATTGGTTCTCTTGAGCACCGAAGGACCGTTGGGTGTGTAAGCCTGTTTTATAGGTATTACAACGGTAAGTGTTCGAGTGAAATACATGGCCTGATTCCACCAGGTCGTGTGTTTTCTCGTTCTACTCGGGCATCAAATCAAGCCCATCCCTTCGTAGTCCACTCGACTCTCAACAGAACCACGCATTATAGAGATAATTCGTTCTTCAGTCGCACGACACGTTTGTGGAACAATCTCCCTGCGTCCGTTTTTCCCGACATTTTTGATATTGGCAAGTTCAAAACAAACATTCACCGACACTACTCCATCTTTCCCCCCTCCATTTAACCTATCATCCCTTCTTACGATCAACACTGTGCATTGCATGAATAGGGGGCATCCCCTGAGCGTTGGTTAATTTGTAAAAAAAAAAAAAAAAATATACATATACATATACATATACATATACATATACATATACATATACATATACATATACATATACATATATATAATGTGATCGTCACAATGTAAAGATCGACGAATCATTGAATAAAAAAGAAGTAGCATCTTAGCAAAATATTTGTTTGTCATATCATGACGTTTCTCATTTGGAAGGGGATGAATTAATATTCACTCCGGTATTCATGAAATACCCACACAGTGGAATCAGCCACCAATAAATCAGAGATTATTTCACCAAGCATGTCGCCTTGGAATTTCCAATTATTATTAGTACCCAAAAAGAGCGATAAGGATGGTAATAAGAAATGGAGACTGGTTATAGATTTCCGTAAATTAAATGACGTTACCATTAAACAGGTATTTCCTATACCGCGAATAGATGAGATTTTAGACCAGCTAGGTCATAGACGGTATTTTTCAACACTACATTTTGTAAGTGCTAACCATCAGTTTTTATTTGAAGTAAATGACAAACAAAAAACTGCTTTCAGTACAGGCCTTGGTCATTCGGTTTAACGGGCCACTTTTCAAAGAATAATGAACCACATACTAACAGGTTTACAGTGTATTGACTTTTTCGTTTATTTAGATGACATAGTGGTATATGGAAATAATTTAGCAAAACACGAGCATAGGCAACGAGCATAGGCTTTTGCAGAAGCTGAAAGAACATTATTTGAAATTAAATATATATTACATATAAATATATTTGAAATATATATTTAGGTCATTAGCAATCTGAGTTATGTGCACTACCAGACGCAGCCAAGGTAGAGTGTGTGAAACATATTCCAGTTCCGTAAAATTGGAAGGAAGTTCAAGCTTTTTTTAGGGTTAATTAATTACTACACAAAAATTATAGATGGTATGGTGAAGTTACCTTTACCAATTAACTGTTTGCTAAAAAGGACTCTAAGTTCATATGGAATGACAATTGTCAGCATTCGTTTTTAAAACATAAAGAAACAATTATATCACCACCCATACCATCACGACAGACGCTAGTAACGAAGCAATTGGCGCGGTCCTGTCGCAAAGTGATATTAGAAGCGACCGTCCGATCGCGTTTGCCAGTAGCACTCTTAACGATACGGAGAAAGAATTTTTTGGCAATTACAAGGCCAACAAAAAAATTTTAGGGCATATATTTTGGGATGACCATTTAAAATTTATACAGATAATCAGCCCCTAAATGGTATTGCAAACTTAAAAGATCGGACTCCCTCCTTGCGAGTTTCCGACACAAATTATCGGAATATGATTTTACAAACCTGATAAAAGCAATTTAAACGCGGATGCGCTTAGCCGCATACCAAATAATACAAAAGAAGTGATTGTAGTACAAACACGTTCGAAAACAATGAAAACAGGCAACGAAGACGATAAGAAACAGTCAGAATGCGATCCTGACAAGTTAATAACTTACAAAAATGACAATATAATAATTAAACTAAAATAAACTAAACCTTGTGACAAAGATACGATAATCATAGATTTTCACGATTCACCATTAGGTGGTCACCAAGGTGGTTTAAAAACATTTTTAAGAATTTGGCAACAGTATCGATTGAAGGGTATGCAGAAGCAAATAAAAGATTATGTACAACAATTTTTCAAAATGCCAGGTAAACAAGAGTTCAAGGCTCATGAAGATGCCAATGGTTCTAACTGATATGCCAGTGAGACTATTTGATAAAGTGTACATGGACCTGGTAGGTTATCTGCCTGAAACCATATCAGGAAATAAATACACCTTTCAAGACGATTTCTCTAACTTTATGTGCTGTGTGGCTATAACCGATGCGGAAGCCAACACCGTAACAAAAGCATTCTTTAACGAAATCGTTACAAGTCACAATATACCAAAAGTATTGGTAACAAGCAATGGATCGAATTTCGTTTCCAAACTATTTTCGGGTACATATAAATTATTAGGAATTAAAAAATTACATATAACACCTAACCATCCACAGGCTAATGGGTCAGTAGTAGGGATTCGCCGGTTCTGGCCCCACTGGGCTCCATGGAGCACATTGTTGTTGGTGTAAATGAATTTTTAACTGAGATGTATTATTTTCAATAGGGATCATTTTTAAACATAGTTGGTGTTAGTGTAGTTCAATAGGGATCATTTTTTAACAGAGTTGTTGGTAGTGTAGTTCATTAAAGATCATATTTTAGCCAGTTTTAGCCCAGTGCCACTATTTGTGACCTATTAACGAACACATACGCATATATAGAGAAGAAATTCTCAGCCCACGAATGTTGCAAAAATCTATGCGAAATTTTTGCGACATTTTTCTACTGGGCAACTTCAAAACAGACATACATACTACCAAGGCGCAGCAGTTGAAACAAACAAATGAGAGCGTAAGTCAAGCCGTGGTCAGTGTTATGCCTTCACCACAGCATAGATTACGCACTCAGTGCATCCTCAACCGTGCGCGCTAGTAGCGTGGTGTAGGATGGGGGAGGGAGGGAAAACGTCAACAAACCTGTGCAATTGCAGCAAAGAGCATAGAAATCGGAGCGTCGGCAATTGCAAAAACAGCGAGTGCGGCAACTCAGCAGGCAGCGCGTAACTGGTTATATTATGTTGTTGTTGTTATTGTTGCAGTATATTGTTTGTATTTATTTATTTGCTGTTTATTTTTCATTTTAGTTTTGAATGTAAATTGATAATTAGTTTGTATTTTAATTTAATTTCGTTGTTATTTTTATGTTGAGCGGACACTTAAAACATTGTTTTGAGACCCATTTATACTAAACGACGGACGAAACACGTTAAAAAGACGAGAGACGACACGACACATCCGTCCCCCATAAGTGCGTTGACGCTACTGTAGATGGACTCATTGATTGTACAGCATATATGGTAATATTGGACACGGGAGCTTCACACTCAATAATAAGAAGTAACCTTGTTAGGGACGAAGTAGAGAAGCTTATAGGAATAAGATTACAAACAGCAACTGGTGAAGAGGCCCCTATCAGAGGAAATATTACCAAGAAAATCACGATTGATGCTACTACAGTTAAGTATGACTTTATAGTGGCAGAAATGGTAGACGAAGTAATATTTGGCATGGACTTCATGATAAGGCATGGTTTCACACTAGATTTAACAAGAAAAATATTGAGTTATGCCAACACGGAGATCGAACTAAACATTGATTGTGATCAGAGCCCGAAAATTAAACAAGTTATTGCTCATAAAAATAGAAAAAATACCACCTAATTCAGAAGCAATTGTTTGGTCGAAATTAAATGGAGGTTGTGGGATAAGCATGTTGTGGGTTATTGAAGCAAACGAAGTGCATTATAAAAGTAATATAGTTGTAGGGAGAACACTTGTTGAGGCGGAGAAAGACAGAATTGTACCCATAAGAGTTCTCAATTTGGAAAATTCGTCAAAATTAATCAAAAAAGGAACAGTGATAGGCCAGTATCAAGAGGCATCAGCAATTATAAATTGCGAGGCAAATCCATCCAATGACTATGCCACACCACAAATAAACAAACTATCTACTCATAGGTTTATAAATGCGTGGACGAAGGATTTGGTTGCCAAAGAAAAGAGTCTAGTGCAAGAGCTAATTGATAAATATCTGTGTATATTTGCTGAAAAGGGCCAAAAGGATGGCAGAACTGCCATTGTAATACATCGAATAGACACTGGTGATTCTAACCCAATTCGTCAAACACCAAGAAGGGTACCACTTGCGAAAAGAGAGGAAGTATCACATTTGGTTGAAGAAATGCACACAAATGGCGTGGTGGAACCATCTGAGAGTCCATGAAGTTCACCAGTAGTATTAGTGAAAAAGAAGGACGGTAGTACCCGGTTCTGCGTTGATTACCGAAAACTTAATGATATCACCAAGAAAGATAGTTATCTATTACCCAGAATCGATGACACCTTGGACACAATCTAATGCTAGGTGGTTTTCCATGTTAGACTTGCAAAGCGGTTACTGGCTAGTAGAAATCGATAAGAAAGATCAAGAGAAGACCGCATTCAGTACTGGAGATGAACTATGTCAATTTTTGGTAATGCCGTTTGGGCTATGCAATGCTCTAGCAACATTCAAGCGGTTAATGGAGCACGTATTAAAAGGTTTACACTGGAAACATGCCTAGAATACCTTGATGACATAATTGTTATGGGCAAGGATTTCAACGAACATCTAAGAAATCTAGAGGAAGTATTCGATTGAAAAGTGCGGGTCTACAACTTAGCACAAAGAAATGCTCACTTTTCAATAAAGAAGTCAAGTATCTGGGTCATCGAGTTACCACGGAAGTAGTACATACCGATGAAGATAAAATAGTTGCATGATTTAATCGAAAGTGTGAAATTTCCAAAAATATCTATACGGACAACAGTTTCACTTGAGAACCGATCACGTAGCACTGAGAAGGTTACTTCAGTTCAAGGACCCAGGAGACCAAATTGCGTGTTGGATAGAGCGATTACAGAGCTACGATTTCACCATTGAACATCGTAAAGGAGGTCATCATGGAAATGCAGATGCTCTGTCCCGACGACCGTGTAAACTTGAATGCAGACATTGTTTAAGAGCAGAAGGAAAAGAAAACATAATTGACATTCGTCTGCTGAGTGTTTTACCCGATGAAAAATGGACTCCGGAACAAATTCAAATCGATCAAAAGAGTGATCCCGATCTTACAAAAGGAGCAAGGAGCAGCAAAGAAAGCCATCATGGGAAGAGAGATAGCTTCCGACAGCCCAATAACTAAGGCGTACTCGGAAAAGTTGCAGAGCTTAAAGCTGCAAGATGGTATATCGTGTAAGGGAAAGTGAAAATGGCATGTCCGCGCGAAGTTTGATTGTTGTTCCCAAGTCAAAAACAAAAGAGATATTAGCGAAATACCATGGTGGATATAGTGGAGCACACTTGGGCATAAATAAAACGTTTTTATTGGGTTAGATGCCAAGAGTCAGTCGCCCATTGGATCCGCAGTTGTCCGCAACGTGTACCAGCAAAAGGGCCAACAGTCGGAAGTCGCGGCAGAATGTATCAGTACAACGTGGGAGCACCACTCGATCGTATTGCCATGGATGTCGCCAGGCCGTTTCCAATAAGTGATGCGGGTGATAAGTATGTCCTTGTCGTTATTGATTACTTCAGCAAATGGCCTGAAGTGTATCCCATGCCGAATCAAGAAGCCACAACAGTTGCGGATGCATTAGTTAACAACTGGGTAAGCCGCTTTGGAGTACCATTGGAATTGCATTCAGATCAAAGAAGAAATTTGGGTCTGCAGTATTTAAGGGCGTATGCAAAGTCCTCAAGATACACAAAACGCGAACAACGACTTTGCACCCGCAATCTGACGGCATGGTGGAAAGATTCAATCGGACTTTGGAAGAGTATCTCAAAAAAGTGGTTGATAAAAATCAAAAAGATTGGGATACACACATACCACTATTTCTCATGGCTTATCGAACGGCGGTTCATGATACCCCAGCAGCTTCACCATCCAAAATTGTTTTTGGAACAGACTTAAGATTACCTGCGGATTTAGAGTTTGGTGCGAGTCCTTCAGCAGGAATTCCTGTACACGACTAAGTTTCCAGAAAAAGTGAAGAAATGAATGAAGTGCATCAGTTTGTAAGGCAGCGTACACAATTTGCGAGTTATAAGATGAAGTCCAGATACGACATGCGCACAAATTCAGAGGGATTTACGGAAGGGTAACTTGTTTTGCTCTATAACCGATAAAGGAAGAAAGGCATATCCCCTAAGCTACACACACACTGGGAAGGGCCATACAAGATAATTAAAAGAATTAACGATGTCGTGTATCGGATTCAGAATACGAACAGATTTAGGTGGAGGGCAGTGTTACGAAAAGATGTAAGAATATATGAGACACAGGACAACTAACACTAAGCAATGTGTTAGAAAGAGACGGAAGATTATTCAGCGCACTGAGGCAGTGTGCGAGAAAGAGATGGAAGATCAACGCATTAAATCACATGAGTGCAAATGAGATGCAAATAGCTTGCGTCATTCACGCTTGTCGAAACGTGTCGAACTGATGCATGCAGTATATAAGGGAGCCGATCTGAGGCACAGTCCTACAGTTGTGATTTGATAGTGATTTGATTGTAAAGATAAATTGTAGTAATACAACAGTGATTATAAGTGATTGTTATTAAGTTGTTATTTAAGTAAATAAAGTTAATTCATACTAGTTGAAATAATACTAGTTAAAACCAAATATTATTGTGTTTTTATTTTGTATACAATCCAGCGATACGAACTCAAAGAACAGATAACTCATGAACACGCTATAATTTTGAAGATATATGAGGTATATTATCGAAATTTTGTCCAGCATCATTATATAAATAAAATGGACCATTTTATTTTTTTTATATTGCATAATTTTGGACAACATTTCTATAATATACCTCTTATATCATTAGAGTTATAGCGTGTTTACTATAAATGTAATATGGCAGCTAGGCGTCCATTTTGTGTAACACGCTTTGTACTTAAGACATAAGAGTATATACCAGTTTTTATTGATGTATCTCAAACCAATCCCAAATTATGACCATTTATATACTGAAAAACAGGATTTTCAAAGCTAAGAAAAAATAGAAGTATAATTCTTACCACTCCAAATCATAGTGGAATGATTTTTGTTCAATATCAAGAATTTATGTAATTTATTCAGAGTTTTAAAAATGCAGTTTTTGGATGCTGTGGTTCAAAACAACAAAAATCGTGTTTTAAAAGTTTGTTAAGGAGGTGAATAGGGTGCGATAGAAAACTGAAAAAATAAATTTAAACTTCATTGACCAATAATAAAAACATATTAAAATATGAAGCAAATCGAAGTGGGTCAGGGTCAAAGCTCGGCGAATTGACGTGGAATGCCCCATATATTTATATATAGTGGTTATTTATATTGAACGCAAACGCAATTGTTAATGTCTCATAATCTATTCGACACATAAAATTTGCTAGAACATCACGCCCTAAAATTCCATCAGTAGTGATTGGAAAATCATTATCGACTATATGAAAAATATGTTGAATACTTTCTGTCATAATTGACAAATTCAAATTTGCTACACCTAAACATTCTATAGTTTCGCTCGTTATTCCAATTAATTTGGACACCTCTCCAGTATAAATATTTGCGATTTTTTTTATTTTGCACAGAGAGACATGCGCTCCTGTGTCTATTAAAAATTTCAACAATATTTTTATTGGTTTGTCTGAATGTACCTAATTCTGTTAAAACTTGTTGTAAAGTTTTTGGATTTCGATATGCATCTTCCACAAATTTTTTGAAACCCAAACATGTTGTAGGTCTGTTAGAATGATCCAAAATGCTAAGTAAAATTGTAGACGAACTTAATGAATAATGGTTTATCATCATCAACCAATAAATCATGCAATAGCTCCACCTGTATGATAAAATCATCTAAATATTTAATAGCGCCCAAAGTTGTACGTTTTTACCTACCATAGATATATCAAAGTGAGCCTTTTATTTTTGCAAATTTTCTTCTTGCCAAACGGTGGATAAATCTAAATCACACTCAGTTTCAATTTTAACTCTTTTTGAATCTTATATATATATATATATATATATATATATATATATATATATATATATATATATATATATATAACTTAATATATATATATATATTAACTACATAGCATAACTTCGATATATATATATATATATATATATATATCGAAGTTAAGTCCGTGATAGACAATACATGGACGTTCCTGGTTCTACACAGGATTACGCAAAAGAAATTTTCTAGAACAACGGTAAACTGAACAAAATAATTTTATAATTTAGAATAATTGTATGCAAATAAATAAATTAAAAAATTTTAACCAGAAAATAATTTCAAGATACTAAAATTAAAAAGAATTCTATAAAATAAAATTTAAATAACATTGATGAGCAAAAAAAGAACAAAAAATTTTAAATTATTAAAAAAAATTATAAAAAATTATTAAAAAAACAAAAGCCATCCAAAACCAAACCAAATCATCCTTTTACATGCCAGTACGAGTACAGCAGCAGCAGTACATCGCACACATTGACGAGTTGATGCTGGGGAGAGATTTCCAATCTTTTTTAAATAATTGATTGTATTAATTGAATGGCGTGAATTTTGTAATGAAATAATTAAATGATTACACATTAATTTTAACATTAAAAGAATTAATAATATTTAAAACTATTTGAATTATTGCAAAGCAAAAATCGTAATCATTTAATTATTTTTAATTTAATAATTTTAAAATACGTATTTGTTAATTAAATAACTTGTTTGTTATATTGATTTTGTTATTACACAACATGGACTTGACTTCAATATTATCGATGAGAGTAGAATGCTTAAGAAGGGAATTAAGCAAGGTGGGACGTTTGACAACAGGACTGAAACAAACACTGCAGGAGAGACTCCTTGAATACTTCGGCCTTTCTAGAACTGACGAAAATGAGTCAGATTATGATGATGCCGGATCAGTCGTACAAGTATCATCTTCCCAGCGATCCATATTCACGCTAAAAGATATCCAAGATGAATTGAAGATAACGCTGAAATAGAGCACTGGAATGGATTACAGATGTTTATATATGCAAAACAACTGCTGAAGAGAGCTGCACGCATATTTATTAGAAGCCAGCCAAACATCAAAGACTGGAACTCTCTGAAGCTTTCTTTGAAAAAAGAATTTGGAACGAAGATGTCAACTATTGAAGTCCATCGACTTTTGTCTAGTCGCCGAAAGAAGCCTCAAGAAACTTATAGGGAGTATCTCTACAAGTTAATGGACATTGGCAGCACTATCAGATTGAATGAAGTAAGTATAATCGAATACTTTATTGAAGGTCCAGAAAATCAAAAAGTTCGCCGAAGGTTTTACGGACTGCCTGATGTTCCAGCTGCAGCAAAATCAACAATTTTATGCCGAGGAATGAGATAATGACGCTAATGATGACGACGTGTCTGGCGCTGGAACATTGGCAGAAGATAACGATACATTTGTTGATGATGGAGGATATAATGGAGAAGATGAAGAAGATGATGAAGAAGAAGAAAACGAAGAAGAAGATAAAGAAGAAGAAGAAGAAACAGATGAAGGAGAAGCAGACGAAGAAGAAAATGAATAAAAAGAAGATGAAAAAGATAAAGATATGACCAGCGATGTGAATGTTGCAGTCCAAACAAAAGAAGAAAAGTTGAAGAAACAATACAATTATTATCAAACGCATGACAGTGAAAAGGACGAAGATGATGACGATGAGAATAATGGCAGCCTGCAACAGATCGACATTATTTCCCGTGCAGGTTTCAGAGGAACGCTCGCGCACCGCGCAATTTTGACCGAAGACACACAACGCGCCGAAGTCAAGATCAGAAAAGATGACAAGCTGATTAAGGACAACAAAATATCCGAAGTTACTAAAATAGCAACAGTCGTTGGAGCCGCTGTTGAAGAAGAAGACAATTCGAATCTTGTAACACGCCGTAATAAGAAGGAGCTGCTGGAGGAACGTTCTATATTCAGCAAATAAAATGTCTCAGGAGTTTCCAGACTTTGATGTGCAGCTGCAGACGACGGATTACAAGAAGCGCATGCTGCAACGTTCTGCATAACGAAAAAAACAGAGTCCATTGAGAGTGGGCCAAAGAGCGGCACCTGATGTGCAGAAAATGGGAGCGACGTCCCTGCAAGCTGTTGAGACCAATGCTAAAAGTTTGTAATGTAGCGAAGCTTACTAATGCAGCTATAACCGAAGATGCGGTGGTGGATGACTACAATAAGCGCGGAAAGTAAAGATCCCACACATATATATATATATATATATATATATATATATATATATATATATATATATATATATATATATATATATATATATATATATATATATATATCCTATTAATATAATAAATCTCTTTGTTGGTTTGTCCTTTTGTTTGTTTGTTGGTTTGTTCCACTTCTAAACCGTCTAAACGACTGATCCGATCTTCTTGAAATTTTTACCACAGATGCGGTATGGTCTGGAAGGAATGATAGGCTATATATGGCCGGGATTGGACAAAGGGGCGTGGCACCTCCCATACAACCTAAACTTTTAATACGATATAACTCGGCACTTTCACCAGCTACGAACATGAAACAAAAAACTCAAATACAAAAAAAAAATTTAAAAACAAAAAAGCAAAAGCACAAAAGCAAAAACACAAAAACAAAAGCAATCACGTTTGTTCCGCTTCTCCGCTCAAACGGCTCATCGGAAAAATTCAAAACACATTATATCATCAATAGCAAATTTAATTAAATTTTGGTCAGCGTTATTTTTAATCATTCTAAACGGTTTCGACGAATGTGGGAGTGATTGGACCATTGGGCGTGGCACCCCCCATAGACGATACATTTTACATTACGTGTATGTCAACAGTTATTATAGTGATATCAAGATATTTCACACCAGGTTAACAACCACTCAAAATTCTTTAAACTCACCCCACCAAAATTCCCCACATTAAAACTCACCACGCTAAAACTCACCATACAAAAACTCACCACACTAAAACTCACCACACTAAAATTCACCTCATTAAAATTCACCACACTAAAACTCACCACATTAAAACTCACCACAATAAAATTCACCACACAAAAATTCACCACACTAAAACTAACCACACTAAATCATCTACTGTGAAAAACTCTACGGGGAAAAATTCTACGGGAAATAATTCTACAGGGAACAATTCTACCGGGAGGAATTCAACGGGAAAGCGTTCTATGGGGAAGAATTTTACGGAGAATATTTCTACTGGGAAGAATTCTACGGCGAAATGTTCTACGGGGAAGAATTCTAAGGGGAAGCGCAGTCTGAGAAAGAATTGTCCTTGAGAAAAGTTGTTAAGGCGGAGAATTTTTATTTGGTTACTACATTTATAAAACCAATAAAAAACTTCAACAGCTAAGCACGGGCCCCTCATATAAATAATAAAAATGTTTTTTATGTTAATAATATCGCTCCATATCTTTGAATACACAAAATCTTGGCACGAGTCGTGCACGGGTCCAGCTATAATATATATATTTTAATTTAGAGCTTATCATAAATCTTAATGATATCAACGTTGACATCTATTTGATTAAATAAATCCATCATATAATTTCGTTACACACTCATTGATTTCGACAAAAATATAATAATCAGGTTCATCAATATTAAATGATATCATTTATTCTAATTAACTTAGCAATCAAAAGTTGCTGTATACATACATCATACAACTCAGAGAGCGGGGCACATCTCTTCAGGATTGAATTCAATTTAGATTTAATATTCATCATTCTAATTTTCTACGTCAGAATAACACTGACTTAAAATAAATCACCAATAACTGTCTATAATTATTAAAAATTCAACATAAAAACGACATAATGAGCTTTGATTGTAATAATCATGAACAAGCGATATCAACAAAATTACTATATAATAAGTAAACGAATATTTTTGTCATATAAATGCAACAATCATACAGCCATCGTTATTGATGTTAGAGTACATGGAAATCTGCAAAATCATTTAAAAATTTAAATGCTGATTTCTGAAACAATAAGTTTAATGTTTTGGAATTCATTGAGTAGATCACCTGCCTTCATAAAAGAAGGCATTGTATATTGAAATCATAAACAACACAAATCGTTATAATAATGTCGAGATTTGACTATCGACATCAACTCCAACAAGATTCGTCTCCAGCCTTCGTCATAGAATTCAGCGTCGATTGAATTAAATCATTGCGTTCATCACCTGTCTTCTTAATACAAGACAGAGTAGATTGAATTCGCCAACATCACAGATCATCATTATAATAATTTTAAAATTTATATATCGATATCATCAACGAGATCATCATATTCATCGCCTGTCTTCGTCATAGAATTCAGCGTCGATTGAAAAAATTCATGGCGTTCATCACCTGTCTTCTTAATAAAAGTCAGAGTAGATTGACATCGTCAAAATCATTTTCAATGTAATCGAGATCCAAGAGGATGAACATTCATTTCACCGTCTAATTACTGCAAAGCAACTAAACTTCGATATCACTAATAAGAAGATCATCGATGTAATCGCCATATTTTATCTGAGATTTCATGAATTGATAATTTGTTGGTTTGTCCTTTTGTTTGTTTGTTTGTTTGTTTGTTCCGCTTCTCCGTTTAAACGGCTGACCCTATTTTCTTGAAATTTTGACCACAGGTGCGGTATGGTCTGGAAGGAATGATAGGCTATATATGGGCGGGATTGGAAAAAGAGGCATGGCACCTCCTATACAACCTAAACTTTCAATACGATTTAACTCGGCACTTTCACCAGCTATAAACATGAAACAAAAATCTCAAATACAAAAAAAAAATTAAAAGGATAAAGCAAAAGCACAAAACAAATACAAAAACAAAAAGAAAAACAATCACATAAAACTACAATCCAAACTAAAGGAAAAACAAAAAAAAAAAGAAAGAAAAATAAAAACAAACTCACCACATTAAAATTGACCTCACTAAAATTCACCACACTAAAACGCACCACACAAAAACTCACCACACAAAAATTCAACACACTAAAATTCACCACAATAAAACTCGCCACACTAAAACTCACCACACTAAAATTCACCCTAAAATTCACCACGCTAAAACCCACCACACTAAAACTCACCTCCCTAAAATTCACCACACTAAAACTCACCACACTAAAATTCACCACACTAAAACTCACCACACTAAAACTCACCACACGAAAACTCACCACACTAAAACTCATCGCACTAAAACTGACCACACTAAAATTCACAGCACTAAAACTCACCACAATAAAACTCACTACACTAAAACTCACTACACTAAAAATTCACCACACTAAAACTCACCACACCAAAACTCACCACACTAAAACACACCACACTAAAACTCACCACACTAAAATTCACTACACTAAAACTCAGCACAATAAAATTCAGCACATTAAAATTCATCACACTAAAACTCACCACACTAAAATTCACCCTAAAATTCACCCTAAAATTCACCACTAAAACCCACCACACTATAATTCACCCCACTCAAACTTACCACACTAAAACTCACCACACTAAAACTCACTACACTAAAAATTCACCACACTAAAACTCACCACACTAAAACTCACCACACTAAACTCACCACACTTAAACTCACTACACCAAAATTCACTATACCTAAACTCACCACACCGAAACTCACAACATTAAAACCCACCACACTAAAACTTCTACTGGGAAAAACTCTACGGGGAAGAATTCTAAGGGAAAGAATTCTATCGGGAACAATTCTACCGGGATGAATTCTACGGGGAGAATTCTACGGGAAAGCGTTCTATGTGGAAGAATTTTACGGGGAAGATTTCTACTCGGAATAATTCTACGGGGAAGCGCAGTCTGAGAAAGAATTGTCTTTGAGAAAAGTTGTTTTGACGGAGAATTATTATTTGGTTACCACATTTATAAAACCAATAAAAAACTTCAACAGCTAAGCACGGGCTCCTCATATAATTAATAAAAATGTTTTTTTTTATTAATAAAATCGCTCCATTTTTTGAATTCACAAAATCTTGGCGCGAGTCGTGCACGGGTCCAGCTAGTATATATATATATATATATATATATATATATATATATATATATATATATATATATATATATATATATATATATATATATATATATATATATATATATATATATATATACTAGCTGGACCCGTGCACGACTCGCGCCAAGATTTTGTGAATTCAAAAAAATGGAGCGATTTTATTAATAACAAAAAACATTTTTATTATTTATATGAGGATATATATATATATATATATATATATATATATATATATATATATATATATATATATATATATATATATATATATATACAGAGTACAGCAGCAGCAGTACATCGCACACATTGACGAGTTGAAGCTGGTTAGAGATTTCCAATCTTTTTTAAATAATTGATTGTATTAATTGAATGGCGTGAATTTTGTAATGAAATAATTAAATGATTACACATTAATTTTAACATTAAAAGAATTAAAAATATTTAAAACTATTTGAATTATTGCAAAGTAAAAATCGTAATCATTTAATTATTTTAAATTTAATAATTTTAAAATACGTATTTGTTAATTAAATAACTTGTTTGTTATATTGATTTTGTTATTACACAACATGGACTTGACTTCAATATTATCGATGAGAGTAGAATGCTTAAGAAGGGAATTAAGCAAGGTGGGACTTTTGACAACAGGACTGAAACAAACACTGCAGGAGAGACTCCTTGAATACTTCGGCCTTTCTATAACTGACGAAAATGAGTCGGATTATGATGATGCCGGATCAGTGGTACAAGTATCATCTTCCCAGCGATATCACGCTAAAAGATATACAAGATGCGCTTTCGTCGTTTTCAGGAACAGGGCATCCAGACATTAATCAATGGTTGCAGGAATTTGAAGATAACGCTGAAATAGAGCACTGGGATAGATTACAGATGTTTATATATGCAAAACAACTGCTGAAGAGAACTGCACGCATATTTATTAGAAGCCAGCCAAACATCAAAGACTGGAACTCTCTGAAGCTTTCTTTGAAAAAAGAATTTGGAACGAAGATGTCAACTATTGAAGTCCATCGACTTTTGTCTAGTCGCCGAAAGAAGCCTCAAGAAACTTATAGGGAGTATCTCTACAAGTCAACAATTTTATGCCGAGGAATCAGATATTGACGCTAATGATGACGACGTGTCTGGCGCTGGAACATTGGCAGAAGATAACGATACATTTGTTGATGATGGAGGATATAATGGAGAAGATGATGAAGAAGAAGAAAACGAATAAGAAGATAAAGATGAAGAAGAAAATGAAGAAACAGATGAAGAAGAAGCAGACGAAGAAGAAGATGAAGAAAAAGAAGATGAAAAAGATAAAGATATGACCAGCGATGTGAATGTTGCAGTCCAAACAAAAGAAGAAAAGTTGAAGAAACAGTACAATTATTATCAAACGCATGATAGTGAAAAGGACGAAGATGATGACGATGAGAATAATGGCAGCCTGCAACAGATCGACATTATTTCCAGTGCAGGTTTCAGAGGAACGCTCGCGCACCGCGCAATTTTGACCGAAGACAAACAACGCGCCGAAGGCGAGATCTGAAAAGATGACAAGCTGATTAAGGACAACAAAATATCCGAAGTTAGTAAAACAGCAGCAGTCGTTGTAGCCGCTGTTGAAGAAGAAGGAGACAATTCGAATCTTGTAACACGCCGTAATAAGAAGGAGCTGCTGGAGGAACGTTCTATATTCAGCAAATAAAATGTCTCAGGAGTTTCCGGACTTTGATGTGCAGCTGCAGAAGACGAATTACAAGAAGCGCATGCTGCAACGTTCTGCATAACGAAAAAAACAGAGTCCATTGAGGGTGGGCCAAAGAGCGGCACCTGATGTGCAGAAAATGGGAGCGACATCACTGCAAGCTGTCGAGACCAATGCTAAAACAGTTTGTAATGTAGTTTGTAATATATATATATATATATATATATATATATATATATATATATATATATATATATATATATAAATATATAAATAAGATCATTGGAAAAACAAAGCTGACATTTTAAAACTTAGGGTTTTAACAGAGAAAATAAAAAGTTTACGCATAAGATTCAAAAAGAGTTAAAATTGAAAGTGAGTGTAATTTAGATTTATCCACCGTTTGGCAAGACGAAAATTTGCAAAAAATGGCTCACTTCGACATATCTATGGTAGGTAAAAAACTTAGGTAAAAACTTACACAGGCGGAGCTATTGCATGATTTATTGGTTGATGATGATAAACCATTATTCATTAAGTTCGTCTACAATTTTAAACTTACAGCTCAAGTACTTAGCATTTTGGGTCATTCTAACAGACCTACAACATTTTCAGATTTTAAAAAATTGTTGGAAGATGCATAGCCAAATCCAAAAACTTTGCAACAAGTTTTAAAAGAATTAGGTACAATAAAATAAACCAATAAAAATATTGTTGAAATTTTTCATAGACACAGGAGCGGAATAAAATAAAATAATTCTCAAATATTTATACAGGAGAGGTGTCCAAATTAATTGGAATAACGAGAGAAGCTATAGAATGTTTAGGTACAGCAAATGTGAATTTGTCAATTATGACAGAAAGTATTCGACATATTTTTCATATAGTTGATAATGATTTTCCAATCACAACTGATGGAATTTTAGGGCGTGATGTTTTAGCAACGTTTATGTGTCGAATAGATTATGAGACATTTACAATTGCGTGTAATATAAATAACCAAGAGTTTATTTTACCAATGATTTCAAAACAATTATATACAACAAATATTATTATACCAGCAAGGTCATAATCAATTGTGTCTCTTAATATTAAAACAAATGAAGTATTAAGTGAAGAAATATCGAAAGGCGTATTGTTAGGAAACAGTTTAATACCATCAAAAGTACTAGCACATGTAAAATTATTAAATACCACTGATACTGATTTAATTTTATAGAGTCTCGATTGTAAAATACAACTTTTAAAAAATTATAATATTTATTCTTACAATAAAATAAATACAAAAAATGAGAATAAGCTACATACTCTATTGGAGAAATCCAGTTGCAAAAAATTCATTACTTAATAATTTAAAGAATACCAGGATATTTTTCATCTCTCTGAAGAGAAACTTAGTGTAAACAATTTTTACACACAGTAAATACAAACAACAGATTCAACACCCATTTATATAAAAAAATTATAGACTACCACAAACGCAAATGAAAGAGATAAATGTGCAAGTCAATCAGTTATTAGTCGACGACATTATTGGGCATTCGGTAAGTCCGTAGAACTCACCATTGCTCGTAGTACCTAAAAAATCAACTACTGATGAAAAGAAATGGCGTTTAGTCGTAGATTTTCGAAAGTTAAGCGATAAAATCGTTAACGATAAATTTCCTTTAACAACAATAGAAGATGTGCTCGACAAGTTAGGAAGAGCAAAATACTTTTCAACATTGGACAAGACTAGTTCATTCCACCAGATAAATTTAGATCAGGAATCGCGACCTCTGACATCTTCTTCCACTGGAAATGGTCATTTTAAATTTAAAAGATTGCCTTTTGGTTTGAAAATATCTTCTAATAGTTTTCAAAGAATGCTGACGATCGCATTAAGTTGTCTAGATGCAGAAGCTTTTTTATACGTCGATGATATCATTGGCTTTCGATGTAGTTTGAAACATCACAATGATAATTTAACAAAAGTATTTCATAGATTGAGAAAATTTAATTTAAAACTAAATGCAGTTTCTAAATGCAGTTTCTACCATACCTCTATGGTAGAACATTTTCTTTAATCACTTACCATAGACCATTAGTATCACTTTTCTCGCATAGATATCCGTCGTCACTAATGACAAGAATCAGATTGGATTTATGTGAACACCATAAACATGATGAACACCAATGCAGATGCATTGTGAAGGATAGTACTTAATAGCGAATCATTAAAAGAAATGATACCCACCTATAAATGATGTAATTTTAGCAGTAACTAGAAATATGCATAAGAAATTTCATTCAGACAGAAATGAAAACAACAAAATTAAGGAATGCACATCCGATCAAAAGCTTGATAAACTTTTCATGGGATTGTACATCCATAGCAGATTTGAAAAATGTAAGAAAACTAAGGCTTTTACCACACGGTTCTGGAAGATGTAGCATTGAAGTTAATAATTATGAAATAATAGCAATATATAACGAAAATCCACTGAGCACACAGCTGACTCTGGAGAAACTATCATCAAAAATGCAAAATTTAAAAATATACGAATTAGCTTTGAACAAAAAAGATATAGTATTTGAATCTATGGCCATAGAAGAATTTAAAATAATATTTAACAAGTTGCAACGAGAGAGAAATAATTTAAAGATATTATTGTATGAGGAACCAATAAGAATTTTATGCAAAGAAACGCAGAAAACATTAATTAAAGAGTATTACAATTCTACACACGGAGGTCATTTAGGTGTTAGAAAAACAATTTTAAAATTAAAACAGAGATATATATGGAAAGATATGAGCAAAATGATAAAAAATATTTACTTAATTGCGAACAATGTAAGATAAATAAACAAACGAAACATACAAAAGAGAAATTCACTTTAAAAGACACTCCAGGAACAAGTTTTGAAGTATCGATAGATATTGTAGGTCATTTACGCTTGTCGAATCATCGATGCAATGCGAATTAATGGGCAGAGTAAGCATAATTGATAATGGTGGGTGGAGTTGATAAAAGTGAGAAGGGGTTGTGTTACTCACTATAAATATTCATTGTGAATGCTGAATATCGATTTCGAAAGATGGAGATGTCAATAGACAATAGACACCACTAGATGACCAAAATGAAGGTTAGAATTCAGTTATTGTAAATAGTTAGCGTTGGATTATATCACCGCTAAATGCATCGCTCGATGTAAGCAGATGTCGATAGACAACGTAAGAAGGCGATGAGTACTGCTGGATGTCAATGATCTCGATAGATGTAAATGTCGATAGACATAGCTAGATGGCGCTGAATGCGATGCAATACACGAACCGTAAATTTATTTAGTCAGAGCATGACTCATATATTTACGGGGACCATATACTTGTGCAATGTAAAAATTAAATTGTAGATGATTTAATTTAAATAAAAATATATTATTTCAACTATTTTGAGACAATCACACATTATAAAGGAAATTATTTTTTAAACAACATGTCTCGATATTTATTTATTAGTATCATAAGGAATATTTGACTTATAACTTGTTTATAACATTTTTTTATTGTTTAAAGTAAATTTTCATTTTAAAGTTACTTACTAAAGACAATTTTATTTTACTTTTTAAACAATAAACATATTAGTAAAAATTAAATATGTTCGCGTGTGAAAATTATACAGCAACATTCTCATCTGTAGAAAATTTGACAATTCATTTAAATGATTGTAAAGAAAAATATTTTCAATATGGCTGCGGTTTACTCATTAAAGGTATTCAATATGTCGATAATCATTTAGAAAATTGTGATGGTGAACCGATCGTAGCTGAACCCATCCCCTCCTCATCTCATAGAGGAGTTAGGAAAAATGGAAACCAATCAGGAGCATCATCATCTCATCAAATCCTCAAACGGAAAGGAAATGGAATCAACATACAAAATACAACTAGACGACCAAAAATTGATATGGAAACGAAAGTATGTGAGATTTGTGGGATACATATTCCCATAAATCGGTATAAAATGCATTTTAGAACCGACATGCATAGGGAAAGATCTGCAATAACACTACGGGAAAACGTTCTCCAACTATCTACCATCCAAACTAATATTGTAAAAAATATCGTGTTTTAATCTCATCGAAGAATGAGATATTAATTGAAAACTTTTTACTAATATAAATCCATATTTAAAAGAACTGTTAACGAATATTGGAGAACATGATTTCGTTAAATATAATATGGTTCTACACTCAAAGAACGAATCAGTTGAGGCAACCGATTTAATTAGTTCTGTCAACATTCGACTGATTCAGTTGTTGCAACACCGCGTATCAGTTCACACAGCTAATGCATACAATTGACACAACCAATTGGTTTAGTTGTGGTAGCCAATTTAATTATAAGAAATCGGCCATTTTACCTGACTTCGTGTTTGCAACACGTTGGAGCGCTAGGACTGCATATATATTAATACAACATATAGAAACACAATAGCAAGTACTCTGTAGAATAGTATGTCTCTTGTTGAAGAAAGTGTATTTGGGCATGAAAAAACTGAACAGTCAACACGAACAAGTCTTAAAACAATTCCAAATTTTGTTTTACGCATGGCACGCGCTGTCCGTAGCACACAAAAAAAAGAGTGAAAAATCTGAAGAGTCTGCGACTGATGTTGTCCTGCTTTGGCATTGCTTTTATACAAGACAACTGATTTCGCAGTTGAATCAAATAAATATTGGTTGCTACAACCTATTATAACTAACTATCTGTTAAGTCAACTAAATATTGGTTATGTCTCATTTTGAATTTAGTTGCCGTAGCAATGTAAATAAAAAAAGTTGAAAATTGATAAAAAGTTTGTTTCGCCAATCAATGTTGCAGTTGCTTCAACTAATAGTTGGTTACGCTTCATACTATTGTTTACCATAAATGAATTTGAGTTGAGGCTGACTACATTTCGTAGATGCAGATGAATATTCGATGAAACAACTGCACGCCAAGCTAATATTTTTTTCTGTGTATATGGTGATTATCTAAAACAACACGAAACAGAGATGGTACTAACAAAAAAACACTTCGGAACCCGATTTGGTAGCATATATAATCTGGATGATATAAATTCTTCATTAGAATAATTAATAAATGAAATAACTAGAATTTCAAGTGAATTCCAAGAGAGAGACAGTGGATGGGCAATTGTAGAATTTACATATGTGGAAATAACCATATGCAAATTAAAACATATACTATCAGGAATATATACGCCTCTTCCTAGAAATATTAACTCTGAAGCTACAACAATCAATATAAAAATATGGATGCATTTTGCTTCAAATGGAGTATTCTGGCTGTAAATATCATAATTTGGAGTCAAAAAATCTTTATAAGTTGACTAATCCCAATTATTATAAAATTTTGGATATTCAATCCGAACAAAATCATTTTCGTGGAATTAATTTAAATTTTTCAAAAATGGTGTTTCCAACACCATTAAAAGATTTAAAAATATTTGAAAAAAAAATAATCCACAGTTCAGCGTCAATGTGTACGATATAAAAGATAAAAAAAACACATACGGAAACTATCAAAATTATAGTGAATTTATCTAGACCAACATCAGAAGTTCGAGCATTCCATGTGAATTTATTATATGTCATAAATTTGAATTCAAACAGCAATCATTATTGTCTAATAAAAGATTTAAAGTGACTGGTAAAATCACAATTTACTACTAGCCACAATAGTGGTTATTTTTGTGATTTTTGTCAGAATCACTATTTCGTCGATTCAAAAAGACATAATGAAAAGGAATGCGGAAAAGTTACTGCAAGATATCCTGAAGCAGGAGCCACATCAACATTTACAAGATTGCAAAAGAAGTTATCACCGCCTATAATTTAGTATGCCGATATGGAAGCAATTTTAACACCAATCAAAATACAATTCCAAATGTAAACATATCATCAACAACCCAAGTTCAAAAACATGAAGCATGTGCGACCAAATACTATGTGAAGCACACATTTAATTCTGATTTGGATGAAATATTTACTTTTAAAGCTAATTTTTTATAATTATTTTTACTTTGTTTTTAAATTTTAATATTTTCTTATTATGTTATAGGTGCACAAATTGTGTTGAGGAATTCATTAAATCTATGGAGAAGAAATTAGATGAACTTCATCAAAAATATTGGATGTCTCAAAGTCCCCATTAAAATCTTACGCAGAATGATCAACAAATTTATACTACTGGAAAATGTTGTGCTTGTGAGGAAAACTTTACCGACAGCAATCGAGTCAAATATTATAATTACACTATACAACAAAACGAGAAAAAAAGTTTGCGCAGTAAATGCCATTATTTTTGTATTATTGAAAATAGCCCGCAGAATTTGAATATATGAATTAAAAAATTATCTATGGATAGGTTTACGAGATATCGGGCAATAACTTTTGTACCAAGCTTTCAAAAAGGTGGTCACATATATTTAAAAAAATCTCGCGTTGTATGAAACTCATATGCTCTACGTTTATATCGAAGGAAAGGTAATTAAATGTACAATAAACATTTCTCAAAACAATTTGAAATTGGTTTACTGGTTTAAGAGAATTTTATAGAAGAACTCGAAAAATATAACTTTTTTTAACGTACATTTTAATCAAAAATGCATTTAAAAAATTGCGAAAAATTGAAAAAGTGAGATGATGTATAGTTTGTAATATTCCAAAATTAGCCTGTACATTTTTAAAGAAAATCTCATAAAAATATAAGAAATCTATGAATACATTTTCAGAACAGAATAAACCATGTGAAAACATTACAATTGAATGAAAACTAAAAACGTACCATTTTATTTTTATACGTCATACCCATGGTTACTAGAGTGGTTCAAAAAAACTACTTTTTCGAAATTATCACGGGACCCTCCTCAAAAAGTTTGAGCACGTTAAAAAAGTAATTCACAAAAAATGTTGGCCAAATCGAAAAACGTTTAGAGGTCGCGCATCGCGATTTTCTGTTTTTAGCCCATTTAAAATCGTAGGTAGGTCTAAATAAAGTTAAATAACTTTTTCATTTTTAGTTGGGTTTTGATGAAATTTTGAAGTCCTGAACATCATTTTGATAATTGCGTTGTAATCTGTGGTAAATTATGTTCAAGATTCCAAAATTTCTTTAAACTCCAAATAAAAATAAAAGTTATTCAACTTTAATCA
Source organism: Dryomyza anilis (assembly GCA_951804985.1). Taxonomy (NCBI): domain Eukaryota; kingdom Metazoa; phylum Arthropoda; class Insecta; order Diptera; family Dryomyzidae; genus Dryomyza; species Dryomyza anilis. Next base: position 63,676,196 of record OX638135.1, read on the forward strand.
GACATACCTACTAACGATTTTAAATGGGCTAAAAAAAAGAAAATCGCGATGCACGACATCTAAACGTTTTTCGATTTGGCCAAAATTTTTTGTGAATTACTTTTTTAATCTGCTTAAACTTTTTAGGGGGGTCCCGTGGGAATTTCGAAAAAGTCGGTTTTTTGAGCCAGTCTAATGGACTACAGGTTATAAAATGTATGTAAGCATATTTTTTTCTTGATCAACATAACTTACATAGTCGATTTAGGCATGTCCGTCTATATACGATAAATTTAAAGTTGCTATTCCGAATTAGAAATTTAGTTTTAATACACTTTAGTAGAATAGTAATTCTAAGTTCGAAAATAAGTCAAATTAGTCAACGTAATCAACTACATCCCATACGAGATATGGGTTTACTTTTTAGGTTCCAATATCTCGTAAAGTATTCAATATTAAGTATTCAAGATAAAGTTATATAATTTCAAATTAATTCAAATAATCATCTATCAATAGGTGCTCAAAAAATGAGCGAGATCCTCTCACATTTTTTATTTTTTTTATTTTTATGCCTATTTATATAGCACTCAATTATAATGCTTTCACATAACTTTTTGTATCCTCAAATGTTACCCATATATTTTTGTCATTGATATCTCGATTGTCGAAAGAGTTTGAACTAATTTTGAAAAATTACAATTTGTGTATCATCCTACTTTCTCGATTTTTTCCCAATTTTTTAATTGAGTTTTTGATATAAAATTTTGTTGAAAAAAATACTTTTTTCAAGTTTTCCTATAAAGTTCTCTTAAACTAGTGAACCATTTAAAAATGTCTTGAGAAATGTTTAGTGGATATTTATTTACCTTTCATTTTATATAACACTTGAGCATGTGAGTTATTTAGAACGCGAGATATTTAGAAATATATGTGAGCAACTCTATGAAGTTCGATTCAAAAGTTATTGGCCCACATTTTGTAAACCTATCCAAAGAAACATTTTTAAACCATATTTTCGGAATCAGGGAGTCATTTTTCATAATACAAAATTAGTCTTGACTACTGCGCAGAATGGCTGTTGCGTAGTGTTATTTTTTAGGAGTTATCATGGGGCCGATCCACGAGAAATGTAAGAAAATTTTTAAAATAAAATATCCATTTTTCCCAGTGGTATTTCATAATCTATCTAGATATGATATCCATTTATTTATAAATAAATTGAGTGGAAATTTAAAAGCGATTCCCTGCAATAAGTAGGTTAAAACATTTAAATATAATATAATATAAGTTTTATAGATTCAAATAGATTTTTAAACTCTAGCTTAGAAAAATTATCTAGTTATATGGATAGTAATAATTTCAATATTTTAAAAAATAGATATAAAAATTTTGGCAAATTTAATTTAATGAGGAGGAAAGGAGTGTTCCCCTATGATTATGTAAATCACTTCAATGTTCTGAAAGAAACTTCCCTTCCCAGTAGAGATAATTTTTATAATTCGTTAGATGACCAAGAATGTTCAGTTGACATTTGCCAATGAGGTATGGAAAACATTCTAATGTAATACACTACGTGATTATATGTCACTTTATTTAGAAAGCGATGTTCTTATTTTAGCTGATGTATTTGAAAATTTTAGAAGCATTTGTTTAAATATTTATAATTTAGATCCAATAAATTATATAACTGCCCCTTCTTTATCTTGGGATGCAATGCTTAAGTATACCAAAGCAGATCTAGAACTTATAAACGATCCTGATGTTCATAACTTTCTTAAAGTTGGCGTAAGAGGAGGATTAACTCAATGTAGTCATAGGATATCTGAAGCCAACAACAAATATTTAAAATCTGGATATGATACAAATAAAGAATATAGTTATTTAGCATATGTGGATGCTAATAATTTGTATGGATGGGCAATGTCGCAAAATTTTCCAATCTCAGATTTAAAATTTTTAGAACAGGCTGAGTTTAATATTCTAAATTTTTCAACTATTACTACACCCAGAAAAAAATTCCCTCAAATCCCATTAAAATTGACCAATAGGACAATTATTGATTTAATAGTATACAAAAAATAAAAACTTTCATATAAACTCAATGGCAATGTCATGGTATTTTCTAGTATTTAATGGTATTTTCCGATTAAAATAATAATTTATCCTATTGAATATTTTTAATAGTAAAAAACTATTATTTATACAGTATTTTTTTCTGGGTGTACTGATGGTGTATTTGGATATATTCTTGAGGTTGATTTAGAATATCCATATTCTATTAATGACGAGCATAAATGTCTTCCATTTTGTCCTGAAAACAAAAAAAAATGGGTGGAAAAGAAGTTAAATTAATAGCTGATCTTCATAAAAAAGACAAGTATATAATACATTTAAAATACTATGTTTACAAAATGGTTTAACGCTAAAAAAAGTACATCGTGTTCTGCGCTTCAAACAAAGCAAATGGTTAGAACCATATATTAATCTTAATACAGAACAAAGAAAGCAGGCTAAACATGATTTTGAATAAAACTTCTGTAAATTGATGAATAATTCCGTATATGGTAAAACGATGGAAAATGTCGAAAAAAGAAGAGACGTAAGGTTATTAACTCATTATAATAATCGAAGAAATTGGGAAGGCTTTCGAGCGCTTATAGCTAAAACTATTTTCCATAGTATAGAAATTTTTAGTGACTCTCTGGTTGGAGTTGAACTAGTCAATTTAGAAATATTTTATGACAAACCAATTTATGTGGGGACAACAGTACTCGAATTATCCAAATGGTTGATGTACGATTTTTATTATAATATCTTGAAAAAGAAAAGTTAAAATATTTATGTTATCTATATGGATACAGATAGTTTCATACTGTCGTCTAAGGATGATATTTATAATATTATTAAAACTAATCCAGCCCAATTTAACACATCAGATTATAATGAAAATTATCAGTTTTTAATAACACCTCAAACCAAAAAATTCTAGGTTAAATGAAGGACGAAAATGCAGGTCTTATAATGAAAAGTTTTGCAGGATTAAAGGCCAAGGCATACGCATATATTGTGGAAAAGGATATTGATGCGGCAGACGATAAGCTTTTAAAAAGATAAAAGGAGTTAAGAATTCGGTTGTAAAAAAAAATTCATATAATGATTATCTAGATTGTATAAGAGAGAGAATAATATTTCATGGTCAACAGCGAATTACTGAGATAATTACTGAGATAACAACTATATACTGCGATAGTTAATATAATATGGACGATAAAAGATATTTATTCGAATCTACATTGGCATGGGGGAATTATAAAATAGTTGAAGATATTCTTCAATAATATATTGTAATACATTATATATATATATATATATATATATATATATATATCTATATATATATATATATATATATATATATATATATATATATATATATTTATATATATATATATATATATATATATATATATATATATATATATATATATATATATATATATATATATATATATATATATATATATATATATATATATATATATATATATATATATATTTATATATATATATATATATATATATATAGTAACATTTTTTATAAATTTTATTTCTTTATTATATACAAATTTCATTAATTTCAATTTTTTAGATAATCTCTAAAATAAATATGTTAAGAACTCTTGGGTTTAATATTCTCTTTTTCTTTTTTAAGATGATCATATATCTTCTTTCTACATTTTTCAGCATTGTGTTCATTACTAGCACAATGTGTGCAATGATATAACTGTACAAGGTTAATACGTATATGATTCGTTAATCTTATGTGAATTCTTTTTATAGTTCTTTATATATTTTTAGTTTAGCAATTGACTTCTATTAATCCATGTGTAATGATCATCATTCAATCCCAACCATTTAACAAGCACTTTATCCCCCTTTCTTGGTACAATTTTTTCAAATAGATATGCATCTTTATCTTTCACTCTTTGAAGTTCCAATTCATAAAGAGACCCTTGGATTATATTATCCTTATAATCTTCAAGAATGTAAGTCACTGGTTTAGTTATTTTCACCCACTGAATAGAAAATATTAAAAAAATATACCTTTATATTTATTTATTCGAACATGATCGCCTACATTATATTTCGGCATAGAAAATACTTTGGGGAAATTATATATTGTTTTGAACAATAATTTTTCATTTCTTTTAGTTATTTCAGCGGGTTTCATTCTAATAGTTCGATGCCAGGTTTTATTATATTCATTTATCAACCGATCTAATGAATTAATCCATTTGTAGTTCCCATGCATACTAAACATTTTCCACATTTTACTTTTTAACGTTTTATAAAATCTTTCACATATAGACGCTTTCATATGTGTATATGGATGATAGTGATTAATATCCTATTGTTTCATTAGACTTTAAAAGTCTTTATTAAAAACTCTTTTCCCTGATCAGATTGAATATTTTTTGGTTGAACTTTAGAATTATTTAATATTTTAAACCAAGGATTGAAACCGTAACCGAAACCGAAACCGATATCCGTTTAAAACCGTTTCATTTTTAAAACCGAAACCGTAACCGAAACCGTTATACGAAAATCAGAAATAAACCGATATCCAAAACCGATATAAACGGTTTCGGTTTTATACCGGTTTAAAACGGTTTTTGTAAAGTAACTACAAATAGAAACAGAAAAACACATTTTCTTTTATATAGAACATTTTAAGTAAAATGTCATTTAATAAAATTTTAAGTTCCCAAAGGTCTATGAAGCACTTTTGTAGCGGTAAATAGCTTCAAAAGTGCTTCAAAAGTCGCTTCAATAAGATAAAATAGACAAAACAATGTTTTTTTCGCTTTTCTTCGCTACGCTAGTTCGATTGTACATATGCACATTATTATTTTTGTTTTATTTTTATACATAGTTTTTTTGTTAATTGTAAAATCATGAAGTTTACTTAAGTCAAGTTCTATGTGCATTATTTCATTCAACTTATAAAACAAACAAAAAAAATAATAATAATATATGAACATTTTCACAGTGTACCTCATTTAGCTTATATATTGCTTTTTGTGTTTTTCTTTTTCACAAATCCGCTGATTCGTTTGAAAGTGCAACAACAACAGAAATGCAAATAAAGCACCATGACAATAAAGCAGCATCCAAGCTTTTGATAGAATTTTTGGCGGGACTTTTTTTGTACCACAAAGAAAACTTGTTGTTGTTGCCAACTAGATAACTGTACTAGATACATACATGAAGTGCGGTGTCATGCGACTGTCTGCTATCATGCGTCTGTCCGTTGTCATGCGTCTGTCTGTTGTCATGCGTCTGTTTGTTGCCATGCGATGATACCGGATAGCAACAAAGAGTTGTCGTTGTGAAAGTGTGTATATACGAATCGTAATTCGTTATTGTTGTATTCTCTTCTTTCTGTTAGAGTTCGCTTTGTAGCATTTGCGTTTAAGTCGCAAAATAAATGTTACCCTGCAAAATATTATTTGTGTTATCTTTACATACGGTGCGTGTAGCATACGGATTTTTTTTAATCACTGACCAAAACAGAAATATGCCTATACGAAATATTTCATATATTTATTATGAATAATATACATTGAACATATTATGTTCATTTTATTATGGCCTTGAGATTTTGAATTGTCTTGTCAACATCAATTGATTTATACAATTATATTTTATTAGTTAATTCTTGTTAAAATATAATTCAAATTTTTTTTTTAGTAAAATAATTTATTTTTTGTTGAAGAAATTGAAAATATGGAAAATGAGTACAATTAGTGTTCAAATTCTATTCGTTTTCGTAATTAATATGCAGTTTAAGATATTTGTCTTCGATCTTTTATTTGAAATTTAAAAAGTGAAATTTTGCAAGATTCTTGCAAGCAAGAGCAAGAAAGGTATTGTAAGAACAAGATCATATGTACCTATGCAAGAGCAAGACTCAGCGTGTAAGAACAAGATTACCATTTCTTGCCTTGCTCTTGCAAATGATAATCACTATTTTACATATATTGCAGTTCACTGAATTGTTGAAATTTAATTTCTTTAGCGTTTATGGTTGGACATTGTACAAAATTATTCTTCATTGCAATTAAGATCATATCTCAGGTTATGTCAGAAAGTTGCTTTTCATTGGTGTGTGGTCACGAAATTTTAAATTAAAATTTTTTCTTGACGTAATCAATTAAATAATTAATAAAACACAATATTTTAACTAAAATAACAACAAACATTGTTTAAATTACGTTTTCCACTTTACCCCAATATCATAATTTGAATATAACTTTGCACCACAATATTAAGTTATTTGAAAAATATGAAAAATAGAAAATTTATACAAAAACCGAAATCAAAACCGAAACTGTAACATGGAACCGGTATACCGAAACCGTTTCGTTATAAAAACTTAAAACCGAAACCGTAACCGTAACCGAAACGCGGAAAAAACCGAAACCGAAATCGAAACCGTTATTCGTTTATGTTTCAATCCTTGTTTTAAACATTGCGTGTGTCTACATCTTTGGCATTTTTAGTTTTAATTGGTATGGCATATGCAAATTTAGAAAAAATATCGATGACTGTTAGTAAGTATTTGTATGCATTGTTTAGGGAATGATACGGAATCATTTCTACCAAATCAATTTGCCATGTATCATTTAAACCTTTTTGTATAAATGTTCTTCTAGGAAAATGTTTCCCAGCAGATCTGTTAATTTCATTTACTACTATTTCTGTGGACATTTTAAAAAATATTTAAAATTATATATTCAAAATAAAAAGAAATAATATTTGTATTTATAGAGTTGTCTCTTTTGCTTTTATGATTAGTTTATATTGTTTTATATAAGTTTTTATTTGTTTTTGCATTTTTTTTTGTAATTTCAAAACGTAGTCTAGTTAATTCTTTTTTTATATCTTTATCATATATACCATTCAATTCATTTAACTGTACATTAAATTTTTTAAGTTCAAAGCATTCCGGATTAAAGTTATTATGATAAAAAACATAAATTTGATACTGTAGCATTGAATTCCAACAAAGAAATGATGACACAAAAATCCCAATACGTATTATATTATTCCAGGATTCATTGTCTATTTTAGCAATATGACCATTTTGCTTTAAAAACAATGTACATTTTCCAACACCTGTTCGATATTTAAAGTCACAATTTAAATTATGTAATGTGGGATGATCTAATAGAGTGTCTGGAGAAAGAAACTTATGATGATCAAGTTTTAGTTGTATGTATTCCTTATATGCCATAAGATGTATCCATTCATCGGGCTCTAATCCAATGACATTCTTCTTGTTACATTGAATCCATATCAAAGGTTTAATGTTTTAATGTTTAATGTTTAATGGTTGTTAAAAATCCACACTTAATTTTAATAATGGCTCTGATGTAGTGATCCAATCCAAATATAATTTCATGCTCCTGTCTCTTTCTTACATTACGATTGATGTTTTTGTTTTATATATATATAATTATATATATATATATATATATATATATATATATATATATATATATAAATATATATATATATATATATATATATATATATATATATATATATATATATATATATATATATATATATATATATATATATATATCAGAGTTGGGCATTATCAATTACATTTTGTAATTAATTACACGAGCAATTACAATTATATGTAATTGTAATTGAACTTTTGTCAATTGCAATTACTTGTAATTGTAATTGAATTTTTTTCAATTACAATTGCTTGTAATTGTAATTGAATTTTTTTCAATTATAATTCATTTTGAAAAATGTAATTTGAAATATGTAATAGAAATTAAAAGTAATTGAGGAATAAACAGTAATAATTACATTTTTTTTAATTTAATTACATGAAAAGTAATCCATTAACAAGATATTATCAATTAGATTCACATCCAAGTGCGTCATTGGAACTTTTTTGGATGCATCTGTTCCAATGGGCATAGATTCACATCCAGGTGCGCCATTGGAACTTTTTTGGACGAAACTGTTCCAATGGGCATAGATTCACATCCAGATGCATCATTGGAACTTTTTTGGATGAAACTGTTCCAATGGGCAAATATTCACATCCAGGTGAGTCATTGGAACTTTTTTTGGATGCATCTGTTCCAATGGGCACAGATTCACATCCAGGTGCGTCATTGGAACTTTTTTGGACGAAACTGTTCCAATGGCATAGATTCACATCCAGGTGCATCATTGGAACTTTTTTGGACGAAACTGTTCCAATGGGCAAAGATTCACATCCAGGTGCGTCATTGGAACTTTTTTGGATGCATCTGTTCCAATGGGCATAGATTCACATCCAGGTGCGTCTTTGGAACTTTTTTGGACGAAACTGTTCCAATGGGCATAGATTCACATCCAGATGCATCATTGGAACTTTTTGGATGAAACTGTTCCAATGGGCATAGTTTCACATCCAGGTGCGTCATTGGAACTTTTTTGGACGAAACTGTTCCAATGGGCATAGATTCACATCCAGATGCATCATTGGAACTTTTCTTGGATGAAACTATTCCAATGGGCATAGATTCACATCCATGTGCGTCATTGGAACTTTTTTGGATGCATCTGTTCCAATGGGCATAGATTCACATCCAGGTGCATCATTGGAACTTTTTTGGATGAAACTGTTCCAATGGGCATAGATTCACATCCAGGTGCGTGAATCACATCCAGGTGCGTGAAGTTCCAATGATGCACCTGGATGTGAATCTATGCCCATTGGAACAGATGCATCCAAAAAAGTTCCAATGACGCACCTGGATGTGAATCTATGCCCATTGGAACAGTTTCATCCAAAAAAGTTCCAATGATGCATCTGGATGTGAATCTATGCCCATTGGAACAGATGCATCCAAAAAAGTTCCAATGACGCACCTGGATGTGAATCTATGCCCATTGGAACAGTTTCATCCAAAAAAGTTCCAATGATGCACCTGGATGTGAATCTATGCCCATTGGAACAGATGCATCCAAAAAAGTTCCAATGACGCACATGGATGTGAATCTATGCCCATTGGAATAGTTTCATCCAAGAAAAGTTCCAATGACGCACCTGGATGTGAATCTATGCCCATTGGAACAGTTTCATCCAAAAAAGTTCCAATGATGCATCTGGATGTGAATCTATGTCCATTGGAGAAGATGCATCCAAAAAAGTTCCAATGACGCACCTGGATGGTAATCTATGCCCATTGGAACAGTTTCATCAAAAAAAGTTCCAATGATGCATCTGAATGTGAATCTATGCCCATTGGAACAGATGCATCCAAAAAAGTTCCAATGACGCACCTGGATGTGAATCTATGCCCATTGGAACAGTTTCATCCAAAAAAGTTCCAATGATGCACCTGGATGTGAATCTATGCCCATTGGAACAAATGCATTCAAAAAAGTTCCAATGACGCACATGGATGTGAATCTATGCCCATTGGAATAGTTTCATCCAAGAAAAGTTCCAATGACGCACCTGGATGTGATTCTATGCCCATTGGAACAGTTTCATCCAAAAAAGTTCCAATGATGCATCTGGATGTGAATCTATGCCCATTGGAGAAGATGCATCCAAAAAAGTTCCAATGAAGCACCTGGATGGTAATCTATGCCCATTGGAACAGTTTCATCCAAACAAGTTCCAATGGCGCACCTGGCTGTGAATCTATGCCCATTGGAACAGATGCATCCAAAAAAATTTCAATGACGCACATGGATGTGAATCTATGCCCATTGGAACAGTTTCATCCAAGAAAAGTTCCATTGAGTGTTCGTAATTACCGTCTTCAGCTGTAATACATTAATTTTTCATGTAATTAATTGAAAAAAAATTAATGGTTCCGTTTTTAGCTTCAATTACATTTTTTTCAATTACATTTTTCAATTTTTTTTGTAATTGGAAAAAATTAGTCTAATATGCAATTAAATGTAATTGTAATTGCAAAATTTTCAATTACAATTACATGTAATTGTAATTGGAATTTTATTAATTACAATTACATGTAATTGTAATTGAAAATTTTTGTAATTGTGAATGCCCATGTATGATATATATATATATATATATATATATATATATATATATATATATATATGTAGATATATATATATATATATATATATATATATATATATATATATATATATATATATAAAACAAAAACATATATATATATATATATATATATATATATAACAAAAACATATATATATATATATATATATATATATATAGGGGACTATGGGGGCGATTATCACAAGGCAACGTGTCTGAGTGCTTCAACATGGCGAAGCCAGCGCAATCCTTGTCGGTGTCGTCCCAAGTCAACTCACCATAATTGGCAAATTATCAAATGGTGACACCTCCACTTCGGTGGAAGTCCCTGGAAACGGCGCAAATTATCAAATGGTGACACCTCCACTTCGGTGGAAGTCCCTGGAAACGGCGCTCTACACCACCCGGTGTAGAAGTCGGCTAAAGTGAGTGGTGAGCATCTCCCTCAGAGTGAGGGTTCGTGCGTTAGGTTTGGGTCCACCACGGAAAAAACCTATGCGCCCAATGAAAACAAAAAAGAAGCCTCAGATAACGACCGATTCAGATAACGACGACTATAAAGCCGCCTTCGACACTCCTATAAGGGAACGATTATACGCCGTAATGTCTGAGTTCGGTATACCTGCGAAACTTTGCACACGTTGCTCAGTGAGAATAGGAAAAGGCCTCTCCGAACCATTTCATACCGAACGAGGTTTCAGACAGGGTGACACCCTACCGTGCGACTTTTTTAACTTATTGATGGAGAAAATAGTTCGAGCTGCCGAACTCCGTCAAAGCGGCACTATCCTCAACAAAAGTGTCATGCTACTCGCATATGCCGACGATATTGATATCATTGGCAGGAGCACACGAGCAGTCAGCGCAGCATTCTCCAGATTGGAGAAAGAGTCGCGTCGAATGGGTCTAGCGGTGAACGAGGACAAGACGAAGTTCCTTGTCTCAACAAGCAAAAAAAGAGTCCGTGCGTCTTGGACAAAAAAGCTGATTTTGACACCCACAAGTTCGACATTGTGAAGGACTTCGTCTATCTGGGATCGAGCGTAAACAGCAACAACGACGTCAGCCTGGAGATCAAACGGAGAATAACTCTTGCCAACAGGTGCTACTTTGGGCTCAGTAGGTAATTGAGAAGCAGAGCCCTCTCTCGCCGGACAAAAATAACGCTCTACAAGTCACTCATCATGCCCATCCTACTTTATGGTGCAGAAACATGGACACTGGCCTCCACCGATGAGGGAGCGTTCTAGAGAAAGATTCTCCGTAAAATCTTTGGCCCTATCTGCTTTGCTAACGAGTATCGAATCAGGATGAGCCACGAGCTGTATGAGTTATTCGACGACATTGACATAGTCAAGCGCATCAAGATCCAGCGGCTTCGCTGGCTAGGTCATGTCGAACGAATGGATGAAAACACTCCAGCCAAGAAGGTAGAAGAGGGCGTCCAAATCTGCGTTGGAAAGACCAAGTTGAGGACAACCTGGCAACGCTTGGTATTTCTAACTGGCGTCAGCGCGCGCAAAGCAGATCCGACTGGCGCGGCTTCATCTCAGCGGCCAAAACCGACCCACGGTTGTAAGGGCCATTTTAGTAAGTATATATATATATATATATATATATATATATATATATATATATATATATATATATATATATATATATATATATATATATATATATATATATATATATATATTATTCGCCCTCGAATAATGTGTTTTTCTTTCTCATTTATTTTGTTTTTCCAACGATGCCTCGATTTGCTGATATTTTACATGGAATAGTGTACATGATGATTCTTTGATCTGCTTCTAAATTTTGCTCCAGGCTCAAATTGTGTTCGTTTACCTTGCCAGTTATTTCTATTTACATATGATTTTCTTTCTGGTAGTGTATCTTGCGTTTCTCTTACAGGCATGTCAATCTTAGCGGATAAACTTAGCTTGTGTTCTTTTTCTTTATTTTTGACGTTTCGTACTATATCGCATACTTTTTTTATGTCATTCAATCTTTTTTCAGCCTTCTTGTCCTCTTTTTTCTTGCTTTCTTTGTTGTGTTTTGATATTTTTTCTATATTCACTTCATGCGATTTTTTAATGAACCTAGCTCCTTCTGAATTAATAACCATATCAACATCTCTCAATATGTCATTGCCAATCACCGCTGGGAATAAAATATCGTTCTTGTTAGCCACGTGAAAGTTAATTTCCAGTTCAATACCATCGACTAATACTGGTAACGTGCAACTTCCGATTGTGCAGATTTATTTTCGCCCTATTCCAATCAATCTTCGTTTGTTATTGTTTTAATTTATATTGCCTAGTTTAGAAAACGTATCGTGTCTTAGCGCGCAGATATCGCTGCCCGTATCTACGATCGCCGATACTTAAAATTCATTAAGTTTGAGTTCTTTGAAAACACGATTGTTTGATGACATTTGTGAATTTTCCAGTCCCTCGTTCTTTTTCTCTTCTCGCATCTCTCTTTCACCGTCGTTTGCTAAGCGCGCAGATATCGCTGCCCGTATCTACGATCGCCGATACTTAAAATTCATTAAGTTTGAGTTCTTTGAAAACACGATTGTTTGATGACATTTGTGAATTTTCCAGTCCCTCGTTCTTTTTCTCTTCTCGCATCTCTCTTTCACCGTCGTTTGCTAAGACGTGCATGATTTTCGTCTCTCTTTTAATATTAACTTGCTGCTGAGCGCATTCTGACGAGAGATGTCCTTCTTTCTGACACTTGAAACAACGTAATTGCCTCCGTTGTGTGCAGTCTTTCGCAATATGACCACCTTCGCCACAGTTATAGCACTTTATCGAACTCTCTTTACGAACCCACGGTTGCTGCGTAGTCGATCTGTTTAGCGACTGATGCGACCCACTAACCTTCTCGTACACCTTCATGTTCTCCTTCAACTCGGCTACAGATCATTTACTGATATAGTACCGACCTTTTTAGATCGCGAATATAGAACACCTCGAAATACTCGACCAAGCTTTCTTCATCCAGTTTTATACGATTGCCTATTTCAATTAGACAATACAAATATTCGCGTTGAGTTTCATTTTGTCTTTTACGCCGATTACTCCAAATGCGATGAATTTCTGCCGAAGAAACTTTTTCCCCAAACTCATCCAAAAGAGACCTTTTTAGCGCTGTCCAGCTTCGAATTCTTGTTTGACTTCGCACAAACATATGGCCGCTCCAACCAAGAGCTGCTTACCATAAACAAATTTTTGTAAATCATTCCAGTTTACTGTGTTCGCGCTATCTTCAAACTCAAGAATCCACAGATTAACGTCAGGTGAATTTGATTCTGAATACGACGATACACTATCCTGTATGTCTTTTAGCGTGAAACGAGTTCTGTACCATCACCTCGCGAACAGGACCTGCTGCAACATCACCATATTCGGAATGTGATTCTCCGTCGTTTTCTTCACCAGCCAAACCGAAATGTGTTATAAGTCTGTCCTGTAATACCCTTTTCAGTCATTTTGTATCTAAACCCAACTCCTTTAATTTATCTCTTAAGTCGTCAACCGCCAAAGCTAAAATTGTCGGTACGTCCATTTCAAAATGTTTTAACAATGTATTGATTATTGATATTAATTAAATAAGTAGTAATAATGAAGTAATAATATAATTAAATTTAATTACTTATTTAAACAAAATGGAATGTATATGTATATATAAAATAGTTATATTTATTTAATGTTTGCTGCGATATTTTTGCTTGTGCACTCAATGCATATTAGTCTACTGGGTTGTTCACATGTCACCTCGGATTTGAATTATCTCATCACTGAAATTTTCTCTTCACTGAATTTCTCTCCTCGTCGAATGCCTCTCTTCATTGAACGCCAGCGTAAAACTCACTCACCATTGATATTAATCTGAACGCACCGAATTCTTTCACAGCCACAACCCTATTGATATTACGCTGTTCCTTTCATATTTCGTTGTCGCCCATCTGCTTCAGTTTACTCGTGAAGGTTCGCTTATAACTCTTCTCGACAAGTTTTATATATCGACGCTCTCATCGACGATTTACATTTTCTCGATGCCTGCGTCCATTCATTCATACGTTCCAATGTGTTCTGCTCACTGATGAAATTTTACGCACGTGCACTCTTTTGAACCATTGCTAGTGCGCACACGACTGTTTTTATATAGTTTTAACTTGAAGCACTTGTCGATTTTTCACAGCAACTTCGATTTTTAAAGTTTTCATCAATTAAATATTATTGTTTTTTTTTTAATTTTTTTTCTCTCTGCGTTAAATTTATATTTTTACTGTTTTTTATGAGCACTCAATTCTTAACTCAACTCTAGTCCAAAACCGGTATGAGCCCCCATTTGTAGGATTGAGCTCCACGACGTTTGAATAAATCACACGATCATTTATATTTTCTATAAAAGTTTATTATATAAAAACAAATCGTCGTATATTGCGAGCTTAATGGCTGCCGTCGTGAAACTGTCTGTCTATATTCTCAAAATTCTGTCACTTCAATTCATATATATATATATATATATATATATATATATATATATATATATATATATATATATATATACACGCTGCAAAAAAAGGGCTCGCCCAAACATAATTTTGCAGGCATGATATCCATTTATTTATAAATGAATTGAGTGGAAATTTAAAAGCAATTCCCTGCAATAAGGAGGTTAAAACATTTAAATATAATATAAATTTTATAGATTCAAATAGATTTTTAAACTCTAGCTTAGAAAAATTATCTAGTTATATGGATAGTAATAATTTCAATATTTTAAAAAATAGATATAAAAATTTTCACAAATTTAATTAAATGAGGACGAAAGGAGTGTTCCCCTATGATTATGTAAATCACTTCAATGTTCTGAAAGAAACTTCCCTTCCCAGTAGAGATAATTTTTATAATTCGTTAGATGACCAAGAATGTTCAGTTGACATTTGCCAATGAGGTATGGAAAACATTCTAATGTAATACACTACGTGATTATATGTCACTTTATTTAGAAAGCGATGTTCTTATTTTAGCTGATGTATTTGAAAATTTTAGAAGCATTTGTTTAAATAATTATAATTTAGATGCAATAAATTATATAACTGCCCCTTCTTTATCTTGGGATGCAATGCTTAAGTATACCAAAGCAGATCTAGAACTTATAAACGATCCTGATGTTCATAACTTTCTTAAAGTTGGCGTAAGGGGAGGATTAACTCAATGTAGTCATAGGATATCTGAAGCCAAAACAAATATTTAAAATCTGGATATGATACAAATAAAGAATATAGTTATTTAGCATATGTGGATGCTAATAATTTGTATGGATGGGCATGTCGCAAAATTTTCCAATCTCAGATTTAAAATTTTTAGAACAGGCTGAGTTTAATATTCTAGATTTTTCTACTATTACTACTGATGGTGTATTTCGATATATTCTTAAGGTTGATTTAGAATATCCAGATTCTATTAATGACGAGCATAATTGTCTTCCATTTTGTCCTGAAAACAAAAAAAAATGGGTGGAAAAGAAGTTAAATTAATAGCCGATCTTCATAAAAAAGACAAGTATATAATTCATTTAAAATACTTGAAACTATGTTTACAACATGGTTTAACGCTAAAAAAAAAAGTACATCGTGTTCTGCGCTTCAAACAAATATATGGTTAGAACCATATATTATTCTTAATACAGAACAAAGAAAGCAAGCTAAACATGATTTTGAAAAAAAACTTCTATAAATATGGTAAAACGATGGAAAATGTCGAAAAAAGAAGAGACTTACGGTTATTAACTCATTATAATAATCGAAGAAATTGGGAAGGCTTTCGAGAACTTATAGCTAAAACTATTTTCCATAGTATAGAATTTTTTAGTGACTCTCTGGTCGGAGTTGAACTAGTCAATTTAGAAATATTTTATGACAAACCAATTTATGTGGGGACAACAGTACTAGAATTATCCAAATGGTTGATGTACGATTTTTATTATAATTTCTTGAAAAAGAAAAGTAAAAATATTGATGTTATTTGTATGGATACAGATAGTTTCATACTGTCGTCCAAGGATGATATTTATAATATTATTAAAACTAATCCAGCCCAATTTGACAGATCAGATTATAATGAAAATTATCAGTTTTTAATAACACCCCAAACCAAAAAATTTTAGGTTTAATGAAGAACGAAAATGCAGGTCTTATAATGAAAAGTTTTGCAGGATTAAAGGCCATGGCATACGCATATATTGTGGAAAAGGATATTGATGGGGCAGACGATAAGCTTTTAAAAAGATTAAAGGAGTTAAGAATTCGGTTGTAAAAAAAATGTCATATAATGATTATCTAGATTGTATAAGAGAGAGAAAAATATTTCAGGGTCAACAGCGAATTACTGAGATAATTACTGAGATAACAATTTTATACTGAGATAGTTAATAAAATATGGACGATAAAAGATATATATTCGAATCTACATTGGCATGGGGGAATTATAAAAGATTTTGTGAATGCAAGGTTATGGAGCAATTTTATTAATATAAATAACATTTTTATTATTTATATCAGGGACCCGTGGACGTATTTTTTATTTGTTTTATAAATGTAGTAACCAAAACCAAACTAATTCTCCGCTAAAACAACTGTTCTCATATACAATTCTTTCTCAAACTGTGCTTTCCCGTAGAATTCTTCCCAGTAGAATTCTTTCCCGTAGAATTCTTCCCCGTAGAGGTTTTATTGTGGTTACTTTTAGTGTGGTGAGTTTTAGTGTGGTGAGTTTTAGTGTAGTGAATTTTAGTGTGGTGAGTTTAAGTGCAGTGAATTTTATTGTTGTGTGTTTTAGTGTGTTCAATTTAAGTGTGGTGATTTTTAGTGTGGTCAGTTTAAGTGGGTGAATTTGAGTGTGGTCAGTTTTTTTGTGGTGAGTTTTAGTGTGGTGAATTTTAGTGTGGTGAGTTTTAATGTGGTGAATTTTAGTGTGGTGAATTTTAGTGTGGTGAATTTTAATGTGATGAATTTTGGTGTGGTGAGTTTCAATGTGGTGAGTTTAAATGTGGTGAGTTTTAGTGTGGTGAGTTTTAGTGTGGTGAGTTTTAGTGTGGTGAATTTTATTGTGTTGAGTTTTAGTGTGGTAAATTTGAGTGTGATGAATTTTGGTGTTTTGAATATGAGTGTGGTGAATTTTAGTATGGTGAGTTTTAGTGTGGTAAATTTTAGTGTGATGAGTTTTAGTGTGGTGAATTTTAGTGTGGTGACTTTTGATGTGGTTGATTTTGTTTTCTATCCTTTTTTTATTTTTCTGTAGTTTTTGAGTTATTGCTTAAGTTTTGTGCTTTTACTTTTGTGTTTGATTTTTGCTTTTGGTTTGCTTTTGGTTTGCTTTTGTATTTTTTTTTGTATTTGAGTTTTTTGTTTCATCTTCTAAGCTTGTGTATGTGTCGAGATATGTCGTTTTGAATGTTTAGGTTGTATGGGAGGTGCCACGCCCCTTTGTCCACCTTCCGGACTCCATAGTAACCTGGTGCAAAATTTGAGTTAAATCAGTTCAGCGGTTTAGACGTATATATATATATATATATATATATATATATATATATATATATATATATATATATATATATATATATATATATAGATTTGAAATATAATAATTGTAATTAAATAAATTGTATTATGTAAATTAAAAAATTAAATAAAAAACATTTTTTACAAATTTTATTTCTTTATTAAAGACAAATTTGATTAATTTTAATTTTTTATATAATCTCTAAAATAAATATGTTAAGAACTCTTGGGTTTAATATTCTCTTTATCTCTTTTAAGATCATCATATTTCTTCTTTCTACATTTTTCAGCATTGTATTCATTACTAGCACAATATGTGCAGTAATATAACTGTACAAGGTTAATACGTATATAATTCGTTAATCTTATGTGAATTCTTTTTATAGTTCTTTATACATTTTTAGTTTAGCAATTGACTTCTATTAATCCATGTGTTATGATCATCATTAAATCCCAACCATTTAACAAGCACTTTAAATTCACTCTTTGAAGTTCAAATTCATAAAAAGACCCTTGGATTATATTATCCTTATAATCTTCAAGAATGTAAGTCACTGGTTTAGTTAATTTCACCCGCTGAATAGAAAATATTAAACAAATATACCTTTAAATTTACTTATTCGAACATGATCGCCTACATTATATTTCGGCATAGGAAATACTTTGGGGAAATTATATATTGTTTTGAACAATAATTTTTCATTTCTTTTAGTTATTTCAGCGGGTTTCATTCTAATAGTTCGATGCCAGGTTTTATTATATTAATTTATCAACCGATCTAATGAATTAATCCATTTGTAGTACCCATGCATACTAAACATTTTCCACATTTTACTTTTTAACGTTTTATTAAATCTTTCACATATAGACGCTTTCATATGTGTATATGTATGATAGTGATTAATATCGTATTGTTTCATTAGACTTTTAAAATCTTTATTAAAATTTTTTTTTTCCCTGATCAGATTGAATATTTTTTGGTTGAACTTTAGAATTATTTAATATTTTAAACATTGCGTGTGTCTACATCTTTGGAATTTTTAGTTTTAACTGGTATGGCATATGCATACCATATCGATGACTGTTAGTAAGTATTTGTATGCATTCATCATTTCATTTCTACCAAATCAATTTGCCATGTATCATTTAAACCTTTTTGTATAAATCTTCTTCTAGGAAAATGTTTCCTAGCAGATCTGTGAATTTCATTTACTACTATTTCTTTGGACATTTTAAAAAATATGTAAAATTATATATTAAAAATAAAAAGAAATAATATTTGTATTTATAGAGTTGTCTCTTTTGCTTTTATGATTAGTTTATATTGTTTTATATCAATTTTTAATTTTTTTTTTTGGATTTTTTTTGTAATTTAAAACGTAATCTAGTTAATTCTATTTTTATATCTTTATCATATATACCATTCAATTCATTTAACTGTACATCAATTTTTTTAAGTTCAAAGCATTTCGGAATAAAGTTATTATGATAAAAAACATAAATTTGATACTGTAACATTGAATTCCAACAAAGAAATGATGACACAAAAATCCCAATACGTATTATATTATTCCAGGCTTCATTGTCTATTTTAGCAATATGACCATTTTGCTTTAAAAACAATGTACATTTTCCATCACCTTTTCGATATTTAAAGTCACAATTTAAATTATGTAATGTGGGATGATCTAATAGAGTGTCTGGAGAAAGAAACTTATGATGATCAAGTTTTAGTTGTATGTATTCCTTATAGGCCATAAGATGTATCCATTCATCGGGGTCTAATCCAATGACGTTCTTCTTGTTACATTGAATCCATATCAAAGGTTTAAAGTTCCACGTTGTTAAAAATCCACACTTCATTTTAATAATGGCGCTGATATAGTGATCCAATCCAAATATAATTTCATGCTCCTGTCTCTTTCTTACATTACGATTGATGTTTTTGTTTTCTGGCTGTTGACCCATCTTTTAAAACAAAATAAGACACACTAATTTTCTTTCTTTCTTGGGGCATTCTCGCTTTATAAGCAGTTCCAAAATTTAAAAATACTTTAGTTAATAAATATAGTCAAATTTAAAATGAACGCAGTTGATAAAGAAAAGGTTGTATTAGTAGATTTCCAATATATAACTGGAAACGGAAATCAAGTATTCATTAAAGAGTTGGCGTATATGAGTGGAGGTTCAGTAATACCTAACTACTACCTTATTAAATCACCATATTCATATAATGAATTAGATATCGCATCGAAACGGAGACATTTGTTCTGCAAACGACATATTAACGGACTGGATTGGTCAGAGGGATTCATCGAATATTTAAATGTTGCAGATATTCTGGAACCGCTCAAGAAATATACTACAATTTTTGTTGTAGGACAGCACAAAAAAGATTTCCTAGAGAGATTTGTGTCATCTAAAATAATTAATGTTAAACGTGATTCGAGTATAGTTAATTTACCAAACTACTTTACAAATTGCCAGTTACATACGGATTTTATATACAAACGTGCTCTATATATATATATATATATATATATATATATATATATATATATATATATATATATTCACGCTGCAAAAAAAAGGGCTCTCCCAAACATAATTTTGCAGGCATGATATCCATTTATTTATAAATAAATTGAGTGGAAATTTAAAAGCAATTCCCTGGTTAAAACATTTAAATATAATATAAATTTTATAGATTCAAATAGATTTTTTAAACTCGATAAATTATCTAGTTATATGGATAGTAATAATTTCAATATTTTAAAAAATAGATATGAAAATGTTGACAAATTTAATTTAATGAGGAGGAAAGGAGTGTTCCCCTATGATTATGTAAATCACTTCAATGTTCTGAAAGAAACATCCCTAGAGATCATTTTTATAATTCGTTAGATGACCAAGAATGTTCAGTTGACATTTGCCAATGAGGTATGGAAAACATTTAAATGTAATACACTACGTGATTATATGTCACTTTATTTAGAAAGCGATGTTCTTATTTTAGCTGAAGTATTTGAAAATTTTAGAAGCATTTGTTTAAATATTTATAATTTAGATTCAATAAATTATATAACTGCCCCTTCTTTATCTTGGGATGCAATGCTTAAGTATACCAAAGCAGATCTAGAACTTATAAACGATCCTGATGTTCATAACTTTCTTAAAGTTGGCGTAAGAGGAGGATTAACTCAATGTAGTCATAGGATATCTGAAGCCAACAACAAATATTTAAAATCTGGATATGATACAAATAAAGAATATAGTTATTTAGAATATGTGGATGCTAATAATTTGTATGGATGGGCAATGTCGCAAAATTTTCCAATCTCAGATTTAAAATTTTTAGAACAGGCTGAGTTTAATATTCTAGATTTTTCTACTATTACTACTGATGGTGTATTTGGAAAAGAAGTTAAATTAATAGCCGATCTTCATAAAAAAGACAAGTATATAATTCATTTAAAATACTTGCAACTAT
Source organism: Dryomyza anilis (assembly GCA_951804985.1). Lineage (NCBI taxonomy): Eukaryota > Metazoa > Arthropoda > Insecta > Diptera > Dryomyzidae > Dryomyza > Dryomyza anilis. Next base: position 63,697,361 of record OX638135.1, read on the forward strand.
GTTTAGAACATGGTTTAATGCTAAAAAAAAGTACATCGTGTTCTGCGCTTCAAACAAATATATGTTAGAACCATATATTATTCTTAATACAGAACAAAGAAAGCAAGCTAAACATGATTTTGAAAAAAAAACTTCTATAAATTGATGAATAATGCCGTATATGGTAAAACGATGGAAAATGTCGAAAAAAGAAGTGACGTACGGTTATTAACTCATTATAATAATCGAAGAAATTGGGAAGGCTTTCGAGCACTTATAGCTAAAACTATTTTCCATAGTATACAAATTTTTAGTGACTCTCTGGTTGGAGTTGAACTAGTCAATTTAGAAATATTTTATGACAAACCAATTTATGTGGGGACAACAGTACTTGAATTATTCAAATGGTTGATGTACGATTTTTATTATAATTTCTTGAAAAAGAAAAGTAAAAATATTGATGTTATTTATATGGATACAGATAGTTTCATACTGTCGTCTAAGGATGATATTTATAATATTATTAAAACTAATCCAGCCCAATTTGACAGATCAGATTATAATGAAAATAATCAGTTTTTAATAACACCCCAAACGAAAAAATTTTAGATTTAATGAAGGACGAAAACGCAGGTCTTATAATGAAAAGTTTTGCAGGATTAAAGGCCAAGGCATACGCATATATTGTTGAAAAGGATATTGATGGGCGATAAGAAGTTAAGAATTCGGTTGTAAAAAAAATTCATATAATGATTATCTAGATTGTATAAGAGAGAAAAAAATATTTCATGGTCAACAGCGAATTACTGAGATAATTACTGAGATAATTACTGAGATAACAACTTTATACTGAGACTAGCTGGACCCGTGCACGACTCGTGCTAAGATTTTGTGAATCCATAGATATAAAGCGATTTTATTAATATAAAAAAACATTATTATTATTTTTTATATCATATATATATATATATATATATATATATATATATATATATATATATATATATATATATATATATATATATATATATATGGTAAAACGATGGAAAATGTCGAAAAAAGAAGTGACGTACGGTTATTAACTCATTATAATAATCGAAGAAATTGGGAAGGCTTTCGAGCACTTATAGCTAAAACTATTTTCCATAGTATACAAATTTTTATATATATATATATATATATATATTAGAAATATAATAATTGTAATTAAATAATTATTATATATCTAATATATATATATATATATATATATATATATATATATATATATATATATATATATATATATATAGATTTGAAATATAATAATTGTAATTAAATAAACTGTATTATGTAAATTAAAAAATTAAATAAAAAACATTTTTTACAAATTTTATTTCTTTATTAAAGACAAATTTGATTAATTTTAATTTTTTATATAATCTCTAAAATAAATATGTTAAGAACTCTTGGGTTTAATATTCTCTTTATCTCTTTTAAGATCATCATATTTCTTCTTTCTACATTTTTCAGCATTGTATTCATTACTAGCACAATATGTGCAGTAATATAACTGTACAAGGTTAATACGTATATAATTCGTTAATCTTATGTGAATTCTTTTTATAGTTCTTTATACATTTTTAGTTTAGCAATTGACTTCTATTAATCCATGTGTTATGATCATCATTAAATCCCAACCATTTAACAAGCACTTTAAATTCACTCTTTGAAGTTCAAATTCATAAAAAGACCCTTGGATTATATTATCCTTATAATCTTCAAGAATGTAAGTCACTGGTTTAGTTAATTTCACCCGCTGAATAGAAAATATTAAACAAATATACCTTTAAATTTACTTATTCGAACATGATCGCCTACATTATATTTCGGCATAGGAAATACTTTGGGGAAATTATATATTGTTTTGAACAATAATTTTTCATTTCTTTTAGTTATTTCAGCGGGTTTCATTCTAATAGTTCGATGCCAGGTTTTATTATATTAATTTATCAACCGATCTAATGAATTAATCCATTTGTAGTACCCATGCATACTAAACATTTTCCACATTTTACTTTTTAACGTTTTATTAAATCTTTCACATATAGACGCTTTCATATGTGTATATGTATGATAGTGATTAATATCGTATTGTTTCATTAGACTTTTAAAATCTTTATTAAAATTTTTTTTTTCCCTGATCAGATTGAATATTTTTTGGTTGAACTTTAGAATTATTTAATATTTTAAACATTGCGTGTGTCTACATCTTTGGAATTTTTAGTTTTAACTGGTATGGCATATGCATACCATATCGATGACTGTTAGTAAGTATTTGTATGCATTCATCATTTCATTTCTACCAAATCAATTTGCCATGTATCATTTAAACCTTTTTGTATAAATCTTCTTCTAGGAAAATGTTTCCTAGCAGATCTGTGAATTTCATTTACTACTATTTCTTTGGACATTTTAAAAAATATGTAAAATTATATATTAAAAATAAAAAGAAATAATATTTGTATTTATAGAGTTGTCTCTTTTGCTTTTATGATTAGTTTATATTGTTTTATATCAATTTTTAATTTTTTTTTTGGATTTTTTTTGTAATTTAAAACGTAATCTAGTTAATTCTATTTTTATATCTTTATCATATATACCATTCAATTCATTTAACTGTACATCAATTTTTTTAAGTTCAAAGCATTTCGGAATAAAGTTATTATGATAAAAAACATAAATTTGATACTGTAACATTGAATTCCAACAAAGAAATGATGACACAAAAATCCCAATACGTATTATATTATTCCAGGCTTCATTGTCTATTTTAGCAATATGACCATTTTGCTTTAAAAACAATGTACATTTTCCATCACCTTTTCGATATTTAAAGTCACAATTTAAATTATGTAATGTGGGATGATCTAATAGAGTGTCTGGAGAAAGAAACTTATGATGATCAAGTTTTAGTTGTATGTATTCCTTATAGGCCATAAGATGTATCCATTCATCGGGCTCTAATCCAATGACGTTCTTCTTGTTACATTGAATCCATATCAAAGGTTTAAAGTTCCACGTTGTTAAAAATCCACACTTCATTTTAATAATGGCGCTGATATAGTGATCCAATCCAAATATAATTTCATGCTCCTGTCTCTTTCTTACATTACGATTGATGTTTTTGTTTTCTGGCTGTTGACCCATCTTTTAAAACAAAATAAGACACACTAATTTTCTTTCTTTCTTGGGGCATTCTCGCTTTATAAGCAGTTCCAAAATTTAAAAATACTTTAGTTAATAAATATAGTCAAATTTAAAATGAACGCAGTTGATAAAGAAAAGGTTGTATTAGTAGATTTCCAATATATAACTGGAAACGGAAATCAAGTATTCATTAAAGAGTTGGCGTATATGAGTGGAGGTTCAGTAATACCTAACTACTACCTTATTAAATCACCATATTCATATAATGAATTAGATATCGCATCGAAACGGAGACATTTGTTCTGCAAACGACATATTAACGGACTGGATTGGTCAGAGGGATTCATCGAATATTTAAATGTTGCAGATATTCTGGAACCGCTCAAGAAATATACTACAATTTTTGTTGTAGGACAGCACAAAAAAGATTTCCTAGAGAGATTTGTGTCATCTAAAATAATTAATGTTAAACGTGATTCGAGTATAGTTAATTTACCAAACTACTTTACAAATTGCCAGTTACATACGGATTTTATATACAAACGTGCTCTATATATATATATATATATATATATATATATATATATATATATATATATATATTCACGCTGCAAAAAAAAGGGCTCTCCCAAACATAATTTTGCAGGCATGATATCCATTTATTTATAAATAAATTGAGTGGAAATTTAAAAGCAATTCCCTGGTTAAAACATTTAAATATAATATAAATTTTATAGATTCAAATAGATTTTTTAAACTCGATAAATTATCTAGTTATATGGATAGTAATAATTTCAATATTTTAAAAAATAGATATAAAAATGTTGACAAATTTAATTTAATGAGGAGGAAAGGAGTGTTCCCCTATGATTATGTAAATCACTTCAATGTTCTGAAAGAAACATCCCTAGAGATCATTTTTATAATTCGTTAGATGACCAAGAATGTTCAGTTGACATTTGCCAATGAGGTATGGAAAACATTTAAATGTAATACACTACGTGATTATATGTCACTTTATTTAGAAAGCGATGTTCTTATTTTAGCTGAAGTATTTGAAAATTTTAGAAGCATTTGTTTAAATATTTATAATTTAGATTCAATAAATTATATAACTGCCCCTTCTTTATCTTGGGATGCAATGCTTAAGTATACCAAAGCAGATCTAGAACTAATAAACGATCCTGATGTTCATAACTTTCTTAAAGTTGGCGTAAGAGGAGGATTAACTCAATGTAGTCATAGGATATCTGAAGCCAACAACAAATATTTAAAATCTGGATATGATACAAATAAAGAATATAGTTATTTAGAATATGTGGATGCTAATAATTTGTATGGATGGGCAATGTCGCAAAATTTTCCAATCTCAGATTTAAAATTTTTAGAACAGGCTGAGTTTAATATTCTAGATTTTTCTACTATTACTACTGATGGTGTATTTGGAAAAGAAGTTAAATTAATAGCCGATCTTCATAAAAAAGACAAGTATATAATTCATTTAAAATACTTGCAACTATGTTTAGAACATGGTTTAATGCTAAAAAAAAGTACATCGTGTTCTGCGCTTCAAACAAATATATGTTAGAACCATATATTATTCTTAATACAGAACAAAGAAAGCAAGCTAAACATGATTTTGAAAAAAAAACTTCTATAAATTGATGAATAATGCCGTATATGGTAAAACGATGGAAAATGTCGAAAAAAGAAGTGACGTACGGTTATTAACTCATTATAATAATCGAAGAAATTGGGAAGGCTTTCGAGCACTTATAGCTAAAACTATTTTCCATAGTATACAAATTTTTAGTGACTCTCTGGTTGGAGTTGAACTAGTCAATTTAGAAATATTTTATGACAAACCAATTTATGTGGGGACAACAGTACTTGAATTATTCAAATGGTTGATGTACGATTTTTATTATAATTTCTTGAAAAAGAAAAGTAAAAATATTGATGTTATTTATATGGATACAGATAGTTTCATACTGTCGTCTAAGGATGATATTTATAATATTATTAAAACTAATCCAGCCCAATTTGACAGATCAGATTATAATGAAAATAATCAGTTTTTAATAACACCCCAAACGAAAAAATTTTAGATTTAATGAAGGACGAAAACGCAGGTCTTATAATGAAAAGTTTTGCAGGATTAAAGGCCAAGGCATACGCATATATTGTTGAAAAGGATATTGATGGGCGATAAGAAGTTAAGAATTCGGTTGTAAAAAAAATTCATATAATGATTATCTAGATTGTATAAGAGAGAAAAAAATATTTCATGGTCAACAGCGAATTACTGAGATAATTACTGAGATAACAACTTTATACTGAGACTAGCTGGACCCGTGCACGACTCGTGCTAAGATTTTGTGAATCCATAGATATAAAGCGATTTTATTAATATAAAAAAACATTATTATTATTTTTTATATCAGGGGCCCGTGCTTCGCTGTGGAAGTTTTTTGTGGTGATTTTTAGTGTGGTGAGTTTTAGTGTGGTGTGTTTTAGTGTGGTGAGTTTCGCTGTGTTGAGTTTTTAGTATGGTGAGTTTTAGTGTGGTGAGTTTTAGTGTGGTGAATTTTTAGTGTGGTGAGTTTTAGTGTGGTGAGTTTCAGTGTGGTGAGTTTTAGTGTGGTGAATTTTTAGTGTGGTGAGTTTTAGTGTGGTGAGTTTTAGTGTGGTGAATTTTTAGTGTGGTGAGTTTTAGTGTAGTGAGCTTTATTGTGTTGAGTGTTAGTGTGGTGAGTTTTAGTGTGGTGAATTTTGGTGTGGTGAGTTTTAGTGTGGTGAGTTTTGGTGTGGTGAGTTTTAGTTTGGTGAATTTTTAGTGTGGTGAATTTTAGCGTGGTGAGTTTTATTGTGGTGAGTTTTAGTGTGGTGAGTTTTAGTGTGATGAGTTTTAGTGTGGTGAGCTTTAGTGTGATGAATTTTAGTGTTTTTGCTTTTGTATTTGAGTTTTTTTGTTTCATCTTCTTTGCTTGTGTATGTGCCGAGTTATGTCGTTTTGAAAGTTTAGGTTGTATGGGAGGTACCACGCCCCTTTGTCCAATCCCGCCCATATATAGCCTATGACACCCTCCGGACTCCTTAGTATCCTGTGGCAAAATTTCAGTTAAATCGGTTCTGCGGTTTAGACGTGATGCTGGAACAAACAGACAGACAGACAGACAGACAGACAGACAGACAGACAGACTGACAGACGGACGGACCAAGAGTTTTATATATATAGATAGTTAATAAAATAAGTCTCAAATATATGGACGATGAAAGATATATATTGGAATCTACATTGGCATGGGGGAATTATAAAATAGTTGAAGATATTCTTCAATAATATATTGTAATACATTAAATAAAATATATATATATATTTATATATATATATTAGAAATATAATAATTGTAATTAAATAAACTGTATTATTTAAATCTATATATATATATATATATATATATATATATATATTTGTAATATAATAATTGTAATTAAATAAATATATACATATACATATTAATATATATATATATATATATATATATATATATATATATATATATATATATATATATATATATATATATATTAGAAATATAATAATTGTAATTAAATAAACTGTATTATGTAAATTAAATAATACTAATAATAAAATAATAAAAACATTTTTTATACATTTTATTTCTTTATGAAATACAAATTTCATTATGTTAAGAACTCTTGTTAACAACTCTATGTTAACAACTCTTGGGTTTAATATTCTCTTTATCTTTTTTAAGATCATCATATTTCTTCTTTCTACATTTTTCAGCATTGTGTTCATTACTAGCACAATATGTGCAATAATATAACTGTACAAGGTTAATACGTATATGATTCGTTAATCTTATGTGAATTCTTTTTATAGTTCTTTATATATTTTTAGTTTAGCAATTGACTTCTATTAATCCATGTGTTATGATCATCATTAAATCCCAACCATTTAACAAGCACTTTATCCCCCTTTCTTCGTACAATTTTTTCAAATAGATATGCAAATAGATATTATCCTTATAATCTTGAAGAATGTCACTGGTTTAGTTATTTTCACCCGCTGAATAGTAAATATTAAAAAAATGTACCTTTAAATTTACTTATTCGAACATGATCGCCTACATTATATTTCGGCATAGGAAATACTTTGGGGAAATTATATATTGTTTTGAACAATAATTTTTATCATTTCTTTTTGTTATTTCAAATAGTTCGATGCCAGGTTTTATTATATTCATTTATCAACCGATATAATTAATTAATCCAATTGTAGTTCCCTTGCATACTAAACATTTTCCACATTTTACTTTTTAACGTTCTATTAAATCTTTCACATATAGACGCTTTCATATGTGTATATGTATGATAGTGATTAATATCGTATTGTTTCATTAGACTTTTAAAATCTTTATTATAAAACTCTTTTCCCTGATCCGATTGAATATGCAAATTTAGAAAAAATATCGATGACTGTTAGTAAGTATTTGTATGCATTGTTTAGGGAATGATACGGAATCATTTCTACTGTTATTGTTTTTTTTAAATAAAACTATTTTAACTTTTTAATATGAAAAATCAAAATCGAATGAATATTTATTTGTCGTATATTGAAATATTAAAATTTAAATTATTGATTTGAAAATTTTAATATACATGAGTTGGTTGGGATACAAGTATAACCCCACATTACGCCCTTTCTAACAAAAACGTAACAGTTTTTTTGAAGTTAATGTTGTATTTTGTTGAAGGTTATAATCAACGATTGGCAATGCATCAACATAGGCAGGTTTAACTCGATCTATAGAAACAGTGTCCAATTTATTACCCATCTTTAGAACCATATATTTGTCTTTCCTTTCTATGACTTCGAACGGTCCAGAATACTTGTTTGATAAAGGTTTTTGGATATGATCATTTCGTATCCAAACATGTGAACACTTTGGAAGATCTTTGAAAACAAACGGTTTTGCTGTAGAATGATTTTTTGCTGAGACTGGACGAATATTACAAATTCCTTTAATATTTAAAGAAAATTTGATTGTGGAATAGAATTTTCATGTTCAGTTAAGAAATCTCCTGGGAGTTGTATGTTCTCGCCATATAGATATTCAGCAGCAGATCCATTTAAATCTTCTTTGAAAGATGTTCTCATCCCAAGAAGTACTGAAGGTAATGCCTTTGTCCAAGAATAATTATTGTGGCACGTTAAAGCGGCTTTTAATGTTCTGTGCATACGTTCGACTAAACCATTACATTGGGGATGGTAAGCTGTTGAAGTATAGTGTTTTGCACCTACAAATGCTGCAAGCTCATTGAAAACTGTTGACGTAAATTGTCGTCCTCGATCTGTTATAATTTTATTTGGACTATCGTACCGTACAATCCAGCCATTGTAAAAATTATCACAAATAGTTTCAGCATGTGCATTTGGCATTGGAAATGCTTCCGGCCATCGACTAAATCTATCAATACAAGAAAGTATGTAGCAATGTCCTTGGCTTGGAGGTACAATATCGATGTGTATTTCAGTGAATCTAGCCGATGTTAGATTAAATGTTCCAAACTGTGATTTCACTTGTTTAGTAATCTTTGATTGTTGGCAAGACCGACAATTTCTCACCCAAATTCCAATGTCACGATTCATGGATGGCCATATAAATCTTTCGGCTATCATACGACGTGTGCTACGTACTCCAGGATGGCTCAAATTATATTTTGAAATACCTGTTGTCTAAAATCTTTACACACAAATGGTCGTGGTCTCATTTTAGTGACGTCGCAATAAACTTTTAACTTAGTGCCTGGAACATAAACAAGTTGAATATTCATTTTTGATGTTGGATTCTGACATAAAAAGCTTTGGAATTCTTCATCGTCTTCTTGCAGTTTCGCTAATTTTTCGAAGTCGAGTGATTCTAAAGAATGTACTCGAGATAAACAATCTGCTACTACGTTTTTAACACCTGATATATGTTGTATATCTGAAGTGAATTGCGATATAAAATCTAGGTGTCTGATTTGACGAGGACTAGCGCGCTCAGGTTTTTGTTGAAAAGCAAACACGAGCGGTTTATGATCTGTGAATATCGTAAATATTCTACCTTCTAGCATAAATTTGAAGTGCTTTACAGTTGCATATACGGCTAAGAGCTCACGGTCATATGTGCTGTAGTTTTGCTCGGCTTTAGATAATTTTAGGGAGAAAAACGAAAGTGGTTGCCAACCATCTGTGCAACTTTGTTCAAGGACACCACCTATACCAATGTGCGATGCATCTACTTTAAGAATCAATTGACTATCTATCATTGGAAATGCTAGAAGTGTTGCATTGACGCAGTCGTCTTTTATTTGTTGAAAAGCTGTGTTATTGTTCCAAGGTATTATTCGTTTATCTCTTTTTTACTACCTGTGGTATAAAGCGACGGTAGAAGTTAGTCATGGCGAGAAATCTTCGCAATTGTTCTACATTATTTGGTTTATCGTAGTCTAAAATTGCTTGTACTTTTGATGCCATAGGTTTAATGCCTTCTGAATTTATATGAAAACTAAGAAAGTCTAAGGATTCCACGCCGAAAATACATTTCGTCGGATTAATTATTACTCCGTTGTCATTTAACCTTTGAAAGAGTATTTCTATATGATGTAGATGTTCTTGTTTAGTCTTTGAGGCGACTAGAATGTCATCGATGAAAACATAAACAAAGTCTAAGTCGCGACATATATCGTCCATCCAACGTTGGAAACTTTGTGCCGAATTACGAAGACCCAATGGCATCTTCAAGTATTCAAAAAGTCCAAATGGTGTAATGATGGCGGTTTTATGAACATCATCAGGATTTAGTGGGATTTGGTGATAAGCTTTCATTAGATCGAGTTTGCTAAAAATTTTGCAATGTGCCAGTACTGTAGAGAAGTCCGTAACAAAGGGAATTGGATAACGATCTGGAACAGTAATTCGATTGAGAAACCGATAATCGCCGCAAGGGCGCCATTCGTTGTTGGATTTTGGAACCATATGTAAAGCATTTGACCAACAACTCTTGGATGGTCTAATAATGTTGTTCTATAGTAGGTATTTGAACTCTCTTTTGGCAATTTCTAGTCGCTTTGGATCTAAACGACGGACTTTAGCCTTTACAGGGGATCCTGTAGTTTCTATGTGATGAAAAACTTTCGAATGTGGCGGAATTTCGCTGATTCGGTTAACAAAGTAAAGAAGTGGACATTTTTCGAGAAGATTATTATATTCCTTATTATTTTGAATAACATGCAGTTCAGTCGAAGGCTCTGCTGAATACTTTGCTGCTACTTTTAACAAAGTGCCAAACTATTATATTATTATTATTACATTTTAACAAAGTTTTTCCATCAATGAGAGAAAAATTTCTGAGATCAGGCAAAAGATTATAGTGTTTTAGGAAATCTGAGCCCAATATAGGTTTACTAACATCCGCGATTATAAAGTTCCAGTTGAAACAACGTCTGAGACCTAAATCGAGTTCTAGATGTTGAGTACCAAAAGTATTAATTATACTTTTATTAGCTGCATATGAAATAAACGAAGGTTCATAGTTTTTAGAATTGTGTTGTTTTATTGGAGGAATAACGGATATAGCTGCTCCAGTATCAACTTAAAATGTCATGCGAGAGTTTTTATCTTTTACAAATAAGCGACAATCTATTACAGGAATTTCAGTGGTCGCCTCTGAAACTCCACATAGTTGCAGGTTTTAGGACTTCGATAATTTTATCGGCTTGTTCTGCAAGATTGGTTAGACTTGCATCGGCGACTGCGAGGATGACGCGAGCTTGTTCAGGCATTTGGTCGAGAAAAATAGATTTTAAGACATTTTCGCCTATTTGATTTGAAGCCAAATTTTTGAGTTTCTGTAGGAATTGGGAAGGTTTTTGGTCGCCTAGACTCAATCCGTTTAATATTTTACGGATCCTGGATTCATCAGATTCACCAAATGCGCTGAGAAGCCGTTCTTTTATTGCGCAGTATTGTGTTGTGCCATTCGGCGGATTGAACATTATATCACTAACGTACTCACATATATTTGTGTCCATATTTGCGACGATATAGCGAAATTTTGTCTCATCACTGACAATACCGGACAAAGCAAACAAAGACCTATTTAATGAAACCACAGCTTCGGATTATGAGTCCAAAAATGGGGGAAGCTTTTGGATGGTTGCTGCTCCAATTTCTAATCCAATGTTTCGGCTGGTTGATGCATTGCCATCGTTCACAAATTGTTGAAGAGGTTGATGAACTTGATGTAGAATGTTTTCTGGTGGTTGATCCGATGTTTGCGATTCTATTCCGCTGGCTCCTATTGAGCGGGTAGGTGTATGCGTAAGCATTGTGTCTCGGGGTCACCAATTGTTATTGTTTATTTAAATAAAACTTTTTTAACTTTTTAATGTAAAAAATCAAAATCGAATGAATATTTATTTGTCGTATATTGAAATATTAAAATTTAAATTATTGATTTGAAAATTTAAATATATAAATTTACATGAGTTGGTTGGGAAACAAGTATAACCCCACACTACCAAATCAGTTTGCCATGTGTCATTTAAACCTTTTTGTATAAATCTTCTTCTAGGAAAATGTTTCCTAGCAGATCTGTGAATTTCATTTACTACTATTTCTTTGGACATTTTAAAAAATATGTAAAATTATATATTGTTACGAAAAGAGGTAATTTGCCCCACTGAGCAAGCAATCAACAATAATAAATGAAACGCAAGACAATTCAGCGCACCCAGCGAAGTGTTAGAAAGAGAGGGAAGATCATTCAGCGTACTAAGCAATGTGCGAGAAAGAGAGGGAAGATCTACACATTAAAACACATGAGTGCGAATGAGATGCCAATAGCATGCGTCATTCACGAAACGAGTAGAAGGTTCTCGAAACAAGTCGAAGCTTGTCGAAACGTGTCGAACTGATGTACAGCACTTCAGTTGTGATTTGATAGTGAACTAGTGCGTCTCGTGAGTGAACATTGTTAAGCTAAATTGTATAAATTCAGCAGTTGATATAAGTGATTGTTCTTTAAGTTGTTATTTAAATAAATAAAGTTAATTAATACTAGTTGAAATAATACTAGTTAAAACCAAATATTAGAGTGTTTTTATTTTGTACACAATCCAGCGATACGAACTCGTAGAACAGTTTTCCGTAGATTGAATTTTCGTAACATTGGTGTCAGAAGTGGGATTGTGATACAAAATGGTTAAATTAGAACAACTTAAAGACGACCAGCTAAAGAAGGAGCTGGTGAATCGTGATCTTCCAACTGCTGGTACGAAAGTAGAGCTACAGAAGCGTCTAATGGAGGAATTGAATGTACAAGGCATTGATGTCGCGGAGCATGAGTTTGAAGTAGAAGCCGCAGCACCATTGTCGAAAAATCTGTATACTGTTCAAAAAGTACAGTCCCAAACTTTTGACATCAGCCAGTTGCTTGAAGCCATACAACAACAGCTTCTAGTAAATTCAAATCAAATTAGAACAGAACTTCAAGAAAATACAACGTGTGATTTCATAGAAAAGTGCAAGACAGATGCGTTCGTTGATGGCATACACGATCAGGATTAAAACGTGCAACAGTGACAATGCCGAAAGTGACATTTACGGAAACTCTAACCACAGCGCTAACGCAGGAGACAGCAACTACGTTGTGCCGCCTAGCGCCAAAGGTCCGTAAACTAGATGTGGAGAATGAAGACCTTCTTCAAGTAATTTACCAAGCGTTAAAAAGTGGAGCTAAACCAGAGCGGCTTCGCTGGCTAGGTCATGTCGAACGAATGGATGAAAACACTCCAGCCAAGAAGGTGCTTGAATCGAAACTCAAAGGTGGACAGCGTAGAAGAGGGCGTCCAAATCTGCGTTGGAAAGACCAAGTTGAGGACAACCTGGCAACGCTTGGTATTTCTAACTGGCGTCAGCGCGCGCAAAGCAGATCCGACTGACGCGGCTTCATCTCAGCGGCCAAAACCGACCCACGGTTGTAAAGGCCATTTAAGTAAGTAAGTAAACCAGATTACACTGCTGCCAACCGAGACACCCAATTTAAAGGTAAATGCTACAACTATGAAACATATGGCACGTGATTGTCGTAAAAATTGCAAGCGCTCAATAAATCAATCTGTAGATGAACCCCGACATGAAAAAACCCAGGATCATGTCCAAAATAACGTAAGTTTTAATCAATCTTTAAATTAAAACGAGTCAGTTCTGCGGGGCACGATCTGACCCAATTGCCCCAGAATCTCCATTTCACAAATTGCTCGAAAGCCAAGTAGCTTAACTGTCGAAGGACTCATTGATGGTACAGCATATATGGTAACATTGGATACGGGAGCTTCACACTCAATAATAAGAAGTAACCTGGTTAAGGACGAAGTAGTGCCGCTAATAAGAATAAATTTGCAAACAGGTACAGGTTAGGGGCCTCTTACCAGAGGAGAGATTATCAATCACGATTGGTACTACGACAGTTAAGCATGATTTTATTGTGACGGAAATTGTAGATGAAATAATACTTGGCATGGATATCATGATAAGGAACGGTTTCACACTTGATTTAACAAGAAAAATGTTGAGTTATGCCAACACGGAGATCCAAATACATAGTGATTGTGACCAGAGCCCGAAAATTAAACAAGTTATTGCATATAAAAATAGAAAAATACCACCTAATTCAGAAGCAATTGTTTGGGCGAAATTAAATGTAGTTTGTGGGATAAGCAAGTTGTGGGTTATTGAAGCAAACTAAGAGTTGTATAAAAGTAACATAGTGGTAGGAAGAACACTTGTTGAGGCGGAGAAAAACAGAATTGTACCTATAAGAATTCTCAATTTGGATTACTCGTCAAAATTAATCAGAACAGTGATAGGCCAGTGTCAAGAAGCATCAGCGATTATAAGTTGTGAGGCAAATCAATCAAAGGACTATGTCACACCGCATATAAACAAACAATCTACTCGTAGGTTTATAAATGAGTGGACGAAGGATTTGGCTGTCAAAGAAAAGAGTAAAGTGGAAAAGCTGATAAATATCGGTGTATATTTGCTGAAAAGGGCCAAAAGGATGGCAGAACTGCCATTGTAAAACATCGAATAGACTCTGGTGATTCTAACCCAATTCGTCAAGCACCAAGAAGGGTGCCACTTGCGAAAAGAGACGAAGTATCACATTTGGTTGAAGAAATGGCGTGGTGGAACTATCTAAAAGTCCATGGAGTTCACCAGTAGTATTGGTGAAAAAGTAGGACGGTAGTACTCGGTTCTGCGTTGATTACCGAAAACGTAATGATGTCACCAAGAAAGATAGTTATCCATTACCCAGAATCGATGACACCTTGGATACACTATCTAATGCTAAGTGGTTTTCCACGTTGGACTTGCAAAGCGATTACTGGCTAGTAGAAATCGATAAGAAAGATCGAGAGAAGACCGCATTCAGTACTGGCGATGGATTGTGTCAATTTTTGGTAGTGTCGTTTGGACTATGTAATGCCCCAGCAACATTCGAGCGGTTAATGGAGCATGTATTGAAAGGTCTACACTGGTAAACTTTCTTGGTATACCTTAATGACATAATTGTTATGGGCAAGGACTTTGACGAGCATGTAAGAAATTTAGAAGAAGTATTCCTTCGATTGGAAAGTGCGGGTCTACAACTTAGCCCAAAGAAATGCTCACTTTTCAAGAAAGAAGTCAAGTATCTGGGTCATCGAGTTACCACGGAAGGAGTGCATACCGATGAAGATAAAATAGTTGCAGTAAAGGAGTGGTCCAGACAGCAAAACCTACATGACCTACGAAGTTTCTTGGGTCTATGTACATACTACAGGCAATTTGTTCCAGGTTTTGCCAATGTTGCTAGCAGTCTTCACGAGTTAACAAGAAAGAATCGCGCATTTTAATGAAGCAATGATCAAGAAATGGCGTTTTTGAAATTAAAGGATCTGCTGTACTCGGCACCAATTCTTGCGTATCCAATTCAAGGTGAGAAATTTATACTTGATACGGCTGCGAGTGGATACAGAATCGGCGGAGTTCTCTCTCAAGTGACCAATGGACAAGAAAAAGTGATCGCATACTACAGTAAAACCTTATCCAAGCCCGAGCGAAATTACTGTCTCACCAGCATATTATTATGTCTCACCAGGAGGGAGCTTCTTGCTGTAAACGAAAGTGCGAAAAATTTCCACAAATATCTATACGGGCAACAGTTTCACTTGAGAACCGATCAGCACTTAGATGGATACTTCAGTTCAAAAACCCAGAAGGCCAAATTGCGCGTTGGATAGAACTATTACAGAGCTACGATTTCACCATCGAACATTGGAAAGGAGGACATCATGGAAATGCAGATGCTATGTCACGGCGACCGTGTAAACTGGAATGCAGACATTGCTTAAGAGCTGAAGGAAAGACAGACATTCTTGTAATTTGCTTGCTGAATGTTTTACCTGAAGAAAAATGGACTCCGGACCAAATTCAAATTTATCAAAAGAAAACCATCATGGGAAGATATAGCTGCCGACAGTCCAATAACTTAAGCTTACTGTGCACAGTGGCAGAGCTTAAAGCTACAAGATGGTTGCTTATATCGCGTATGGGAAAATGAAGATGGCACATCCGCTCGAAGTTTGATTATTGTTCCTAATTAAAAAGTAAAAGAGATATTAGCGGAAAACCATGGTGGATCTAGTAGAGGTCATTTAGGTATAAATAAAACAGTCGAAAAAGTAAAGAAACGTTTTTATTGGGTTGGATGCCAAGAGTCGGTCGCCGATTGGATTCGCAGTTGTCCGCAATGTGTACCAGCAAAAGGACCAACAGTCAGAAGTCGCGGCAGGATGCATCAGTACAACGTGGGAGCACCATTCGAGCGTATTGCCATGGATGTCGCCGGGCTGTTTCCAATCAGTGATGCGAGTAATAAGTATGTGCTTGTCGTCATCGACTACTTCAGCAAGAGGCCTGAAGTGTATCCCATGATGAATGAAAAAGCCGCAACAGTTGCGGATGCATTAGTTAACAACTGGGTAAGCCGCTTTGGAGTACCATTGGAATTGCATTCAGATCAAGGACAAAATTTTGAGTATGCAGTATTTAAGGAAGTATGTAAAGTCCTCAAGATACACAAAACGCGAACAACGTCATTGCAACCGTAATCTGATGGCATGTTGGAGAGATTCAATTGGACTTTGGAAGAGTATCTCAAAAAAGTGGTTGATAAAAATCAAAAAGATTGGGATACACACATACCACTATTTCTCATGGCTTATCGAACGGCGGTTCATGGCACCACAGTTGCTTCGCCTGCAACATTTTTTTTTGGAACAGACTTAAGATTACCTGCGGATTTAAAGTTTGGTGCGAGTCCTTCAGCTGGAATTCCTGTACACAATTATGTTTCCAGAAAAAGTGTGAAGAAATTAACGAAGTGCATCAATTTGTAAGCATCAATTTGTACATTTAGAAAGGTTGGCGCCGTATAGAGAGATAGAGGATTAACATCTGTTTGGGACGAACAGATTTAGGTCTCCACGAAAATATGTAATTTGCTACATAGTGCAAGCATTCAACAATAATTAATGAGACGTAAGACAATTCCGCGCACTAAGAAATGTGTTAGAAAGAGATGGAAGATCAGCACATTAAAACACATAAGTGCGAATGAGATTCCAATAGCATGTGTCATTCATGAAACGAGTAGAAGGTTCTCTAAACAAGTCGAAGCTTGTCGAAACGTGTCGAACTGATGCCTGCAGTATATAAGGCCGCCGCATCTGAGGCACTTCACTTCAGTTGTGATTTAATAGTGAACTAGTGCGTCCCGTGAGTGAACATTGTAAAGCTAAATTGTAGAAATTCAGCAGTTGATATAAGTGATTATTCTTTAAGTTGTTATTTAATTAAATAGAATTAATTAATACTAGTTGAAATAATACTAGTTAAAACCAAATATAAGTGTGTTTTTATTTTGTACACAATCCAGCGATACGAACTCGTAGAACAGTTTTTCGTAGACTGAATTTTCGTAACATTGGTGTCAGAAGTGGGATTGTGATACAAAATGGTTAAATTCGATCAACTGAAAGTCGACCAGCTAAAGAAGGAGCTGTCGATTCGTAATCTTCCAACTGCTGGTACGAGAGTAGAGCTGCAAAAGCGCCTAATGGACGAATTAGAGGCGCAGAGCATTGATCTTACGATGCACAATTTTGAAGTGGAAGTTGCAGCACCGTCATCGAAAAATCTGGACACAGATGAGAAAGTACAGACCCAAGTTTTTGATATGAGCCAGTTGATCGGAGCTATGCAACAACAATTTCAGATAATGGCTCAAGAAAATTCAAAACAATTTCAAGAAAATTCAGCTCAAATTAGACATGAAGCAAGAACTTCTAGAAAATTCAAAACAATTTCAAGAAAATTCCAACAAAATGGAACAAAAACTTCTTGAAAATTCCAACAAAATAGAGCAGAAACTTCAAGAAAATTCCAAACAGTTTCAAGAACATTCGAAGCAGCTTCTGGAAGTTTCTAATACACTTTATGGCAAAGTAAATGAGCTTGAAGCGCATATGATTGACTTTGATGATAAAATGAAAAAATTGGAAGACAACGCTGATGAGAAATATCAAGGTTTCGACAAAAAGCTACAGAAAATGCAAGAAGATTTCAGTTTACTACAGCTAAGTGGACCCTCAATGCATGTTGTCAGTGGTACGAGGCTAGAATCGCCGATTTACGATGGAACCACAGCGTTCAACATTTTCGAACTGCAATTTGAGACCACGGCTGTAAGTAATCGATGGAACAATAAAGACAGCGTAGCCGCACTTATCGTGGCACTAAAAGAAGGTGAAGCCGAAGTATTGCAGACAGTTCCAGAAACCGATAGAAACAGTTACACAGCGGTTATGTCTGCACTGCAACGAAAATACGGCAGTGATCACATGAAGCAAATCTACAGAATGGAACTAAAGTGCCGAATGCAAAGAAATGGTGAAACATTGCAGGCGTATGCAGCGTACGTCTAGAGGCTTGCGCATTTGTCGTATGCAGATTCAACGAGTGATCTCATAGAAAAGTGCAAGATCGAAGCCTTCGTTGACGGTATACGTGATCCGGAAACAAGACGTGCCACAGTGACAATGCCGAAAGTGACATTTACGGAAACTGTAACCACAGCGCTAACACAGGAGACAGCAACTACGTTGTGCCGCCCAGCGCCAAAGGTCCGTAAACTAGATCTGGAGAATGAAGACCTACTTCAAGTAAAAAGTGGAGCTAACCCAGATTACACTGCTGCCAACCGAGATACCCAATTTAAAGGTAAATTCTACAACTGTGATACATATGGACATATGGCACGTGATTGTCGTAAAAAACGCAAGCGCTCAATGAATCCATTTGCAAATGAACCCCGACATGAAGAAACCCAGGATCATGTCCAAAATAGCGTAAATTTCAATCAAGCTTTAAACTAAAACGAGTCAGATCTGCGGGGCACGATCTGACTCCCATAACCGATTGCCCCAGAATCTCCATTTCACAAATTGCTCGACAGTTGAATAGTTTAAATGTCAAGGGGCTAATTGATTGTGTAGCATATATGGTAACGTTGGATACAGGAGCTTCACACTCAATTATAAGAAGTAACCTTGTTAGGGACGAAATAGAGCCACTTATCAGAATAAGATTGCAAACAGCGACAGGTGAAGAGGCTCCAATCAGAGGGAAAATTACCAAGGAAATCACTATTGGCACTACGACAGTTATGCATGATTTTATTGTGGCGGAAATAGTAGACAAAATAATACTTGGCATGGACTTCGTGATAAGAAACGGTTTCACACTAGATTTAACAAGAAAAATTTTGAGTTATGCCAACACGGAGATCCAACTAAACGTTGATTGTGACCAGAGCCCGAAAATTAAACAAGTTATTGCTCATAAAAATAGAAAAATACCACCTAATTCAGAAGCAATTGTTTGGGCGAAATTAAATAGAGATTGTGGGATAAGAAAGTTGTGGGATATAGAAGCGAATGAAGAGCAAATGAGCAGAAGTAATATTGTTGTCGGAAGAACATTAGTAGAAACCACAAAAGACAAAGTTGTTCCAATAAGAGTTCTCAACATAGAAAACTCGTCCAAATTAATTAAAAAGGGAACAGTGATAGGCCAGTGTCAAGAGGCATCAGCGATTATAAATTGTGTGTCAAATCCATCAAGGGACTACGGCACATCGCAAATAAACAAACAACCTGCTCACAGGTTTATAAATGAGTGGACGAAGGATTTGGGTGGCAAAGAAAAGAGTCAAGTGCAACAGCTAATTGACAAATATCGGTGTATATTTGCTGAAAAGGGCCAAAAGGACGGCAGAACTTCCATTGTAAAACATCGAATAGACACTGGTGATTCTAACCCAATTCGTCAAGCACCAAGAAGGGTACCATATGCAAAAAGAGACGAAGTATCACATTTGGTTGAAGAAATGCACACAAATGGCGTGGTGGAACCATCTGAGAGTCCATGGAGTTCACCAGTAGTATTGGTGAAAAAGAAGGACGGTAGTACTCGGTTCTGCGTTGATTACCGTAAACTTAATGATGTTACCAAGAAAGATAGTTATCCACTGCCCAGAATCGATGACACCTTGGATACACTATCTAATGCTAAGTGGTTTTCAACGTTGGACTTGCAAAGCGGTTACTGGCAAGTAGAAATCGATAAAAAAAGATCGAGAGAAGACCGCATTCAGTACTGGAGATGGACTATGGCAATTTTTAGCCATTTGGACTATGCAATGCCCCAGCAACATTCGAGCGGTTAATGGAGCACGTATTAAAAGGTTTACACTGGAAAACATGACTAGTATACCTTGATGACATAATTGTTATGGGCAAGGATTTCAACGAACATCTAAGAAATCTAGAGGAAGTATTCCTTCGATTGAAAAATGCGGGTCTACAACTTAGCCCAAAGAAATGCTCACTTTTCAAGAAAGAAGTCAAGTATCTGGGTCATCGAGTTACCACGGAAGGAGTGCATACCGATGAGGATAAAATAGTTGAAGTCAAGGAGTGGCCCAGACCGCAAAATTTACATGACCTACGAAGTTTCTTGGGGCTATGTACATACTACAGACGATTTGCTCCAGGTTTTGCCAATGTTGCAAGCAGTCTTCATGAGTTGACAAGAAAGAACCGCGCCTTTCAATGGAGCGATGATCAAGAAAGGGCATTTTTGAAATTAAAATTGCGTATCCAATTCCAGGTGAGAAATTTATACTTGATACGGATGCAAGTGGATACGGAATAGGCGGAGTTCTCTCTCAAGTGATCAATGGGCAAGAAAAAGTGATCGCATACTACAGTAAAACATTGTCCAAGCCCGAGCGAAATTACTGTGTCACCAGGAGGGAGCTTCTTGCTGTAATTGAAAGTGTGAAAATTTTCCATAAGTATCTGTACGGACAACATTTTCACTTGAGAACCGATCACGCAGCACTACGATGGTTATTTCAGTTCAAGGATTCGGAAGGCCAAATTGCGCGTTGGATAGAACGATTACAGAGCTACGATTTCTCAATCGAACATCGTAAAGGAAGAAATCATGGAAATGCAGATGCTCTGTCACGACGCCCATGTAAACTACAATGCAGACATTGTTCAAGAGCGGAAGGAAAAGAAAACATAATTGATATTCGTTTGATAAATGTTTTGCCCGATGAAAAATGGACTCCGGAACAAATTCAAATTGATCAAAAGAGTGATCCCGACCTCACAAAAATCATGATGTTCAAGGAACAGCAAAAAAAAACCATCGTATGAAGATATAGCGGCCGGCAGTCCAATAACTAAAGCTTACTGGGCACAGTGGCAGAGCTTAAAGCTACAAGATGGTTGCTTATATCGTGTATGAGAAAATGAAGGTGGCACATCCGCTCGAAGTTTGATTGTAGTTCCCAAGTCAAAAATAAAAAAATATTAGCGGAATACCATGGTGGATCTAGTGGTGGTCATTTGCGCATTAATAAAACGGTCGAGAAGGTAAAGAAACGTTTTTATTGGATTGGATGCCAAGAGTCAGTTGCCAATTGGATTCGCAGTTGCCCGCAATGTGTACCAGCAAAAGGACCAACAGCCAGAAGTCGCGGCAGGATGCATCAGTACAACGTGGGAGCACCATTCGAGCGTATTGCCATGGATGTCGCCGGGCCGTTTCCAATCAGTGATGCGGGTAATAAATATGTCCTTGTCGTCATCGACTACTTCAGCAAGTGGCCCGAAGTGTATCTCATGCCAAATCAAGAAGCCACAACAGTTGCGGAGGCATTATTTAACAACTGGGTTAGCCGTTTTGGAGTACCGTTAGAATTGCATTCAGATCAAGGAATAAATTTTGAGTATGCTGTATTTAAAGAAGTATGCAAAGTCCTCAACATACACAAAACACGAACAACGCCTTTGCACCCGCAATCAGACGGCATGGTGGAGAGATTCAATCGGACTTTGGAAGAGTATCTCAGAAAAGTGGTTGATAAAAATCAAAAAGTTTGGGATACACACATACCACTATTTCTCATGGCTTATCGAACGGCGGTTCATGATACCACAGTAGCTTCACCATCTAAAATTGTTTTTGGAACAGACTTAAGATTACCTGCGGATTTAAAGTTTGGAGCGAGTCCTTCAGCTGAAATTCCTATATACAATTCTGTTTCGAGAAGAAGTGAAGAAATGAACGAAGTGCATCAATTTGTAAGACAGCGTACACAATTTACGAGTGATAAGATGAAGGCCTGATACGACTTGCGCACAAATTCAGAGGGATTTACAGAAGGAGAGCTTGTTTTGCTCTATAACCCACAAAGGAAGAAAGGCTTATCCCCTAAGCTACAAACACACTGGGAAGGACCTTATAAGATAACAAGACAATTCAGCGCACCAAGCAATGTGTTAGAAAGAGATGGCTCTCATGGCTTATCGAACGGCGGTTCATGATACCACAGTAGCTTCACCATCTAAAATTGTTTTTGGAACAGACTTAAGATTACCTGCGGATTTAAAGTTTGGAGCGAGTCCTTCAGCTGAAATTCCTATATACAATTCTGTTTCGAGAAGAAGTGAAGAAATGAACGAAGTGCATCAATTTGTAAGACAGCGTACACAATTTACGAGTGATAAGATGAAGGCCTGATACGACTTGCGCACAAATTCAGAGGGATTTACAGAAGGAGAGCTTGTTTTGCTCTATAACCCACAAAGGAAGAAAGGCTTATCCCCTAAGCTACAAACACACTGGGAAGGACCTTATAAGATAATTAAAAGAATTAATGATGTAGTGTATCGGATTCAGAATACTGCGGGCGTTAGACAAAAAATGAAGTAGTACATTTAGAAAGGTTGGCGCCGTATAGAGAGAGCGAGGAATAACATCTGTTCGGGACGAACAGATTTAGGTGGAGGGCAGTGTTACGAAAAGAGGTAATTTGCCCCACTGTGCAAGCAATCAACAATAATAAATGAGACGCAAGACAATTCAGCGCACCAAGCAATGTGTTAGAAAGAGAGGGAAGATCATTCAGCGTACTAAGCAATGTGCGAGAAAGAGAGGGAAGATCTACACATTAAAACACATGAGTGCGAATGAGATGCCAATAGCATGCGTCATTTACGAAACGAGTAGAATGTTCTCGAAACAAGTCGAAGCTTGTCGAAACGTGTCGAACTGATGCATGCAGTATATAAGGGATCCGCATCTGAGGTACAGCACTTCAGTTGTGATTTGATAGTGAACTAGTGTGTCTCGTGAGTGAACATTGTTAAGCTAAATTGTATAAATTCAGCAGTTGATATAACTGATTATTCTTTAAGTTGTTATTTAAATAAATAAAGTTAATTAATACTAGTTGAAATAATACTAGTTAAAACCAAATATTAGAGTGTTTTTATTTTGTACACAATCCAGCGATACGAACTCGTAGAACAGTTTTCCGTAGATTGAATTTTCGTAACAATATTAAAAATAAAAAGAAATAATATTTGTATTTATAGAGTTTTCTTTTTTGCTTTTATGATTAGTTTATATTGTTTTATATAATTTTTTAGTTGTTTTTGCATTTTTTTTGTAATTTCAAAACGTAATCTAGTTAATTCTATTTGTATATCTTTATCATATATACAATTCAATTCATTTAACTGTACATCAAATTTTTTAAGTTCAAAGCTTTTCGGAATAAAGTTATTATGATAAAAAACATAAATTTGATACTGTAGCATTGAATTCCAACAAAGAAATGATGACACAAAAATCCCAATACGTATTATATTATTCCAGGCTTCATTGTCTATTTCAGCAATATGACCATTTTGCTTTAAAAACAATGTACATATTCCATCACCTTTTCGATATTTAAAGTCACAATTTAAATTATGTAAGGTGGGATGATCTAATAGTGTCCGGAGAAAGAAACTTATGATGATCAAGTTTTAGTTGTATGTATTCCTTATAGGCCATAAGATGTATCCATTCATCGGGCTCTAATCCAATGACATTCTGCTTGTTACATTATATATATTATATATATTATATAATGTTTTCATACTATTATGTAATGATTTAGACATATATATATATATATATATATTATATTATATATATTATATATATATATATATATATATATATATATATATATATATATATATAAATATATATATATATATATATATATATATATATACACGCTGCAAAAAAAAAGGGCTCACCCAAACATAATTTTGCAGGCATTACATATATCTTTGGAGTTTTATGCAAACAAAAGTATTATTTCATTTGCAGACATTATTATCATAACAGCCAAACATATTTGTGTTTTCGTTCAAACATATTTAAGTTCAGAATGAATAATTTTCGGCGTTTTATATATATGTTTGAATGTGAAAAACATTGTATTTACATGTAAACATATTAGTGTTTACATTTAATTTTAATGTAAAAATAGTAAATTAAGTGCTAATAAATTTAACAATATTCGTTGTTTCCCTATTTTTAAATTACATTTTTTTTTTATTTATATTATATAATTATAAACCGAAACTTTTATTTTATTGTTATTACACATATTTTATTTATACCTAATAATTTTATTTCCATCTATTCTTCCTATTTTAGTTCAGTACATTACGGATGAATTGGAAATTTCACAAACAGCCACTATCTGGTATTAACAGTAACTGGCGATACTTAAAAAAATTCTTCCACCAAAAAGAACTTTTGAACTATAGGAAAAGTATTAATGTGAGTGTTACTGAGTGCTAAAACGTGGCAGAGCTGTTATTTAATTGTGATATCGTAATACCAAACATACATATAATCAAAATAATGCTATTATTTTTAAATTCGTTGTCACCAAGTAACAATCACGAATAACCAAATACATATAATTCAAAGAACCTTTTATTGACGTTGGGTGTGTTAAATAGCGGAAATATCAAACATACATATATTAATATCTGATGAAAAACACATATTTCTACAGAAACATTAATATAGTAAATTCATGTAAATCCGCGATTAAAGCAATTTATGTTTACATATCGTATAATAATATTTCAATCTGAACAAAATAATAATACAATTCAATTATAATGTAATTAGATACTACTCCCAATATGTATATGGTGATTTCGAAATACGTTATAATTACATTTAAGCTTATTCAAACAAATCTTTTCTATCCCTGTATATATATATCTATATATATATAGATATATATATATATATATATATATATATATATATATATATATATATATATATATATATATATATAATTTTAGTCAAGTTTTTAATTTACACGTAAAATATTTTACACTCCTGACATGGATCTATTGACTGTGAAACGTTTTTTAAATGAGTTTGAAAATGTCTTATTTGAGGATCATAAATTGGAAATTTTAGATCACATCGAATCTTTAAAGCAATAGCAGTATATGGAAAAGGTATATTCAACTAACGGAAAACACTTGGTCTAAAAATGAAACCACATGCGGACCAGATACCTGCGAATGTTCTTACTTCAAGTATACCTGTGAAAAGATTGAAAAACTTATGAAGTTATATTTATGAATTAGGTTTAGTACACACATTAATTTAATTAAATAAATGAGTATATATAAAATATAAAATCAAAAATGTCTTTCATTCGTATTACATAGTTCAATCATATAAAATGTTTTTTCAATTTTTTCATCCATTCACAATGCTAATTAGCGGACCATCACACCCAGAATAAAATTTCCTCAAATCCCATTAAAATTTGTCAATAGGACAATTACTGATTTAAAAGTATACAAACAATAAATCATTTCATATAAACTCAATGGCAATGTTTTGATATTTTGGAGTTTTAATGGTATTTTTCGATTAAAATAATAATTTATCCTATTGACTATTTTTAATAGTAAAAAACTATTATTTATATAGTATTTTTTTCTGGGTGCATGTTCAGGAAAAAATTTATTAGAAAACAGAGATATATTGATTAGCAAGCATATTAATAGAGTCATTTGGTGTTATGGAGAAGAACATGTAAAGCCGTCATTTAAAAATATTGAATATTTTAAAGGAATACCTGATAATTTCGAAAATGAATTAAATGAACCAGTTCTTATTATTTTGGATGATCTAATGATGGGAGCATTCAATAAAGAAATATGTCAACTTTTTACAAAAGGATCACATCATCGAAATTTGTCTATAATTGTTGTAACTCAAAATATTTTTCATAAATCTTCCCATACTCGAGACATTTCATTAAATACAAAATATATTGTTGTATTTAAGAATCCTCGGAATAAACTACAATTTCAGCACTTAGCCAGACAAATTTGTTCTGAAAATTCAAAAGATTTGATGAGGATATATAAAGAGGTTACCGATGAACCACATGGATATTTATTAATTGATCTTACTCAAAGTTTAAATGATCTATTAAGATATCGAACAAATATTTTTGACAAAAAGAATCTAAAGCGATAGAAGGAAAACAAGCATATTTTGTATACGATCAAAAATGCTGATACAAAATTGAGAAAAGTTATATTGAAAAACGGACCTCCTGATCTGATTAACACCATAGCATTCCATTCTCATAATACCCTCAGAGGAAATAATAAGTTAAAAAATACATATAATATGATTTTAAATGACTCTTCTGCATCAATATTTTTATATCGAAAACGTTTACCAATATTTTCAAATAAAAATGTAACCGACTTTAATAAATGGTTAAGTATTCAAGTAGCCGCGGTAGCTCAGTGGTTAGTGCGTTGGACTGCGAGCCGAAAGGTCCCCGGTTCAAGCCTGGACTGGGGCTAACAACATCTTTTCATAAAAACATTTTTCTATACCGCACTACCTCTCGGCAGTAAATGGCAAACCTCCGAGAGTAAAAACATTGCCTATGAAAAGCTCTCACCCGCCGTTCGGATTCGGCAATAAACTGTAGGTCCCACCACTTTGAGTACAAATATAACACGTACAGCTCAAAATGAGTGGTGAGAGAGCTCGGCCTAAGTTCTTATAGAACTGTAGTGCCAAACTATTATTATTAAGTATTCAACAAGAACTAAACAAATATTTTCATTTGAAACGCAATTTGAAACTTCCTAAACAATTAGAAGTAAATAATGAAGGTGAACAAATAAACGACAGAAAAGACATTGGAACTCAGACAAGTGATTTTACTAATAAGATCATTATTCCGCACAGTTCAGACAATATAAATTCGATACCATTGTCAGTCACATAGTGATGATCAGAAATATTTGGACCGAAATAATGAATATGAAGAAATTATATATAGAAGTAAAACGGTTAACCCTAAAAAAACTCAAGTCTACGAAATACTTACTAAATACAAGAATAATATAGCTGATGTTCCGACCACACCAACTCCTAAAAAAGTAAAACGAAAATTTTTGGATATGACACCAAATTTAAATAGTACTGTGGACAATCCTAGAAAAAAACAGTCTTTAAAACTAACTAGAGCTACATTAAAAAAAAAGATAAAAAATATCGAGTTTTAAGTCAACCATATAAAGTTAAGCAGACTATGAAATCGATGCAATATGGTGAAAACGACGTTGAGTAGATAACATTATAGAATATAAAATACAACATTGAGTAAAAAGATTTATTACAAGTTGATATACGCCATAATGAACCACTTAAGCGAATTTTTTGTGACGCTTATGAGTAATAACTCTATGAGCGTATACACTAAAAATGTACAATCTGCATTCACCAACATAATAAATATTTCTACGCAAATAACCGAAGATTGGGAAGTTAGAATTACTGAAATATTTGTAAATCATCGACATATAGATACGAATGTAGCAGAAGTTTTAGTACCAGACATTTTGCTGGTGTATACTGATATAATTAAACCTAGATGTGTTGGTGACAGAAATTTAAGATGTTTGAAGGTGATAGCTTACAATGGAATTAGACAACTACTAAGATTTTCATTGGTAGAATACTACCCACTTGAAATATTAACAATTAAGGATGTTTCTATTCTAATAACTGATCTAAATGGACGTAAAACTCATTTTAAACCAAGCAGTGTACCAATATATCTTACTCTTCACTTCCGAAAAAGAAATAAAAGACTATAAATGATTATGAACTCTAATAACACTACACAACAAAATGAGAAATAAAGTTTGCGCAGTAAATTCCATTATTTTTGTATTATCGGAAATGACTCGCAGAATTTGAATACATGAATTAAAAAATTTTCTACGGATAGGTTTACGAGATTTCGGGCAATAACTTTTGTGCTGAGCTTTCAAAAATGTGGTCACATATATTTGTAAATATTTCGCGTTTAATAAAACCCATAAAAGCAATTGTTATATCGAATGAAAGATAATTATTCATAATATAATTATTCAATGAACATTTCTTACAATAGTTTGGAATTGGTTTACTGGTTTAAGAAAACTTTACAGAAGAAATCGAAAAATGTAAATTATGTCGACCAAAATTTTATTAAAAAATGCATTTAAAAAACGACGAAAAATTGAAAACGCAAGATGATGCACAGTTTGTAATATTGCAAAATTAGCCTGTACATTTTTAAAGAAAATGATGTAAAAATAAAATAAATCTATGGATACGTTTGGAGAACAGACAAAATCATGTGAAAGCATTACAATTGGGTATTAACTAAAAAAACTCGCATAATATGTTTATACCCAATACCCATGGGTTACAAGTTTTAAAATATATGTGAGGATATTTTAGCGCCTATTAGTAGGCGTGACTGGTATGAAAAAGTATATATTTTCTTGGTCAACATCACTTTCCGAGTCGATTTAGATATGAGCGTCTGTCTGTCGGCCTATACACGATAACTTTAAAACTGCTATTCCGAATAATGTGAAATTTATTTTCAATATATTTTAGTAGAATAGTAATTCAAAGTTCGAAAATTAGTCGATTTAGTCAACGCAATCTACTACATCCACTACGAAATATGGGTTTACTTTTTATGATCATATATCTCGTTAAGTATTAAAGATAAAGTTATAAAATTTAAAATTAATTACCAGCAATCATCTATCAATAGGTGCTCAAAAAATAATCGTGATCCGTTCACATTTTTTATTTTTTATTTTTATGCCTATTTGTATAGCACTCAATTATTTTGCTTTCACATAACTTTTTTATCCTCCAATGTTACCCATATATTTTTGTCATTTATAGCTCAATTTCTTGTGTATCACCTTTGTGTATCACCTTTGTGTATCACCTTACTTTCTCGATTTTTTTCCATTTTTTTAAATTCATTTTTTCTTAAATTTTTGTTGAAAAAAAATTAATGAACCAATTTAAATATGTTCAAAGAAATGTTTATTCGATCTTCAATTAACTTTCATTCAATATAACATTTGATCATATGTGTTATTTAGAACGCGAGATATTTGCAAATATATGTGACCACCTTTATGAAAGCTCGGTCCAAAAGTTATTGGCCCATATTTTGTAAACCTATCCAAAGAAACATCATTAAACCATATTTTAGGAATAAGGGCATCATTTTACATAATACAAAACTAACCTTGACTGCTGCGCAGAATGGCTGTTGTGTAGTGTAATTAACTCATATTTAAAACAACAAGTCATGGAGCAACTATATACTCAGTACTATCTTAATCAATCGGGATCCGGAATAAGTCATATTGGAACACTGTACTTAGCCCTGAGATTAGTTCAGCAAGGTACAGGAATTGGATCATTCTTTGCTGGATTGTATAGAAATTTAAAACCTTTATTTCTTTCGGGCTTAAATGCTGTAAGATATCAGACTATTGAATCTGGAAAAACTATTATTAATGACTTTGGAAGAAAGCCACTTAGAAATATTTTGGAAGAACAAGGTAGAGAGGCAATAGTCAATCTCACAAATAAGGCTGTCAATAAAATATCTAAGAAATTTCAAAAGGGATCGGGTAAAAATAATATAAAATGAAAGAACTCTAAGCGGATTCGTCATTCTTGAAAAACAACCACCAGCAAACGTTTCAAAAATATACGTAAATATCTACGTGAAAAAAAAAATAACGAACTATATTTTCTCATAAAAATAAAAACATACAAATGGAGTGCATGAAAAGTGAACTTGATTTATTTGAATCTCTTCCAATTCAAAATAGTATTTTGCGTACCGAAGAAGTCGCATATAATCCTATTAAATCTCTAGATAAAGCTGGGACAATTGAATTTGTGTACCTAGGAAATGGTGAAACATATCGAGATTTGTCTAGTGTTTATTTACGACTTGTGGTACAATTAAAAAATATACACGCTGCAAAAAAAAAGGCTCTTCCAAACATAATTTTGCAGGCATTAACATGTATGTTTGGAATTTTATGTAAACATAATATATAATTGACTGATAAATCATTTGTAAACCGGGTTGTATTGAGACTTGAACAGTGTTGTAATTATAATATCCCGGAAACATTTTAATGTTCCCGCTTAAAATCGAGTATGTTCTAATGGAAACATAATAATTACTACATCCAAATAAAATAAATATTTGAACCGAAACATAAATATGTTCAAAATAAAACATGATTTTGAACGACCTGAATATAAATATGTTTCCAGTGAAACATATCAGTGTTCCAGTTCAAAAAGTAGTATGTTTGCATAGAAACATATTTAATTATTTTTGGAAAGAAATCCTGAAAATAAAATGTATAATTGTATGTAAATAAAATAATTGAATTCATATACAAATTTTTAAAAGCATAAATAAATAATTCGTTTAAAACTGCAAGTACAAGTGACAGCATCAATGAATACATAATTGCACCAGCAGACGCTAAACCAGACGATCCAGGCTCGCTTTATATTTGGTACAGTTACAGTTGATCTCAGTACAGCACATAGCGTAGGAAAGGAATTCACGGAGGCTTTTGTAAAAAACATGCCAAATTCTGTTTGAAAATCGAAACACAGATTTTAATTTGTGGTTTTTTTTACATTAGTTTCAGAAATTATATACTGCACTATATTATACTCTTGTTACTATTTGTAATGTTTGTAACACAATTTATATATTTATTTAATTTACAAATAACTAAATTATTACCGACGCGAACACGTTTTATCAACGAACAACAAAAGACACGTACGCAGAAAATGCCGATCAACGAGTGTTTCTTTTCGAACATCAGTATGTTTAAAATGACCCTATACATACTTCAAACGACGACAAAAGACGCGTATGTAGAAGATTCTGCTCAACGTGTGCCAACTTCGTATACATGAAGAATGTAGCAAGAATACATTTATTTAAATCCTATTTCTTTTTTGTTTGTTTTTAAACATCAATATGTTCAAACGATGGCAAAAGATGGCGTAGGTAGAAAATGCTGCACAACGTTGCCAACTTCGTCAGTCGATAAATTATCGAATTAAAACGAGCGTGGCGAACATACGTTGTATTTAGATTTTATTAGCATTTTCTGTGTTTCGAAACATAGTTTTAACCAAGTAAATTGCCAAGAAACAGTTTATTCAAATGCAATAAAAATGTTATGTTGGTATTGTATGTTAAATTTGGCAGATTCTGCTAGACAATATAATAATGTTTACACGTAAGCAAAAATAAATTCAATTTCTATTATAATTTAATTACACTGCATTCGTAATACATATATGGTAATTTCGTATTACTTTTTAATTACATTCAAACATATTCAAAGAAATCTTTTCTATCCGTGTAGGTAGAAAATTCTGCTCAACGAGTGCCAACTTCGTATACAAGAATAATGTTCCAAGAATACACTTGTTTAAATCCAATTTCTTTTTTGTTTGTTTTTAAACATCAAACAAATCTTTTCTATCCGTGTATATAATAATGACATACCTGATGGTTCTGTTGGCGTAGTTAATAATATTCTTCACTCAATATTCAGTAGCTCTTCAGTATATTTAAACAATGTATTGATTTCGCAGAGTGATAATAACTATCATTATCGATCCTATATACAAACTGTATTAAACTATGAGACGGATGCCAGAAAAACACATTTAACAACCTCAGATTGGTATCCAGATACTGCTGTTGATTCGGCCAGTAACACTGCATTAGACACCCGAAAAATCATTTTCCAAAAAAGTAATAAAGTTGAACTATATGGAAAAGTGCATGGAGATATTTTGGATCAAACAAAATTATTGCTGAACAATGTAGATTTGAGAATTTCATTCAATTTAGAGAAGTCTGCATTTTATATTCTGGAAACAACTGGCGAATCATCACTTAAAATTTTGGATGCTCAATTATTTATGAATCATGTTACAATTAATCCAGGAATACTTCTCACTCAACATAACGTGTTACAAAACAAAAACGATATACATCCATACAGCAGAGTAGAAGTAAAGTCATTCACACTTTATCCAGGCAATCACTCTCTATCAATTAATAATGTGGTGATTGGGCAGCTACCCAACTATTTATCATTTTTGTATGGTGTCAAATAAAGGATATACAGGAGATAGAAAACTCAATCCTTTTGAATTTAAACATTTTAATTTACAACGATTTAATCTATCAATTAATGGAGTCCAAGTACCTTCTCAACCATTAGAATTTGATTATCAAAATAACACCAATGGTATAAGCTCAAGAGGATATAATTTGCTTTTACTGCTGATCAATCTAATATCAACATGTTTGCAAACTTATTAAATCAAGGAACCATTCGAATCGAAGACAGATTTGCTAAACCATTAGAAGAGGCTATAACTTGCATTGTTCAGGATGAACCACGAGCTGTATGAGTTCGACGACATTGACATAGTCAAGCGCATCAAGATCCAGCGGCTTCGCTGGCTAGGACATGTCGAACGAAGGTGCTTGAATCGAAACTCGAAGGTGGACAGCGTAGAAGAGGGCGTCCAAATCTGCGTTGGAAAGACCAAGTTGAGGACAACCTGGCAACGCTTGGTATTTCTAACTGGCGTCAGCGCGCGCAAAGCAGATCCGA
The DNA here is from genome assembly GCA_951804985.1 of Dryomyza anilis. NCBI lineage: Eukaryota > Metazoa > Arthropoda > Insecta > Diptera > Dryomyzidae > Dryomyza > Dryomyza anilis. The sequence continues at coordinate 63,730,193 of OX638135.1, forward strand.
CTGGCGCGGCTTCATCTCAGCGGCCAAAACCGACCCACGGTTGTAAGGGCCATTTAAGTAAGTAAGTAAGTTCTCATTGGATTGCGTTTTATTTTAATAATAAAAATAATGCAGAGTATTTTGATTCATCTGGACATGCACCTGATAAACAAGAGTTTATAAACTTTATCAATAGAAATAGTAAAAATTTTATTTATAATAAACAACGAATTCAAGGTGATTTTTCCAACACTTGTGGATACTACTGCTGTTTATTTGCTTTATTCAAAAGCAAGAAAAAAACCCTTCAAAATGTTCTTAAATTGTTTTATAAAACTAATTATAAGTGCAATGATGTAAATGCTTTAAAATTGTATAATAAAACTTCAAAAATAAGAAAAACAAAAAATAAACTGAAATAAATTAAAACAATGTTTTTTCCTTTCTTTTATTTATTATATCGTCACTATCATGCAAAAGGGGCGAATGTGCAATTTTTGTCATTTGCGTTTTTTTACATTTTTGAATGTAGTATGCTGTGCCAAAATCGCGTGTCATTTTGTTGGATATTTCTAGCCACAAAAGACAAAACCAAAAGGGCGAATTTGAAAAATTGAAAATCTTGTCATGCCAAAAAGGCAAGATAAAGTAGTGGTGTAAAGGCATTTATTGTTTGTATTCAAAGCACTTATCGATCTGCATCATTAATTATATCATTTTATTTATTTATTTATTATTTATTTATTAATTATTTTATCTTGTACCATTAAAGAGTTATGGCGAAAAAACGAAAAGTTTTCGCCCTTTTGGCATGACAAGATTTTCAATTTTTCAAATTTCTTAGTTTTATTGGTGCAAGATAAAATTTTTATCTTTACTATTTTATCTTGCGCTAATAATCTTGCGCTTAAAAAAAATATTTGCGTTTTGATCTGGATAAAGCCTCACAAAATCCGTATTTATAATTCAGTAGGTTGTCCAAATCTAAAGATAATATATATACGTTACAATAATTGACGAATAAACTAAAATAACAAAAAAAAAAAAAAAAAAATTCTAATTTTTAAAGCACTTCAAACATTAAAATTTGATTTCCAAACATTTTTAAAAATGCACATTCGCCCCTTTGGCATGACAGTGAAGATATATACTATTTATATTTTATTAATTATGATCAGAATTTATTTTCTTTGCTATAAATTCAAATACTGCCATGTTATATTTGGCTTTGTCTCGACCTTTAAAAATGACTCCTTGTATTCCGCTATCTTTTAGGTTTTTGTAAGGATTTTTCGTTTGAAAAACTTGTCAAATTTTTTTTGACAGAAAACTCCACAATGACGTATCATCTTCATCCATTAAATGAAGTAACATTTTCTCTCCGTATTGAGTTTATTTAATTTTACATCCCGTTATGGAATACTGAACTCCTATTTTAAAAGAGTCCACTTTTGTATATCCGAGAATCACAGTATTGAACATGGCATTGCAAAATTTTGTGGAAGTGTTTTATGTTATATATATATATATATATATATATATATATATATATATATATATATATATATATATATATATATATATATATATATATATATATATATATTTGTATATATATATATATTTTAACTTATTCATTAATTTTTATACCCTACACCTATGAGGTACAGGGTATATTAACTTTGTGCATATATTGTAACGCCCCTTAGGAGGCGTGTCCGGTATGGAAAAGTATATATATTCTTGATCAGCATCACTACCCGAGTCCGTTTAGCCATGTCCGTCTGTCTGTCCGTCTTGCTGTCCGAATACAGAATAACTTGAGAAATACTGATCAGAATGCGATGAAATTTCGTCTCAATATATTTTAGCCAAAATTAGGAACTGAGTTTGAAAATGAGCCAAATCGGTCAACGGACACGCCCACCTCCCATACAAGTCACTTTTATGTAACTCTTTCGGAACTAATAACTCGAAAAGTATTCAAGGTATAGTTATAAAATTTAAAACGTATTGTTAAAATTCAGAAAAAATATGTGGTCCAAAAATGGGCGTGATCCGCCCACTTTTTTTTCATTATTTCCCGGGTTTTCATAGTGGAAATTTGATCCGTAAATTATTAAAATCAAATCTATGAAATGTTAGCCTTTAAAAATTTTAAATATAGGCGTGGTCCGCCCAATTATATTTTTCAATTTTTTTTTTCAACTTTATGTAAATTTTTTAAATTATGGGGATATAAGACGTAAATTTCTGATATACGAATAATATTCTGAGGGTTAATATCCCCACCAAAGGTGTAGGGTATTCCATAGTCGGGCCCGACCGACTATAAAAATCCGCCCCATGTGACCGAACTTACCCATGTGACCTAACTTTCCCAACTCGTTTAACTTATAATTATAAATTTTTAACTTATAAATTACATTTCTTACTATGAACCATTTTTTTAATACTGAGTTTACTCTCTTTTAATTACTTTAAATGGTCCACGATATGGTGGTTGATTTTTCTTTCTATTAATGTTTTTTTCTAGTACTAATTCTCCTACCTCTAATATGAATGGATATGTAACATGATATTTATCCATTCGTTTCTTTTTTACCACTTCTCTTAATTTTTTTATTTTCTCAAATGAAAATTTCTATCTATGTTTTAATTCTTGTGCATAATAATCAATATTGTACGCTATTAGTAGAAAGGATATAGGCAAAGTAAGCATAATTGATAATGGTGGGTGGAGTTGATAAAAGTGAGAAGGGGTTGTGTTATTCACTATAAATATTGATTGTGAGTGCTGAATATCGATTTCGATAGATGGAGATGTCAATAGACACCACCAGATGACCACAATGACGGTTAGATTTTAGTTAGCGTGGGATTGTATCACTACTAAATGCATCGCTCGATGTAAGCAGATGTCAATAGACAACGTTAGAAGGCGATGAGTACTGCTGGATGTCAAGGATCTCGATAGATGCAAATGTCGATAGACATCGCTAGATGACGCTGAATGCGATGTAATACACGAACCGTAAACTTATTTAGTCAGAGCATGACTCATATATTTATAATGTTTAATGTAAAAATTAAATTGTAGATGATTTAATTTAAATGAAAATATATTATTTCAACTATTTTGAGACAATCACACAGTATAAATGAAATTTTTTTTAAACAACATGACTCGATATTTATTTATTTGTATCATAAGAAATATTTGAGAATCAATTAAATTGAAAAAGGTTAAATTAGGAATTCGGATCACAATTTTCGGTCATAAATACCGTCCGTCCCATTGACTAGATTTTTTTAATAATATAATAAAAATGCCACCCACTTCAAATATATATGAAAATTACATGTACAATTATGCTTTCGAAATATATTTCTGAATCAATAAATTGTAATATTTAAGATATATTAAGAGCATAAGTAGAACCGTTCGAATATTAGTAATTAATATTCAAAAAATGTTTTCGTTAAAAATTAATAATGCAGGGGCTACCCTTTATAAATGTACCATAGGAATTAAAATCGATGCAGGTAAAACGCAATAGGATACTAATTGAAACTATTGCCATACCTGCATTGGAAAACATCCTATGGCTTTTCATTTACTTTACCTCCATAAGAATTCATCTACTGGGGCAAGTATAAAAATTTATCCCAACATTGGTTGACATAAAGTTGTTTTCTTCTTTCTTTAATTGTTTATAACATTTTGTTATTGTTTAAAGTAAATTTTCATTTTTAACTTTTTAATTAAATATAAAACAAAACAAAAAAATGGCTGGTAATCAGGAACTTCTCCAAAATATTTGTCCAAATGGCCAAGACATTTATAATGATTCAGAATATCTGGCTTATACCTCAACTCCGAATGAACGAGGAGGAGAGTCGTTTATATCCTGGCTATCTGCCAACTTTCCAGATGTTCTTTGTGACTCCGAAATTAAATCATAGCTTGACGATAGACAATATGGAAGCAGAATTTTGTGATGAACGATTTAAAGAAAATCTGTTTGATGGAAATGATGATTTGTTGAACGAAGCAATAATATGGAAGCAATACATCGCACAGAAGAAAAGCGGAAATAAGAAGAGCGGAAAGAAGAAGAGCGCAGGAGAACTTAAGTTATTGTTTTTATAGAATCTGACGATGATGACGTCTGATATCTGATGGAAGTGATGGATGAGTTAGAAAGACAAGAATATATATATATATAAACTTCATTGACCTTCTATGTTTTTTTGTTAACTTTGAAAATCTTGTTTTTTTAGTATATAAATAGCCATAATTTTGGATTGGTTTGAGATACATCAATAAAAACTGGTATATACTAATATGAATTAAGTACGTGTTACAAAAAATGTTACAAAAATGTGTTACAAAAAAAAATTAAAGAGGCAGTTTTTGCATGTTGTGGTACAAAACAGCAAAAATCGTGTTTTTGCAGTGTATATATATATATATATATATATATATATATATATATATATATATATATATATATATATATGTATATATATATATATATATATATATATATATATCTATATATATATATATATATATATATGTATATATCTATATATATATATATGTATATATCTATATATATATATATATATGTATATATCTATATATATATATATATATATATATATATATATATATATATATATATATATATATATATCGTGGACCTTCTATTTTTTTTTTAACACGCTATAACTCAGAAGATATGAGAGGTATATTATTCAAATTTTGTCAACCATCATGTAATATAAAAATAAAATGGACCACTGAAATTTGTTGCGATCGACCAACTACCACGCCTACCTGTCATATAAATTTAACACATAAGGTGCTAAATCTTTGGTCTGATATGAGTTAAAGTCATGAAATTTTGCTCGTATTCCTCTTTTGTATGTGGTAATATTAATTCGAAGTATGGTCTAGTTCAGTGAACTGCCACGCCTACCTGTCATATAAACATAACATAACATAACATATATATATATATATATATATATATATATATATATATATATATATATATATATATATATATATATATATATATATAAGTATATAAATATATATATATAAGTATATAAAGTTTCAAAATTATTATTTTTGATTCAATTATAAAAATTATAATTTTTTTCACTTGAGGGTGTAAGGCACCCAATGTACATCTCTATTTACTATTCTATGCTTTTAATTGTCAAAATATTTCCGGCAAAGGAATGTTAAAATTATGTCAAAACTACATTAAGGAAACAAAGATGGTTACGAGAAATATCACAGCCCTAAATATCAAGTTATTCACAAATTATTTAGATCGGCTTTGAGACAAACATCTTTCAAACATCTGACAAGCACAATAAATGTTGCTGGCAACCATCTTTAAAATTTACGATTATTTATAAATAGCAATCATCAATTAAACATCTTACAAATAGGGAAATAGTTGTGGAATATTTGGAAAAGGTACTCCATTAGAATTCGCGGTGTAATTTTTATTGAATTAAAATAAAATTAATCGAATGTATTTTTATTTATTCTAAAACTGTATTTATTCTAAAAATGTATTTTTATTTATTCTGGTTATACTGTATTTATAAATCCTTCGAAGGTAAAATTGTACAACGACTTGAGACTTCTTCGCGGAATAGACATGTTTTCCGAGGCTGCTGTTATCACAGTAAACTCTGAAAAGAAATATTTTCCATCACGTTTTGTTAATTTAAATCACAGGATATTTTATTTTCACTTTTATCATTAAAATGTAATATTTGAGTTGGCACTTTTTTACACCATTTGATTTACTTCATTGTTGTGGATAAATCGAGCGTAAGGAAAAAGTATGCCATTTTCCTTTTTATGGTAGTCAAATGTCAAAATACCTCAAAAGTTTTGCTGTAAATATCTCAATTTTCATTGCTGTTGTGGCAAACATCTCGTAACTATCTGTATATACGTCATATTTAAAAAATATTAATAGTTTTGCTGCAACTTTATTGAAACTTATGGGATGTTTGAATATTTGCTACAAGTCGTAAATTTAAAAGGATATTTCAGCAAGACTTTCATAAAAATAATGTTTTCTTAGTGTAGGATTAAGAGTATATATAGGATGTTTTGATATAAATAAAATCAATCATCATGGAACAGCAAAACAATCGGCATAATCTTTTAATATAGCCAATTATCGGCACAGTTAAAATAAACTTTAGGCAAGTGGCGTTATTAAACGCCGGCAAAATTAATAGGCAGGATTAAATTTCTTTATTAAACGTCCGCTCAAATATCCATCATTACAATTCTAATTTTTATCTAACATTTTACTTTATATTTAAACTTTCAAAAGAGATATATAAATTTGCATTTGAAATTACATACATTTTTAAAAATTAAAGTTAATATAAAATAAATTTTAAATCATTTCACTTGATCTCATCACACCAAAACTCACCACACATAAACTCACCACATTAAAACTCACCACATTAAATTCATCACACTAAAACTCACCACACTTAAACTCACCACATTTAAACTTCTACTGGAAAAACACTACGGTGAAGAATTGTACGGGGAAGAAATCTACCGGGAAGAATTTTACGGGCACGAGTCGTGCACGGGTCCCGGTAGTATATATACAATAAAAAAATAATAACAAAAATATCAAAAATATTTTTAAGATATCTAGTAAAAAATTATTATTATTCCTAATATTAATACTATTTTTTTCCATAAGGGGGGAGGAATGTTGTGAATTAGACTCACATATTTTTTCTTTTCCTTATGTATATTCACTATTCACACAATTATGGATGTTGCTGTACATATGTTGAGCGCATCATGTTTATATCATGTTGTACTCATGTTGTACAGCAACATGTTCATAGCATTGTCCCAACGCTTCACGTTGGCAACAATGATAATAATTTGGCAAAGCGCTAAAGTTTTGCTTAGACCATACCTCTTTCATGTCAGCTTGCACCGTTAACAGTGGCTTGCAATAATTTGGCAAAGCGCTAAAGCTTTGCTTAGACCACACCACTTTCAAGTTAGCTTGCACAGTTAACAGAGGCTTGCAATATAATTTTTCATTGCATGATTAGGGGGTTATGTTAAAATAAGCAGAGCAGCGTTTGCCAAGAATTGTACTATTTCGCAATTGGTGTCGGCCAAAAAGTGCAAGTCGGACTTTCTTCAAAAGTCACGTACACCAAAATTGAGTGAAAGTGAAAACTTACTATAACATAGTGAAAATAGAATTTAAGTGAAACTTGCAACGAAGGTATTGTTAAAACTTTTCTTTGCAATTTAAAAGAGTGTAGTTTAAAAAACCTCAAGTGGAGGTAGTACAAATAAAGTGTTCTCATTTAAATCAAAAGTGTTCTAATTTAAGCAATCACAGTTAGAAATAACAGTTATCGGTTAAAAAAACAGCGAGGACCACCATCAACTTTACAACACGTGTTATAGTTAATAATTGCATGTAAAACATATAAGAACTGACGCTCACCTGAAAACAAGAGCTGAATATCGTCAGCAAATATATACGTAGAGCATGCGCTGCCGCTGAACTCCGCAAGTGATATCAAGCATTTCCGAAGTGCTATAATAGCTAACAAATTGTATACGGTTAGTCAAATACAAAAGAATAAGAATTTTTCATTTAATTTTTGTACTAGTATCAAATGATAAATGCTATCAAATGCCTTTGACAAATCAAGAGATAACAGAAAACATATCTGGTTACTATTCAAATGTCTTCTTACAGTGTCAGTAAGTCCTAACAGAAGTGAAGTAGTAATGTACTCATTACGGTATCCATATTGACTACTGCTAATCAAGGAATGTTTCAACGTGTACTGAGTTATTTGGTCCTTTATAATGTTTTCAACAAGAGCAGGAAGGACACTTATAGGTCTGAGATTATCTATGTTGTTGGAGCTTCTTTTTTTTTATAGGAACTACACGTGCGCTCTTCCAAGCATCAGGGATAATAGAAGTAAATATCTCGTTAATAAAATGCAGCAAGTGAGACTGTAAGAAAGGTAAAACTATTTTTATACATTTTTTCATTATAGCTTAATAAAGTTCATTAATATCTACATTTCGAAAATTAAAATTATTTTCATATTGATAATCAATAAAAGCTATATGTTGTATATAATTATTAGATTGTCGAGAAATGAAGCTTCTGTTAATTTCATTAACAACAGTGTCCCCTAAAGGCAAAACAGACTGTGCACAACGACCATTGCGTAGTATAGACCAAATTTCTTTACTATTTCGACCCATAAACCGCCGAGAATGTGCCTCCTTTTTCGCATTTTGAATTACAGTTTTAGCTCGATTGCGATATCTGCAAAAACTTTTCCAATTAGACTCACATCGATTCTCATGATATGCTTTAAAAGCTAAATCACGAAGAGATTATATCTTTGGTTCTCATCCTGTGGTTTTCATTTGAATTTATCTTAATTCTTGAGATAGAAACTACAGAAAATAGTGAAATCAAGTTTTGGTTAATTACGCTGTTCTACAAATTGAGGATTGTTTTTTTTTTTTTTTTTTACAAATTAACCAACGCTCAGGGGATGCCCCCTATTCATGCAATGCACAGTGTTGATCGTAAGAAGGGATGATAGGATAAATGGAGGGTGGAATGATGGAGTAGTGTCGGTGAATGTTTGTTTTGAACTTGCCAATATCAAAAATGTCGGGAAAAACAGACGCAGGGAGATTGTTCCACAAACGTATCGTGCGACTGAAGAACGAATTCTCTCGGTAATGCGTGCTTCTATTGAGAGCCGAGTGAACTACGAAGGGGTGGGCTTGGTTCGATGCCCGAGTAGAACGAGAGGACACACGACTTGGTGGAATCAGGCCATGTATTTCCCTCGAGCACTTACCATTGTAATACCTATAGAACAGACTTACACACCCTACGGTCATTCGGTGCTCAAGAGAACCAATAGAGGATGAAATATGTTCATCCCCTATTAAATATATTGCACGCTGTTGGATTCGATCCAGGAACTCCAAAGAAGATTTTGAAGCCCCTGCCCATATGTGCGAATTCTATTCCATCTTAGGCCGAATATAGGTGGTGTAGACAGTGCGCAAGTCAGCTGGAGTGAAGTATGTCTTACACCGTTTTAAAAAACCGAGGCACTTGGCCGCCTCTTTCGACACGTCAAATATGTGATCATTCCAACGGAGATCACATTGAATTGATATGCCCAGAACGTCAAGAGCAACTGACTCTGCAATATCCACAGCACCCATATTAAGGGGAGGTAGGGTTGAATCCATTCTTTTGTGAGACAACAGACAACATTGGGTCTTGCATGCATTAAAATTAACTTTATTTGCAAGACCCCAATCGGAGATTGTTTTAAGGTCATTATTGAGTGTGTCATTCATAGTGCGTCTTTTTCTCTCAATCTATAAAGAGGTTGGGCGCATGCTGCGTACTTAGAATTTGCCCCCCACCACGAGATTTTGTAAAAATTCCAGTCAATGTGGCAAACAAAGCCATTTTGGTACTTTACATCGCAATTTATCGCTGGATTTCGACATGCTGCAGATGCAAACTAACAAAATGCACAAAATAAAATATGAACCTTGCCGTACGTATAATTGGTTAAAAAATCTGTGTTCAGATATTAGTTTTAGCAAAAAATCAAAAACAAATTGGTGTTACCGAAAAAGTGTGTCGAGAGAGTTATTTATCACAATTCTCTAAGCTCTCTTAATTATTTTTTTAAAATTTAAATTCGCAATGTTTTTGCTGTCAAATTTTTGAAAAAATGTTTTAAACTTTATCTTACTGACATTTTTTGAACATTTTTTAAATTTGTATTTGAAATATATCATTAAGATGGAAGGAAATACATGCAGTGAGACTAGGTGCAAAAACAGACAAAATTATTTGCATGTGATGTCCGCATTATAGGGAAACATGTTAGGGGAAATATGCACTGCGTAATCATCTGGTGTGTGTTTGTCGGCAACATGTCGAAATCGTGCGATAACTTGCGATATAAAGTAAAAGTGTCAATTAATAAATAACTGTTATGGGATACATTATAGTGAGTGGGAACAGAGTTATGCACATGGTAACGTTTAGACATTTACATACAGATCGAGCATTAGTTGACTTATTAACCTCAAACATATTGTTGTTGAAGTCACCCATTATGACAACGTTAGTGTACTTAACCAACAGATCACCCAGTGCCTCTTCAAAGCATGACTAAACTCCGTGAAGAAGATAAACTATTCCAACCAGAATTTTATTATTTTTATAGGTTAATTCAATAAACGGTGATTCGCAAACTCCAAAATCGGTTCCTTCAAAAACTACTTTATATTTCATTTGTTTTGAAATATAAAAACCAACTCAACCACCTCTATTATTTGGCCGATCGTTTCTACAAAAACTTAACCAGATATAGCAATTGCTAGGTTGGAGATGTCAGGTTTTAACCAAGTCTCAGAAATACCGACTTTGTCAAAAATGCAATCTTACAGTATAAATTTTAATTCAACAAATTTAGTAGATGACGAGGGTTTAATACTTTGGTAATTAATTTGCCTAATATTGAGATTTTGCACATTATGTAAAAATTTCGTGATTATAGGATCTAAGGTTGAGTAAATAGACATCAAATTTAAATATTATAAAGGGAAGTAGTATTACATATGTAAAATAATTATAATTAAAACTAATTATGAATAAATTATTCAACAATTTTATAATACAAATATACATTAAAAATTTTATTTATTAATTTATGTAATCAAAAACAAAGATATATGAAGATTTATATAAAAATATATATATATATAAAAATAAAATGATGTAAGCATACATAAATCATATCTTGAAAATTATTTAAAATTATCATATGTGATTAAATTATAATAACAAATGCACTAATCACACTAGTAAGCAGTGCATTTACAAAAATAATTAATATGCATTGAACATGAATAATAACCTTTAATTTATTAAATTAATAAAATAAATGATAAAGGAATAAAAAAAAAATATTTAAATATTTTACAAAATTTACAATGAAAATAAGTGTATAAATAGAGCGATGTCTCAGGAGCAGTCAGCAGAATACCATCCGAAGTTGAGTCATCGTGTGTTTTTTGCAATCTTTTAAATCAGATTTCATCTTCGCGTCCAATTTGTGTTGAGTTCCTTCCTGATTTGAGTCAAATTTTTGATAAATATCAGATAATCCTTTGCTCAGCGCAGCTCATCGCGAAGAAGAGACATGCTATACGGCGACAACGTACAGTCTTTGCAGGTGTAGACACAGCTTCTGTTTTTTCGAAAAAAAAACTGATATCGTAACATGTTCACACGCAAGGTGATACCATCTTCCGCAATGACATTGCAATTGCATTTTATACATATTGGGAATTGTGAAACAGGTGCCATATTACATATGAAGTACGTAGCAGCATCAGATCAGCATAAACAACAAACAGCAACAATGCAGCTCAAAAACAACAGCAGAAAAAGGCAACAACTATGTAGGCAGCAGACGTACTGCAAAATAACTTTATTATTTTCTGGCAATGCAAATTAAATTTGTATTAAATTAACTTAGAAAATCAAAATAACAACAGCCGCACAACACAAATAAATTGTTGTTATTATGTGTGGGTGTATGTGTATTAGTTTTGCAAACAATATAGCTATAAGTCTTTGCATGCAAATTGTTCAATGACATGTGCAAACAGTAAGTTAAAGAGTACACAGAACTCCAGATGAAACAGATCGATACTGTTTGTATATTTGGTTACAATTCGTATAGTTTATTTTATTCTATTTTTTTTATTTATTTGAGCATGTATGTGTTCTTCTGCCACAGCATGAAAACTTGAGAATTACTTAGTTTTTTTTTTATTTATTTTTAATGCAGACCGTTTTTTTTATTATAATAATAAATTATAATAAATTTGATTATTTAAATAAAAAGAACATATAGACCACAAAATATTATAGTTTTTGATCGATAATAATTTCGACGTCTACTCGCACATACTACTCACCATCCCAATTCAGTAAAAATCAGAATTTAAATTACATTATACATTAAACATTATACTTATGTACCTGGTGGTCAAAACTAAAGCAACCAAACTCATTAAGTTGCATTATCACTAATAAAACAATAAAAAATCATCGATAAAATAAACATTTTATTTTCTTTAATAATAATAATATAATAATTTGGTGCTACAGTCCTGTATAGAACTTCGGCCGAGCTCTCTCACCATTTTGAGCTGTGCGTGTCATATTTGTACTCAAAGTGGTGGGACCCACAGTTTATTGCCGAATCCGAACGGCGGGTGAGAGCTTTTTCATAGGCAATGGTTTTACTCTCGTAGGTTTGCCATTTACTGACGAGAGGTAGCGCGGTATAGAAAAAATTTTCTATGAAAAGATGTTGTTAGCCCCAGTCCAGGCTTGAACCGGGGACCTTTCGGCTCGCAGTCCAACGCACTAACCACTGAGATACCGCGGCTACTTTAATAAAGTAAATTATTCACTTACAAAAATAACACATAATACAATGCAATTCATTCGTAAAAAATTCTTATAAAGCCTTGATTAAAATATCTTAAATTTTAGCTGGCCAAAACTAAAGCAACTCTTCAAATTGTTATACAAAAACATAAATATTTATTATTAAACAAGATTGCAGCACATCTACGAGGTATGGAATCTTTTAAATATTCAAATAACCCTTATATTTTTCATAGTTAGCCACTCCGCTACCAGTTTGGAAGTGTGTTTTGGGTCATTGTCTTGTTGAAAGATTCAAATAAGTGTCATTTCTTCTGTTGTCTGCGGCAGCATTAGGCTTATTAAAATATGTTTATGCAAACAACCACCCATTGTTTCATTAATTTCATGAATTGGGCCGATTTCGTAGTGTGAAAAACATCACCGAACCATTATTGTTCCGACTCTATGTGCTATAGTACCCTTGCAGTGTTTTGGATTGCGACGAGCGTTGCCCAATCCTGCCCAATGGCCGTATTTTGGATTGCGACGAGACTTGACGGTAGTTCTTACTGTGATATTTTTCATGTCAGAGATTTTTTATATTGAATTTTGATTCATCAGACATGAACAATTTCGTAGTAAGAAGGACTGTCAACGATCGTCTCCATCCCAAAAACTGCAAGGGCACTATGAAACATGGAGAAGGAACAACGAACAACAATTTATGAAATTAATGAAACAATGGACGGTTGTTTGTATAAACATATTTTAATTAACCTAATGCTGCCGCATACAACAGAAGAAATGACTCTTATTTGAATCTTTCAAAAAGACAATGACCCAAAACACACTTCTAAACTGGTAGCGGAGTGGCTAACTATGAAAAATATTAGGGTTCTTAAGTGGCCAGCTCAGTTCCCCGATCTGAACCCAATAGAAAACCTTTGGGGTATCGTAGATCACAAAATTAAGAGGGACAGTGAAACAATCAAACACACAATTTTTAACCGCATCAAAAATCCCTGGTATAATATTCCGAAAGAATAACTTGAATATTTAATAGATTCCTTATCTCGTAGATGTGCTGCAATATTCAAAAATAATGGTAATGGTGTTGTTTATTAATAAATATTTATGTCTTTGTATAACAATTTGTATAACAAATTTGTATAACAAATTAATTTTAAATGTTATAACTTTATCTTTAATACTTAGCAAGATATGTGATCCTAAAAAGTAAACCCATATCTCGTAGTGGATGTAGTAGATAACGTTGACTAATTCGACTTATTTTCGAACTTGGAATTACTACTCTACTAAAATATATTGAAAATAAATTTCACATCATTCGGAATAGCACATTTCAAGTTATCGTGTATAGGCGGACAGACAGACGGTCATATCTAAATCGACTCGAAAAGTTGTGTTGATCAAGAAAATATATACTTTTTCATACCAATCACGCCTACTAAGAGGCGCTTACATTTTATAACCTGTACTCCATGGGTAAGGGTATTCACATAAAATGAGATTTTTTTAGTTAATACTCAATTGCAATGCTTTCACAAGATTTTTTTCTGTTCTCAAAATGTATCCAAAGATTTCTTTTATTTTTTACATTATTTTCTTTAAAAATGTGCAGGATAATTCGCCATTTTGTAAATGCTTTTTTGAATAAAATTTTGGTCGAAAAAGTTTACATTTTTTGAGTTCTTTTATAGAGTTCTCTTAACCAATTCCAAAGTGTTGTAAGAAATTTTTATTGGATATTTAATTAACTTTCATTCGATACAACAATTGAGCATATGAGTTTTATTAAACGCGAGATATTTACAAATATATGTGATCACCTTTTTGAAAGTACAAAAGCTATTGCCCGAAATCTCGTAAACCTATCCATAGAATTTTTTTTTTAATAATATATTTAAATTCTGCGGGTCATTTCCAATAATACAAAAATAAAGGAATTTACTGCGCACTTTTTTTTACATTTTGTTGTGGTTTTAAAATTTTTCATTTTTTCTAAAATATTTGTACGTAAAAAAATAGAGATAAAAAATATTTTAGTAATTTACAAATATATGTGATATCAGGCCCGTAGCCGGGGGGGGGTTGTAGTTTAATGTTCGCTTCAGCTTCCAATATTTGATTGTCTTTGAGTCCGTCGCTATAATAGAAGTTCGATGTATTATCTGTAATAAATAAAAAAAGTTAAATATAATGAATTTACAAAAAATACAATGAGTCCTTACCAATGTCGCGTTTAATAATGTAGATTATTACAAAACATGCATGCGACCATTTTGAACAAACACAAACACGCAGAATGACGTCCAAAACGAACATGTTTATATTCGTGTTTACGTATTTAATGCAACGTTTATTATTATAGGTGGAAACCATTAAAACAATCGTATGTATTCTATTAAAAATAATAATATTGAAATATTTAAATTTACGGTTCCAAACATTTTTTAATAATGATTCCGATTTCAAAACTCGAAAAGGTTTCGGTTTATTGCGGTTTCTTCTTCTATCAAATTTTTACAAAATCCTAAATAAGGTTTGTGATTTTTTTTCCTGTTTACAATTAACTGCATTTTTAAATTTTATATGATGTGACCTTTATGTTCGAACCTCGATTTCATAGAATGATACTTTCTGTAAATATTCCCAGAACCCAACTACGTTACTGCACTTCATATATAAAAGTCATATATTATAAAAATGTATAATAATATTTTCTAAATTTTAAATGCATGAGAATATACAATTCCAATCCATATCATGCTAATTCGACTAAGACTGTAATCAATGTTATTCCATTTTTTGATTCTTAATATTCTGTCAATTTTGGTACGGATCGGTCAATCATATCCCAAATTATAACCAAAAATGTTCTTATCATAAATTAACAATTTTAAAACGTACCATATTTGACTTAAAATACTTTTTTGGAAGTTTTTAAATCTTATAATTTCCTAAGTATAGTAATCAATTTTTGGAGGGTCGTTATGATTTATATATTTGAAGAAAAATGTGTCATTATTTTTGGCCGGGAATATTCCAAAATAAAGTTATGATTTGAAAATATATAATCCGATTGAATTAAAATGAAAAATCATGAATTGGTATACTCGTATGTATTTTCTGGAACAATCTCTTAAAAATTAATATATTTACCATAAACCCCCTTCCACCCACCCCTCCGAAAGTAAATCCTAAACTTCTATTCAATTCAGCAAAAATTAGAATTTGAATTTTCAATTTTTAAAATTATACGTACTGTTACGAAAATTCAGTCTACGGAAAACTGTTCTACGAGTTCCTATCGCTGGATTGTGTACAAAATAAAAACACACTTATATTTGGTTTTAACTAGTATTATTTCAACTAGTATTAATTAATTATATTTAATTAAATAACAACTTGAAGAATAATCACTTATATCAACTGCTGAATTTCTACAATTTAGCTTT
Organism: Dryomyza anilis; assembly: GCA_951804985.1. Classification (NCBI taxonomy): domain Eukaryota; kingdom Metazoa; phylum Arthropoda; class Insecta; order Diptera; family Dryomyzidae; genus Dryomyza; species Dryomyza anilis. Next base: position 63,746,214 of record OX638135.1, read on the forward strand.
ACAATGTTCACTCACGAGACGCACTAGTTCACTATTAAATCACAACTGAAGTGAAGTGCCTCAGATGCGGCGGCCTTATATACTGCAGGCATCAGTTCGACACGTTTCGACAAGCTTCGACTTGTTTAGAGAACCTTCTACTCGTTTCATGAATGACACATGCTATTGGCATCTCATTCGCACTTATGTGTTTTAATGTGCTGATCTTCCATCTCTTTCTAACACATTTCTTAGTGCGCGGAATTGTCTTACGTCTCATTTATTATTGTTGAATGATTGCACTATGGGGCAAATTACATATTTTCGTGGAGACCTAAATCTGTTCGTCCCAAACAGATGTGAATCCTCTATCTCTCTATACGGCGCCAACCTTTCTAAATATACTACTTTCATTTTTCGTCTAACGCCCGCAGTATTCTGAATCCGATACACTACATCATAAATTCTTTTAATTATTATATATTGTCCTTCCCATTGTGTTTGTAGCTTAGGGTATACGCTTTTCTTCCTTTGTGGGTTATAGAGAAAAACAAGTTCTCCTTCCGTAAATTCCTCTGAAGTCGTACGCTGCTGTATACGCTGCCTTACAAATTGATGCATTTCGTTCATTTCTTCACACTTTTTCTGGAAACATAATTGTGTACAGGAATTCCAGCTGAAGGACTCGCACCAAACTTTAAATCCGCAGGTAATCTTAAGTCTGTTCCAAAAAAAATGTTTGCAGGCGAAGCAACTGCGGTGCCATGAACCGCCGTTCGATAAGCCATGAGAAATAGTGGTATGTGTGTATCCCAATCTTTTTGATTTTTATCAACCACTTTTTTGAGATACTCTTCCAAAGTCCAATTGAATCTCTCCACCATGCCATCAGATTACGGGTGCAATGACGTTGTTCGCGTTTTATGTATCTTGAGGACTTTGCATACTTCCTTAAATACTGCATACTCAAAATTTTATCCTTGATCTGAATGCAATTCCAATGATACTCCAAAGCGGCTTACCCAGTTGTTAACTAATGCATCCGCAACTGTTGCGGCTTTTTCATTCGTCATGGGATACACTTCAGGCCACTTGCTGAAGTACATACTTATTACTCGCATCACTGATTGGAAACAGCCCGGCGACATCCATGGCAATACGCTCGAATGGTGCTCCCATGTTGTACTGATGCATCCTGCCGCGACTTCTGACTGTTGGTCCTTTTGCTGGTATACATTGCGGACAACTGCGAATCCAATCGGCGACCGACTCTTGGCATCCAACCCAATAAAAACGTTTCTTTACTTTTTCGACCGTTTTATTTATACCTAAATGACCTCTACTAGATCCACCAATGTTTTCCGCTAATATCTCTTTTACTTTTTAATTAGGAACAATAATCAAACTTCGAGCGGATGTGCCATCTTCATTTTCCCATACGCGATATAAACAACCATCTTGTAGCTTTAAGCTCTGCCACTGTGCCCAGTAAGCTTAAGTTATTGGACTGTCGGTAGCTATATTTTCCCATGATGGTTTTCTTTTGATAAATTTGAATTTGGTCCGGAGTCCATTTTTCTTCAGGTAAAACATTCAGCAAGCAAATTACAAGAATGTCTGCCTTTCCTTCAGCTCTTAAGCAATGTCTGCATTCCAGTTTACACGGTCGCCGTGACATAGCATCTGCATTTCCATGATGTCCTCCTTTCCAATGTTCGATGGTGAAATCGTAGCTCTGTAATAGTTCTATCCAACGCGCAATTTGGCCTTCTGGGTCTTTGAACTGAAGTAACCATCTAAGTGCTGATCGGTTCTCAAGTGAAACTGTTGCCCGAATAGATATTTGTGGAAATTTTTCGCACTTTCGTTTACAGCAAGAAGCTCCCTCCTGGTGAGACAGTAATTTTGCTCGGGCTTGGATAAGGTTTTACTGTAGTATGCGATCACTTTTTCTTGTCCATTGGTCACTTGAGAGAGAACTCCGCCGATTCTGTATCCACTCGCAGCCGTATCAAGTATAAATTTCTCACCTTGAATTGGATACGCAAGAATTGGTGCCGAGTACAGCAGATCCTTTAATTTCAAAAACGCCATTTCTTGATCATTGCTTCATTAAAATGCGCGATTCTTTCTTGTTAACTCGTGAAGACTGCTAGCAACATTGGCAAAACCTGGAACAAATTGCCTGTAGTATGTACATAGACCCAAGAAACTTCGTAGGTCATGTAGGTTTTGCTGTCTGGACCACTCCTTTACTGCAACTATTTTATCTTCATCGGTATGCACTCCTTCCGTGGTAACTCGATGACCCAGATACTTGACTTCTTTATTGAAAAGTGAGCATTTCTTTGGGCTAAGTTGTAGACCCGCACTTTCCAATCGAAGGAATACTTCTTCTAAATTTCTTACATGCTCGTCAAAGTCCTTGCCCATAACAATTATGTCATTAAGGTATACCAAGAAAGTTTACCAGTGTAGACCTTTCAATACATGCTCCATTAACCGCTCGAATGTTGCTGGGGCATTACATAGTCCAAACGACACTACCAAAAATTGACACAATCGCCAGTACTGAATGCGGTCTTCTCTTGACTGTTGGTCCTTTTGCTGGTATACATTGCGGACAACTGCGAATCCAATCGGCGACCGACTCTTGGCATCCAACCCAATAAAAACGTTTCTTTACTTTTTCGACCGTTTTATTTATACCTAAATGACCTCTACTAGATCCACCAATGTTTTCCGCTAATATCTCTTTTACTTTTTAATTAGGAACAATAATCAAACTTCGAGCGGATGTGCCATCTTCATTTTCCCATACGCGATATAAACAACCATCTTGTAGCTTTAAGCTCTGCCACTGTGCCCAGTAAGCTTAAGTTATTGGACTGTCGGTAGCTATATTTTCCCATGATGGTTTTCTTTTGATAAATTTGAATTTGGTCCGGAGTCCATTTTTCTTCAGGTAAAACATTCAGCAAGCAAATTACAAGAATGTCTGCCTTTCCTTCAGCTCTTAAGCAATGTCTGCATTCCAGTTTACACGGTCGCCGTGACATAGCATCTGCATTTCCATGATGTCCTCCTTTCCAATGTTCGATGGTGAAATCGTAGCTCTGTAATAGTTCTATCCAACGCGCAATTTGGCCTTCTGGGTCTTTGAACTGAAGTAACCATCTAAGTGCTGATCGGTTCTCAAGTGAAACTGTTGCCCGAATAGATATTTGTGGAAATTTTTCGCACTTTCGTTTACAGCAAGAAGCTCCCTCCTGGTGAGACAGTAATTTTGCTCGGGCTTGGATAAGGTTTTACTGTAGTATGCGATCACTTTTTCTTGTCCATTGGTCACTTGAGAGAGAACTCCGCCGATTCTGTATCCACTCGCAGCCGTATCAAGTATAAATTTCTCACCTTGAATTGGATACGCAAGAATTGGTGCCGAGTACAGCAGATCCTTTAATTTCAAAAACGCCATTTCTTGATCATTGCTTCATTAAAATGCGCGATTCTTTCTTGTTAACTCGTGAAGACTGCTAGCAACATTGGCAAAACCTGGAACAAATTGCCTGTAGTATGTACATAGACCCAAGAAACTTCGTAGGTCATGTAGGTTTTGCTGTCTGGACCACTCCTTTACTGCAACTATTTTATCTTCATCGGTATGCACTCCTTCCGTGGTAACTCGATGACCCAGATACTTGACTTCTTTATTGAAAAGTGAGCATTTCTTTGGGCTAAGTTGTAGACCCGCACTTTCCAATCGAAGGAATACTTCTTCTAAATTTCTTACATGCTCGTCAAAGTCCTTGCCCATAACAATTATGCCAAGAAAGTTTACCAGTGTAGACCTTTCAATACATGCTCCATTAACCGCTCGAATGTTGCTGGGGCATTACATAGTCCAAACGACACTACCAAAAATTGACACAATCGCCAGTACTGAATGCGGTCTTCTCTCGATCTTTCTTATCGATTTCTACTAGCCAGTAATCGCTTTGCAAGTCCAACGTGAAAAACCACTTAGCATTAGATAGTGTATCCAAGGTGTCATCGATTCTGGGTAATGGATAACTATCTTTCTTGGTGACATCATTAAGTTTTCGGTAATCAACGCAGAACCGAGTACTACCGTCCTACTTTTTCACCAATACTTCTGGTGAACTCCATGGACTTTTAGATAGTTCCACCACGCCATTTCTGTGCATTTCTTCAACCAAATGTGATACTTCGTCTCTTTTCGCAAGTGGCACCCTTCTTGGTGCTTGACGAATTGGGTTAGAATCACCAGTGTCTATTCGATGTTTTACAATGGCAGTTCTGCCATCCTTTTGGCTCTTTTCAGCAAATATACACCGATATTTATCAGCTTTTCCACTTTACTCTTTTCTTTGACAGCCAAATCCTTCGTCCACTCATTTATAAACCTACGAGTAGATTGTTTGTTTATTTGCGGTGTGACATAGTCCTTTGATTGATTTGCCTCACAACTTATAATCGCTGATGCTTCTTGACACTGGCCTATCACTGTTCTGATTAATTTTGACGAGTAATCCAAATTGAGAACTCTTATAGGTACAATTCTGTTTTTCTCCGCCTCAACAAGTGTTCTTCCTACCACTATGTTACTTTTGTACAACTCTTAGTTTGCTTCAATAACCCACAACTTGCTTATCCCACAAACTCCATTTAATTTCGCGCAAACAATTGCTTCTGAATTAGGTGGTATTTTTCTATTTTTATATGCAATAACTTGTTTAATTTTCGGGCTCTGGTCACAATCACTATGTATTTGGATCTCCGTGTTGGCATAACTCAACATTTTTCTTGTTAAATCAAGTGTGAAACCGTTCCTTATCATGATATCCATGCCAATTATTATTTCGTCTACAATTTCCGCCACAATATAATCATGCTTAACTGTCCTAGTACCAATCGTGATTTTCTTGATAATCTTTCCTCTGATAGGGGCCTCTTACCTGTACCTGTTTGCAATTTTATTCTTATTAGCGGCACTACTTCGTCCTTAACCAGGTTACTTCTAATTATTGAGTGTGAAGCTCCCGTATCCAATGTTACCATATATGCTGTACCATCAATGAGTCCTTCGACAGTTAAGCTACTTGGCTTTCGAGCAATTTGTGAAATGGAGATTCTGGGGCAATCGGGTCAGATCGTGCCCCGCAGAACTGACTCGTTTTAATTTAAAGATTGATTAAAACTTACGTTATTTTGGACATGATCCTGGGTTTTTTCATGTCGGGGTTCATCTACAGATTGATTTATTGAGCGCTTGCGTTTTTTACGACAATCACGTGCCATATATATCATAGTTGTAGCATTTACCTTTAAATTGGGTGTCTCGGTTGGCAGCAGTGTAATCTGGTTTAGCTCCACTTTTTAATGCTTGGCAAATTACTTGAAGAAGGTCTTCATTCTCCACATCTAGTTTACGGACCTTTGGCGCTAGGCGGCACAACGTAGTTGCTGTCTCCTGCGTTAGCGCTGTGGTTAGAGTTTCCGTAAATGTCACTTTCGGCATTGTCACTGTTGCACGTTTTGATCCTGATCGTGTATGCCATCAACGAACGCATCTGTCTTGCACTTTTCTATGAAATCACACGTTGTATTTTCTTGAAGTTCTGTTCTAATTTGATTTGAATTCACTAGAAGCTGTTGTTGTATGGCTTCAAGCAACTGGCTCATGTCAAAAGTTTGGGACTGTACTTTTTGAACAGTATACAGATTTTTCGACAATGGTGCTGCGGCTTCTACTTCGAACTCATACTCCGCGACATCAATGCCTTGTACATCCAATTCCTCCATTAGACGCTTCTGTATCTGTACTTTCGTACCAGCAGTTGGAATTTCAACTCCCCAGCTCCTTCTTTAGCTGGTCGACTTTAAGGTGTTCCAATTTAACCATTTTGTATCACAATCCCACTTCTGACATCAACGTTACGAAAATTCATTCTACGGAAAACTGTTCTTCGAGTTCGAATCGCTGGATTGTGTACAAAATAAAAACGCACTTATATTTGGTTTTAACTAGTATTATTTCAACAAGTAATAATTAACTTTATTTAATTAAATAACAACTTAAGGAATAATCATTTATATCAACTGCTGAATTTCTACAATTTAGCTTTACAATGTTCACTCACGAGACGCACTAGTTCACTATTAAATCACAACTGAAGTGAAGTGCCTCAGATGCGGCGGCCTTATATACTGCAGGCATCAGTTCGACACGTTTTGACAAGCTTCGAATTCTTTCGAGAACCTTCTACTCGTTTCATGAATTGGCATTTCATTCGCACTCATGTGTTTTAATGTGCTGATCTTACATCTATTTCTCGCTCATTGCTCAGTGCACTGAATGATCTTCCGTCTCTTTCTAACACATTGCTTAGTGCGCTGAATTGTCTTGCGTCTCACTTATTATTTTTGAATGCTTGCACTATGGGGCAAATTACATCTTTTTGTAACAGTACATTTGTATATATATCACAGGTACAAATTGTTGTATGTCAATTTTTTTTTTTAAATCATAATATACAAAAAATGAGCAAACAGTTTTACTAGATTTAAGAAAAAATTTCAACCAAATCTTTTTTTTTTAATTTTTCTAAAAAAAATGATGATGATTTTTTACAAGCCGCAGCTATATATTTCAATACAAATCCGTATAAATCAGAATTTTACTTTATTTTTCGTTGGGTAGTATTTCATTATGAAATAACAATCCCAAACGATTTGGAATGATATATTCAGAACCGGTACCGTTTAGATTTTTGGAACCGGAATCGGAACCGTTATTAAAAAAATGTGTGAAGCTAAAAATTGAATGAATAATTTTGGAGGGTTAATAATAATAGTTTGGCGCAACAGTCTTAGGCCGATATATTATTTATATTTGTACTCAAGGTGATAGGTTTGCGATTGAATGCCAAGATTGCGGTATGAAAAAATGTTTTATATAAAAAAGATGTTGACAGTTGCTGGCATCGTACCGAGACCTTTCTACGCGTAAACGTACGCTCCTAAAGCTCGCTCATCGATGTTGGCAAGCGTCCATGCCTCAGTGCCACAGAAGAGGACTGGCATGATGAGCGACGTAAAGAGCGTAATTTTTGTCCGTCAAATGCCTACTGAGCCCAAAGTAACACCGGTAAGAGTTATTCTTTGGCTAATCTCCAGACTGGCATTGTTTTCCTTGTTGATGCGTAAGTATGTAAGTAAACAAATTGTTTGCATTGCACATCTTTTGTAACACTTTAATATTTATAACTATTGTACAAATCAAAATGTCTTTATATCTTAATAGTTTAAGCTTTAAGAGTTTAAAAAATAACAATCTTGCAAGTTAATTTCATTCGAATGGCTAATTGCTTCCTTATTGAAATCAAGGAAATATTTACCATTATTTTCTGGTCTCCATTCCTGGTTAGTGATATCATTGAGATAATTTGACATTTCTTGTGGTTTTAAATGTGTATATGTACAAGAAGTGTTTCGAACTGACATATTCAAATTTGCCTGTGGTCGCATGCCGTAGTATTCGTCAAAGAAGTCAAACACTTCTTCCTTGAGCGTGTAGTTATTGAACTTTAAACGCATTGGACGCTTCATTTGTTTTCCCCACATGAATGTTAAGTGGTGATGAAAACACTGAAATGTAATTCTGTTACCAGACTCTGCTGCAATATCCAGCCAATTCTGCACACATTGAATTGGAGTGCCTTGTTCAGACTCAAACTTACTGTCGAATAGCGCAGGATTGGCGAGTAGTCCACGAGCTGCCATTACGCCGTCCGCCAAAGTTTCTCTCAGCAATTTACACGCGTCAACGCGAGATCGAACATCACCATTTACAATAATAGGAATGCTGACAGATTTTTTAATTTCGGCTAATGCTGATACATTTAATGGATGCGAACACTTTTGCCATTGAGTACGCCCATGTATGCTAATAAATGTAGCTCCACAATGTTCCAATTGACGCGCCAGCTCAACGGTGGTTCGCACATCCTCGGTGAGCAAACGAATTTTAAACGAACAACTGAAATCCTGCGGGAACGTACGGCGTATTGTACGAACAATGTCGTACATCATTTGAGGATTTTTAAGTAGGTCACAGCCATATCCCTTGGCGATGGCCCACGATTGAGGGCAGCCACAGTTAACATCCACGCCATCCACATATGGATATATTAATTGTGCTGCAGTAATGAATTCATCTATGGACTTTGCTGCAAATTGCGCTATTAATGCCTGGTCGCCTAAAACATGATATTAAAAATTCAGTATTTAATTAAATTTAAATGCTGGTAAAATTACAGTTAAGTGGAAACCTCCGAAACGAAAATAAAATAATCAAATGTTGTCGCACGCGCCCTGATTTTTTGACGGCATATAAAGCTCTCATCTCAGCTTAAGGTGGCTTTTTTACCATTGAAATTCACTTTAACTCAGTCTGCTTCCTAACCGAAAGTTAAAGCTTTAGAATTATTTTTCCAATAGAGAATTATGGTCAAAGGCCATAACAAATTATTTTTTTTTTTAACTGTACTCACCGTTCGCGACACAATCTGTAAAGATTACTGTCTGAGATAATGGGATTTCTCCCATTGATTAGAGATGTACCGATTTAGGAGTTATAACAAAGTTTATTTTATTATCCTTAAAATGAGGTTTGCAGCATTCTACGGTCAAGAGTTTTTTTCTACAACCACAAAAAGTGATTATTTATTAATTTTTTGAAACTTTGGACCACTGTATCTCTGGCGAAAGTGAGTCTGGAACTGTGATAGATTTGGTGTGGAATGTCTCTAAACAAAAAGTTTTACTTACTAAAAAAAAATGTTAAAATGAATACAATTCCAATTTTTACAATGCAAGACTCTTGTCTACAAATTTTTGATTCTTGTTTTATTTTGATTGCGCCTTTATTTGATATTGGAGTTAATTCCGAAAATGGTTCCGAATAGGGTCTAGTTTTTAAGATTTTTAAGTTTTAATTATTTTTCTCTCCTTTTATTTTTAATAGTTGGACCAAAAACAATAATGTATTTATCATTTCGTTATTAGACGTACAAAACTATGCGCTAATATATATTTTTTATAATTGCCGGTGAAATATGGCCAAGGGAAATCCAAAATATTACATTAAATTTAAAATTTTATGAATAAAAAACAATATTACTTGATGAAAAAAAGATAAACATTATTGTTATGCCATTTGTTCAACGCCATGTATAATATTTAAAAGGAAAATTATGAAAATAAATTCTCAATTTCTCATTATTAAATTTTGGAAAATATAAAAACATTGATTTTTTTTAAATAAATTAATAACTTTTTAACCAAGAATAAATAGTAATCTTGATTATGCCTTATGCCTTCCGACTATAAATACCCTACACATATGTGTGGTTACCATTCAAAGTGGTGTATAGGTCACTAGGGTATACGAATCCTGAAAATCACTACAAAATTTTAATCGCTGAAGAATTTCCATTCATTTGATACCCATATTTACAAATGGATAGATGTACCGAATTTCGTTTTTTTTTTTAGAATGATGTCAATATATATTTGACCAAAAAAGTTTACCTAAGCACGTATACAGTAAAATTCACCAGTAGATTTATGTTTAATATGAGGTATTTGAACATAAGTGGTCGGTTCGCAGGTCACAAGGAACTGATCATGCACATTTTCACTGACAGACAGCGTAGATATATAAGTAATCTAAATTAGGAGTTTCATTTATTTAGCTCTTCTAGTTTGTTTGTACTCAAGATTTCAACAGACAGGCAGACATACATACAGACGGACAGACAGACATACGGACATCGCTAATTTTTTTTTTTTTTTTACATATTAACCAACGCTCAGGGGATGCCCCCTATTCGTGCAATGCACAGTGTTGATCGTAAGAAAGGATTATAGGTTAAAGGGAGGAGGAAAGATGGAGTAGTGTCGGTGGATGTTTGCTTTAAATTTCCCAATATTAAAAATATCGGGAAAAACAGAGGCAGGGAGATTGTTCCACAAACGTATCGTGCGACTGAAGAACGAATTATCTCTGTAATGCGTGGTTCTGTTGAGAACCGAGTGAACTACGAAGGGGTGGGCTTGGTTCGATGCCCGAGTAGAACGAGAGAATACACGACCTGGTGGAATCACGCCATGTATTTCCCTCGAGCACTTACCATTGTAATACCTATAAAACAGGCTTACACACCCTACGGTCCCTCGGTGCTCAAGAGAACCAATAGAGGATGAAATATTTTCATCCCCTATTAAATATATTGCACGTTGTTGGATTCGATCCAGGAACTCCAAAGAAGATTTTAATATTGTTTGTTGTATTTTTTATTAACACATAAATACCAATATCAACATTACTGCCGTAGAACGAGCGTCAGATTTGTTGTTGTTTTCAATGTTCGTCTTCTCACTCGTTGCGCTCACTCGCTGCACCTACTGTATTCGTTGCATGTTCAGCGACATTGTTGTCGTTTGTTGTGTTTTTCAAAACATTGAATGTTTTGAATGGCTTGATGTTTTGACAGTGCTTGACACCAATGAAACAAGTGAAGTGAAGTCGCTCAAAGAGACTTCACTATAATACTGTCGATTGTCATTTGTGAAATGAATTCAAAACTGTAGAGTGCAGTAATGCATATTTGCAGAGGAAACTTCACAACCATTTGTGAAATGAAAATAAAGGCAATTTTTTTTAAATAGTTTTTAAAGGCCATTTAAAAAGTTCTTAATCACTTAGTTTATTTACAAAATTTTATATACTGAAAAATTTAAATACATAACAAAACTTTCATATTATGGAACTTAATTAATTTTTTTAACATTTTTGAGTTTCAAAACAGATTTCAATAACTTTAAAAATATTTCGTTTACATTAGATACGTGTAGATACAGATTTTATATCATTCGATAAAATGTTCTTAAACGATGCAGATATTAAAAATGAAAACATATAAATTAAGTGTTTTATTTAGTTCGTGTTGTTTAATTTAGTACTCCAAAGTGCAACTTTCCAAAGTTAATATCCAGCTTCAGTTCAGCTCACGTGATTCAATTATATTGTTTTTCAAATCACCTGATCTATCTGTTTAAGCGGCTTATTCATTGACTTATTCATTGAAAATATTGAGTTATGAAATTTATTTGAGGAGCAAACAAATACCTAATTAATGACTATTTCATAGCGAGAAATAAGGCTTTATAAGAAGTAACGCGCTTTTAATATGATTTTTTTGTATTTCATTGTGACGGTAATTTACTATATAAAGTAGTGAACAACCATCATTTTTTTTTTTAACACAAAATCTATTTACTTTAAACTATCTTATGATAAACTTCATCTTCGTCACGAAAAATAGTTCCAAATCTGCCATTAATTAAAATAAAATGTTCAATTCATATTACAATTACAGCCGCGTCCATACAATATTATAAATTTAATTTTGATAAAGAGTAGCTGTAGGATGTCGCATTTTTATTTTTCTTCATGTCAAATTTTCAAAAATTTCAGTTCCGTCGCTCAGAAGCATTTGTTCACGACGGATGTGTATTTGATTTTTTAACCCATTAAAGCCTGCCGAATCAGATACACACTAGGAAATTACGCAGTGCAATTTTCCCCATCATGTTTTCCCATAATGCGTACACCAGATGCTAAGAATTTTGTTCGATTTTGCATCTAGCACCACTACATTATATCAGTATGAAATTGTATATCTCTGCGTGCAATTCCCTCCATTTTAATCAAATATTTCATAAAAAAAATTTAAAAATATTCCGAAAATTTTCATATCGTGTATGCCATCAACTAACACATCTGTCTTGCACTTTTCTATGAAATCACACGTTGTATTTTCTTGAAGTTCTGTTCTAATTTGATTTGAATTTACTAGAAGCTGTTGTTGTATGGCTTCAAGCAACTGGCTCATGTCAAAAGTTTGGGACTGTACTTTTTGAACAGTATACAGATTTTTCGACAATGGTGCTGCGGCTTCTACTTCAAACTCATGCTCCGCGACATCAATGCCTTGTACATCCAATTCCTCCATTAGACGTTTCTGTAGCTCCACTTTCGTACCAGCAGTTGGAATTTCAACTCGCCAGCTCCTTCTTTAGCTGGTCGACTTTAAGTTGTTCCAATTTAACTATTTTGTATCACAATCCCTCTTCTGACATCAACGTTACGAAAATTCAGTCTACGGAAAACTGTTCTACGAGTTCGTATCGCTGGATTGTGTACAAAATAAAAACACACTTATATTTGGTTTTAACTAGTATTATTTCAACAAGTAATAATTAACTTTATTTAATTAAATAACAACTTAAGGAATAATCACTTATATGAACTGCTGAATTTCTCACGAGACGCACTAGTTCACTATTAAATCACAACTGAAGTGAAGTGCCTCAGATGCGGCGGCCTTATATACTGCAGGCATCAGTTCGACACGTTTTGACAAGCTTCGAATTCTTTCGAGAACCTTCTACTCGTTTCATGAATTGGCATCTCATTCACACTCATGTGTTTTAATGTGCTGATCTTACATCTATTTCTCGCTCATTGCTCAGTGCACTGAATGATCTTCCGTCTCTTTCTAACACATCACAGGTACAAATTGTTGTATGTCAAATTTTTTTTTTTTTAAATCATAATATACAAAAAATGAGCAAACAGTTTTACTAGATTTAAGAAAAAATTTCAACCAAATCTTTTTTTTTTTAATTTTTCTAAAAAAAATGATGATGATCCTTTTTTCAAGCCGCAGCTATATATTTCAATACAAATCCGTATAAATCAGAATTTTACTTTATTTTTCGTTGGGTAGTATTTCATTATGAAATAACAATCCCCAACGAATTGGGATGATATATTCAGAACCGGTACCGTTTAGATTTTTGGACCCGGAATCGGAACCGTTATTAAAAAAATGTGTGAAGCTAAAAATTGAATGAACAATTTTGGAGGGTTAATAATAATAGTTTGGCGCAACAGTCTTAGGCCGATATATTATTTATATTTGTACTCAAGGTGATAGGTTTGCGATTGAATGCCAAGAATGCGGTATGAAAAAATGTTTTATATAAAAAAGATGTTGACAGTTGCTGGCATCGTACCCGGGACCTTTCGACGCGTAAACGTACGCTCCTAAAGCTCGCTCATCGATGTTGGCAAGCGTCCATGCCTCAGTGCCACAGAAGAGGACTGGCATGATGAGCGACGTAAAGAGCGTAATTTTTGTCCGTCAAATGCCTACTGAGCCCAAAGTAACACCTGTAAGAGTTATTCTTTGGCTAATCTCCAGACTGGCATTGTTTTCCTTGTTGATGCGTAAGTATGTAAGTAAACAAATTGTTTGCATTGCACATCTTTTGTAACACTTTAATATTTATAACTATTGTACAAATCAAAATGTCTTTATATCTTAATAGTTTATAGCTTTAAGAGTTTAAAAAATAACAATCTTGCAAGTTAATTTCATTCGAATGGCTAATTGCTTCCTTATTGAAATCAAGGAAATATTTACCATTATTTTCTGGTCTCCATTCCTGGTTAGTGATATCATTGAGATAATTTGACATTTCTTGTGGTTTTAAATGTGTATATGTACAAGAAGTGTTTCGAACTGACATATTCAAATTTGCCTGTGGTCGCAAGCCGTAGTATTCATCAAATAAGTCAAACACTTCTTCCTTGAGCGTGTAGTTATTGAACTTTAAACGCATTGGACGCTTCATTTGTTTTCCCCACATGAATGTTAAGTGGTGATGAAAACACTGAAATGTAATTCTGTTACCAGACTCTGCTGCAATATCCAGCCAATTCTGCATACATTGAATTGGAGTGCATTGTTCAGACTCAAACTTACTGTCGAATAGCGCAGGATTGGCGAGTAGTCCACGAGCTGCCATTACGCCGTCCGCCAAAGTTTCTCTCAGCAATTTACACGCGTCAACGCGAGATCGAACATCACCATTTACAATAATAGGAATGCTGACAGATTTTTTAATTGCGGCTAATGCTGATACATTTAATGGATGCGAACACTTTTGCCATTGAGTACGCCCATGTATGCTAATAAATGTAGCTCCACAATGTTCCAATTGACGCGCCAGCTCAACGGTGGTTCGCACATCCTCGGTGAGCAAACGAATTTTAAACGAACAACTGAAATCCTGCGGCAACGTACGGCGTATTGTACGAACAATGTCGTACATCATTTGAGGATTTTTAAGTAGGTCACAGCCATATCCCTTGGCGATGGCCCACGATTGAGGGCAGCCACAGTTAACATCCACGCCATCCACATATGGATATATTAATTGTGCTGCAGTAATGAATTCATCTATGGACTTTGCTGCAAATTGCGCTATTAATGCCTGGTCGCCTAAAACATGATATTAAAAATTCAGTATTTAATTAAATTTAAATGCTGATAAAATTACAGTTAAGTGGAAACCTCCGAAACGAAAATAAAATAAAAATTGAAAAATATAAGTTCCATCAAATGTTGTCGCACGCGCCCTGATTTTTTGCCGGCATATAAAGCCGTCATCTCAGCTTAAGGTGGCTTTTTTACCATTGAAATTCACTTTAACTCAGTCTGCTTCCTAACCAAAAGTTAAAGCTTTAGAATTATTTTGCCAATAGAGAATTATGGTCAAAGGCCATAACAAATTATTTTTTTTTTTAACTGTACTCACCGTTCGCGACACAATCTGTAAAGATTACTGAGATAATGGGATTTCTCCCATTGATTAGAGATGTACCGATTTAGGAGTTATAACAAAGTTTATTTTATTATCCTTAAAATGAGGTTTGCAGCATTCTACGGTCAAGAGTTTTTTTCTACAACCACAAAAAGTGATTATTGATTAATTTTTTGAAACTTTGGACCACTGTATCTCTGGAGAAAGTGAGTCTGGAACTGTGATAGATTTGGTGTGGAATGTCTCTAAACAAAAAGTTTTACTTACTAAAAAAAATGTTAAAATGAATACAATTCCAATTTTTACAATGCAAGACTAATGTCTATAAATTTTAGATTCTTGTTTTATTTTGATTGCGCCTTTATTTGATATTGGAGCTAATTCCGAAAATGGTTTTGTTAAATAGGGTCTAGTTTTTAAGATTTTTAAGTTTTAATTATTATTATTATTATTTTTAATAGTTGAACCAAAAACAATAATGTATTTACCATTTCGTTATTAGACGTACAAAACTATGCGCTAATATATATTTTTTATAATTGCCGGTGAAATATGGCCAAGGGAAATCCAAAATATTACATTAAATTTAAAATTTTATGAATAAAAAACAATATTACTTGATGAAAAAAAGATAAACATTATTGTTATGCCATTTGTTCAACGCCATGTATAATATTTAAAAGGAAAATTATGAAAATAAATTCTCAATTTCTCATTATTAAATTAAAAAACATTGATTTTTTTTTAAATAAATTAATAACTTTTTAACCAAGAATAAATAGTAATCTTGATTATGCCTTATGCCTTCCGACTATAAATACCCTACACATATGTGTGGTTACCATTCAAAGTGGTGTATAGGTCACTAGGGTATACGAATCCTGAAAATCACTACAAAATTTTAATCGCTGAAGAATTTCCATTCATTTGATACCCATATTTACAAATGGGTAGGTGTACCGAATTTCGTTTTTTTTTTAGAATGATGTCAATATATATTTGACCAAAAAAGTTTACCTAAGGACGTATACAGTAAAATTCGTTTTGACAAGCTTCGAATTCTTTCGAGAACCTTCTACTCGTTTCATGAATTGGCATCTCATTCACACTCATGTGTTTTAATGTGCTGATCTTACATCTATTTCTCGCTCATTGCTCAGTGCACTGAATGATCTTCCGTCTCTTTCTAACACATCACAGGTACAAATTGTTGTATGTCAAATTTTTTTTTTTTAAATCATAATATACAAAAAATGAGCAAACAGTTTTACTAGATTTAAGAAAAAATTTTAACCAAATCTTTTTTTTTTTAATTTTTCTAAAAAAAATGATGATGATCCTTTTTTCAAGCCGCAGCTATATATTTCAATACAAATCCGTATAAATCAGAATTTTACTTTATTTTTCGTTGGGTAGTATTTCATTATGAAATAACAATCCCCAACGAATTGGGATGATATATTCAGAACCGGTACCGTTTAGATTTTTGGACCCGGAATCGGAACCGTTATTAAAAAAATGTGTGAAGCTAAAAATTGAATGAACAATTTTGGAGGGTTAATAATAATAGTTTGGCGCAACAGTCTTAGGCCGATATATTATTTATATTTGTACTCAAGGTGATAGGTTTGCGATTGAATGCCAAGAATGCGGTATGAAAAAATGTTTTATATAAAAAAGATGTTGACAGTTGCTGGCATCGTACCCGGGACCTTTCGACGCGTAAACGTACGCTCCTAAAGCTCGCTCATCGATGTTGGCAAGCGTCCATGCCTCAGTGCCACAGAAGAGGACTGGCATGATGAGCGACGTAAAGAGCGTAATTTTTGTCCGTCAAATGCCTACTGAGCCCAAAGTAACACCTGTAAGAGTTATTCTTTGGCTAATCTCCAGACTGGCATTGTTTTCCTTGTTGATGCGTAAGTATGTAAGTAAACAAATTGTTTGCATTGCACATCTTTTGTAACACTTTAATATTTATAACTATTGTACAAATCAAAATGTCTTTATATCTTAATAGTTTATAGCTTTAAGAGTTTAAAAAATAACAAACTTGCAAGTTAATTTCATTCGAATGGCTAATTGCTTCCTTATTGAAATCAAGGAAATATTTACCATTATTTTCTGGTCTCCATTCCTGGTTAGTGATATCATTGAGATAATTTGACATTTCTTGTGGTTTTAAATGTGTATATGTACAAGAAGTGTTTCGAACTGACATATTCAAATTTGCCTGTGGTCGCAAGCCGTAGTATTCGTCAAATAAGTCAAACACTTCTTCCTTGAGCGTGTAGTTATTGAACTTTAAACGCATTGGACGCTTCATTTGTTTTCCCCACATGAATGTTAAGTGGTGATGAAAATACTGAAATGTAATTCTGTTACCAGACTCTGCTGCAATATCCAGCCAATTCTGCACACATTGAATTGGAGTGCATTGTTCAGACTCAAACTTACTGTCGAATAGCGCAGAATTGGCGAGTAGTCCACGAGCTGCCATTACGCCGTCCGCCAAAGTTTCTCTCAGCAATTTACACGCGTCAACGCGAGATCGAACATCACCATTTACAATAATAGGAATGCTGACAGATTTTTTAATTGCGGCTAATGCTGATACATTTAATGGATGCGAACACTTTTGCCATTGAGTACGCCCATGTATGCTAATAAATGTAGCTCCACAATGTTCCAATTGACGCGCCAGCTCAACGGTGGTTCGCACATCCTCGGTGAGCAAACGAATTTTAAACGAACAACTGAAATCCTGCGGCAACGTACGGCGTATTGTACGAACAATGTCGTACATCATTTGAGGATTTTTAAGTAGGTCACAGCCATATCCCTTGGCGATGGCCCACGATTGAGGGCAGCCACAGTTAACATCCACGCCATCCACATATGGATATATTAATTGTGCTGCAGTAATGAATTCATCTATGGACTTTGCTGCAAATTGCGCTATTAATGCCTGGTCGCCTAAAACATGATATTAAAAATTCAGTATTTAATTAAATTTAAATGCTGATAAAATTACAGTTAAGTGGAAACCTCCGAAACGAAAATAAAATAAAAATTGAAAAATATAAGTTCCATCAAATGTTGTCGCACGCGCCCTGATTTTTTGCCGGCATATAAAGCCGTCATCTCAGCTTAAGGTGGCTTTTTTACCATTGAAATTCACTTTAACTCAGTCTGCTTCCTAACCAAAAGTTAAAGCTTTAGAATTATTTTGCCAATAGAGAATTATGGTCAAAGGCCATAACAAATTATTTTTTTTTTAACTGTACTCACCGTTCGCGACACAATCTGTAAAGATTACTGAGATAATGGGATTTCTCCCATTGATTAGAGATGTACCGATTTAGGAGTTATAACAAAGTTTATTTTATTATCCTTAAAATGAGGTTTGCAGCATTCTACGGTCAAGAGTTTTTTTCTACAACCACAAAAAGTGATTATTGATTAATTTTTTGAAACTTTGGACCACTGTATCTCTGGAGAAAGTGAGTCTGGAACTGTGATAGATTTGGTGTGGAATGTCTCTAAAAAAAAAGTTTTACTTACTAAAAAAAATGTTAAAATGAATACAATTCCAATTTTTACAATGCAAGACTAATGTCTATAAATTTTAGATTCTTGTTTTATTTTGATTGCGCCTTTATTTGATATTGGAGCTAATTCCGAAAATGGTTTTGTTAAATAGGGTCTAGTTTTTAAGATTTTTAAGTTTTAATTATTATTATTATTATTTTTAATAGTTGAACCAAAAACAATAATGTATTTACCATTTCGTTATTAGACGTACAAAACTATGCGCTAATATATATTTTTTATAATTGCCGGTGAAATATGGCCAAGGGAAATCCAAAATATTACATTAAATTTAAAATTTTATGAATAAAAAACAATATTACTTGATGAAAAAAAGATAAACATTATTGTTATGCCATTTGTTCAACGCCATGTATAATATTTAAAAGGAAAATTATGAAAATAAATTCTCAATTTCTCATTATTAAATTAAAAAACATTGATTTTTTTTTAAATAAATTAATAACTTTTTAACCAAGAATAAATAGTAATCTTGATTATGCCTTATGCCTTCCGACTATAAATACCCTACACATATGTGTGGTTACCATTCAAAGTGGTGTATAGGTCACTAGGGTATACGAATCCTGAAAATCACTACAAAATTTTAATCGCTGAAGAATTTCCATTCATTTGATACCCATATTTACAAATGGGTAGGTGTACCGAATTTCGTTTTTTTTTTAGAATGATGTCAATATATATTTGACCAAAAAAGTTTACCTAAGGACGTATACAGTAAAATTCACCAGTAGATTTATGTTTTATATGAGGTATTTGAACATAAGTGGTCGGTTCGCAGGTCACAAGGAACTGATCATGCCCATTTTCACTGACAGACAGCGTAGATATATAAGTAATCTAAATTAGGAGTTTCATTTATTTAGCTCTTCTAGTTTGTTTGTAATCAAGATTTCAACAGACAGGCAGACATACAGACGGACAGACATACGGACATCGCTAATTTAGGAGGTCACGCTGATCATACCGGGGATGCTTCCTTCTGCGTGTTACACACGGCGCTGATCAAGAATATATATACTTTTCCATACCGGGGATGTTTCCTTCTGCGTGTTACCCACGGCGTGCCAAACTGAATATACCCTTTCACTCTTAGTGTAGGGTATAATAATAATAAAATGGGTTGCGCAACGGTTGAAATCTAAATGAGAATAAAATGTATTTCATATTTTCAATACAGCAAATTTTTTAACATTTAATGCGAAGTAAGCTGTTCTTATATTCTGAAAATTAATATACAAACAAACAAAACAAAAAAATATAGGTATATATATTAGACATCTGCACAAGTCCATTTGAAACCCACTTCAAGACATTCACTTCGTTTCAAAACATTTACTGTCGTCAACTCTATGATTGAAAATCAAATGAATGTCTTGCTCACAACAGCAAAGAACCAAGTACTGTCAAAACAAAACATAAGCAAAACAAAACTGAAGTGAAGAGGTCTATGATGATGTGCAATAAACATTCAAATACTGAAATGAACTGCTTATGACACCGAGTACTTAGTGCATTTTTATTTTTTTTGTTATCATTCTTACTAGAGTAAGGAATAGAGTAGGAATTTTCATTAATATTGAAATATAGAAAAAACAAAAGGTATATGAAAATCACAAAATATTTGCTATTAAGTTTTTTTATTTATCGAAAAACATTTTTTTTTTATTTAATTTTTTCATTATTTAATTAAATTTTTTTTTTTTTTGGATATATTGCTTTTCGACCAAAGCGTTGTTTTTGTCGTACAACATTTTTTTTTACAATTTTTTTTTTAATATTGTTTGTTGTATTTTTTATTAACACATAAATACCAATAACAACATTACTGCCGTAGAACGAGCGTCAGATTTGTTGTTGTTTTCAATGTTCGTCTTCTCACTCGTTGCGCTCACTCGCTGCACCTACTGTATTCGTTGCATGTTCAGCGACATTGTTGTCGTTTGTTGTGTTTTTCAAAACATTGAATGTTTTGAATGGCTTGATGTTTTGACAGTGCTTGACACCAATGAAACAAGTGAAGTGAAGTCGCTCAAAGAGACTTCACTATAATACTGTCGATTGTCATTTGTGAAATGAATTCAAAACTGTAGAGTGCAGTAATGCATATTTGCAGAGGGAACTTCAAAACCATTTGTGAAATGAAAATAAAGGCAACTTTTTTTTAAGTAGTTTTTAAAGGCCATTTAAAAAGTTCTTAATCACTTAGTTTATTTACAAAATTTTATATACTGAAAAATTTAAATACATAACAAAACTTTCATATTATGGAACTTAATTAATTTTTTTAACATTTTTGAGTTTCAAAACAGATTTCAATAACTTTAAAAATATTTCGTTTACATTAGATACGTGTAGATACAGATTTTATATCATTCGATAAAATGTTCTTAAACGATGCAGATATTAAAAATGAAAACATATAAATTAAGTGTTTTATTTAGTTCGTGTTGTTTTATTTAGTACTCCAAAGTGCAACTTTCCAAAGTTAATATCCAGCTTCAGTTCAGCTCACGTGATTCAATTATATTGTTTTTCAAATCACCTGATCTATCTGTTTAAGCGGCTAGTAATATTTCTCTTTGAAAAACTAAATAAAAGTGAACTATATGTGTCGGTTATCAAAGTAATAATGGCTATGAAAATTAACATAAAATTTCATTTATGTTTTGACTTATTCATTGAAAATATTGAGTTATGTAATTTATTTGAGGAGCAAACAAATACCTAATTAATGACTATTTCATAGCGAGAAATAAGGCTTTATAAGAAGTAACGCGCTGTTAATATGATTTTTTTGTATTTCATTGTGACGGTAATTTACTATATAAAGTAGTGAACAACCATCATTTTTTTTTAACACAAAATCTATTTACTTTAAACTATCTTATGATAAACTTCATCTTCGTCACGAAAAATAGTTCCAAATCTGCCATTAATTAAAATAAAATGTTCAATTCATATTACAATTACAGCCGCGTCCATACAATATTATAAATTTAATTTTGATAAAGAGTAGCTGTAGGGTGTCGCATTTTTATTTTTCTTCATGTCAAATTTTCAAAAATTTCAGTTCCGTCGCTCAGAAGCATTTGTTCACGACGGATGTGTATTTGATTTTTTAACCCATTAAAGCCTGCCGAATCAGATACACACTAGGAAATTACGCAGTGCAATTTTCCCCATCATGTTTTCCCATAATGCGTACACCAGATGCTAAGAATTTTGTTCGATTTTGCATCTAGCACCACTACATTATATCAGTATGAAATTGTATATCTCTGCGTGCAATTCCCTCCATTTTAATCAAATATTTCATAAAAAAAATTTAAAAATATTCCGAAAATTTTCATATCGTGTATGCCATCAACTAACACATCTGTCTTGCACTTTTCTATGAAATCACACGTTGTATTTTCTTGAAGTTCTGTTCTAATTTGATTTGAATTTACTAGAAGCTGTTGTTGTATGGCTTCAAGCAACTGGCTCATGTCAAAAGTTTGGGACTGTACTTTTTGAACAGTATACAGATTTTTCGACAATGGTGCTGCGGCTTCTACTTCAAACTCATGCTCCGCGACATCAATGCCTTGTACATCCAATTCCTCCATTAGACGTTTCTGTAGCTCTACTTTCGTACCAGCAGTTGGAATTTCAACTCGCCAGCTCCTTCTTTAGCTGGTCGACTTTAAGTTGTTCCAATTTAACCATTTTGTATCACAATCCCACTTCTGACATCAACGTTACGAAAATTCAGTCTACGGAAAACTGTTCTACGAGTTCGTATCGCTGGATTGTGTACAAAATAAAAACACACTTATATTTGGTTTTAACTAGTATTATTTCAACAAGTAATAATTAACTTTATTTAATTAAATAACAACTTAAGGAATAATCACTTATATGAACTGCTGAATTTCTACAATTTAGCTTTACAATGTTCACTCACGAGACGCACTAGTTCACTATTAAATCACAACTGAAGTGAAGTGCCTCAGATGCGGCGGCCTTATATACTGCAGGCATCAGTTCGACACGTTTTGACAAGCTTCGAATTCTTTCGAGAACCTTCTACTCGTTTCATGAATTGGCATCTCATTCACACTCATGTGTTTTAATGTGCTGATCTTACATCTATTTCTCGCTCATTGCTCAGTGCACTGAATGATCTTCCGTCTCTTTCTAACACATCACAGGTACAAATTGTTGTATGTCAAATATTTTTTTTTTAAATCATAATATACAAAAAATGAGCAACAGTTTTACTAGATTTAAGAAAAAATTTCAACCAAATCTTTTTTTTTTAATTTTTCTAAAAAAAAATGATGATGATCCTTTTTTACAAGCCGCAGCTATATATTTCAATACAAATCCGTATAAATCAGAATTTTACTTTATTTTTCGTTGGGTAGTATTTCATTATGAAATAACAATCCCCAACGAATTGGGATGATATATTCAGAACCGGTACCGTTTAGATTTTTGGACCCGGAATCGGAACCGTTATTAAAAAAATGTGTGAAGCTAAAAATTGAATGAACAATTTTGGAGGGTTAATAATAATAGTTTGGCGCAACAGTCTTATGCCGATATATTATTTATATTTGTACTCAAGGTGATAGGTTTGCGATTGAATGCCAAGAATGCGGTATGAAAAAATGTTTTATATAAAAAAGATGTTGACAGTTGCTGGCATCGTACCCGGCACCTTTCGATGCGTAAACGTACGCTCCTAAAGCTCGCTCATCGATGTTGGCAAGCGTCCATGCCTCAGTGCCACAGAAGAGGACTGGCATGATGAGCGACGTAAAGAGCGTAATTTTTGTCCGTCAAATGCCTACTGAGCCCAAAGTAACACCTGTAAGAGTTATTCTTTGGCTAATCTCCAGACTGGCATTGTTTTCCTTGTTGATGCGTAAGTATGTAAGTAAACAAATTGTTTGCATTGCACATCTTTTGTAACACTTTAATATTTATAACTATTGTACAAATCAAAATGTCTTTATATCTTAATAGTTTATAGCTTTAAGAGTTTAAAAAATAACAATCTTGCAAGTTAATTTCGTTCGAATGGCTAATTGCTTCCTTATTGAAATCAAGGAAATATTTACCATTATTTTCTGGTCTCCATTCCTGGTTAGTGATATCATTGAGATAATTTGACATTTCTTGTGGTTTTAAATGTGTATATGTACAAGACGTGTTTCGAACTGACATATTCAAATTTGCCTGTGGTCGCAAGCCGTAGTATTCGTCAAAGAAGTCAAACACTTCTTCCTTGAGCGTGTAGTTATTGAACTTTAAACGCATTGGACGCTTCATTTGTTAAGTGGTGATGAAAACACTGAAATGTAATTCTGTTACCAGACTCTGCTGCAATATCCAGCCAATTCTGCACACATTGAATTGGAGTGCATTGTTCAGACTCAAACTTACTGTCGAATAGCGCAGGATTGGCGAGTAGTCCACGAGCTGCCATTACGCCGTCCGCCAAAGTTTCTCTCAGCAATTTACACGCGTCAACGCGAGATCGAACATCACCATTTACAATAATAGGAATGCTGACAGATTTTTTAATTTCGGCTAATGCTGATACATTTAATGGATGCGAACACTTTTGCCATTGAGTACGCCCATGTATGCTAATAAATGTAGCTCCACAATGTTCCAATTGACGCGCCAGCTCAACGGTGGTTCGCACATCCTCGGTGAGCAAACGAATTTTAAACGAACAACTGAAATCCTGCGGCAACGTACGGCGTATTGTACGAACAATGTCGTACATCATTTGAGGATTTTTAAGTAGGTCACAGCCATATCCCTTGGCGATGGCCCACGATTGAGGGCAGCCACAGTTAACATCCACGCCATCCACATATGGATATATTAATTGTGCTGCAGTAATGAATTCATCTATGGACTTTGCTGCAAATTGCGCTATTAATGCCTGGTCGCCTAAAACATGATATTAAAAATTCAGTATTTAATTAAATTTAAATGCTGGTAAAATTACAGTTAAGTGGAAACCTCCGAAACGAAAATAAAATAAAAATTGAAAAATATAAGTTCCATCAAATGTTGTCGCACGCGCCCTGATTTTTTGACGGCATATAAAGCCGTCATCTCAGCTTAAGGTGGCTTTTTTACCATTGAAATTCACTTTAACTCAGTCTGCTTCCTAACCGAAAGTTAAAGCTTTAGAATTATTTTGCCAATAGAGAATTATGGTCAAAGGCCATAACAAATTATTTTTTTTTTTTAACTGTACTCACCGTTCGCGACACAATCTGTAAAGATTACTGTCTGAGATAATGGGATTTCTCCCATTGATTAGAGATGTACCGATTTAGGAGTTATAACAAAGTTTATTTTATTATCCTTAAAATGAGGTTTGCAGCATTCTACGGTCAAGAGTTTTTTTCTACAACCACAAAAAGTGATTATTGATTAATTTTTTGAAACTTTGGACCACTGTATCTCTGGAGAAAGTGAGTCTGGAACTGTGATAGATTTGGTGTGGAATGTCTCTAAACAAAAAGTTTTACTTACTAAAAAAATGTTAAAATGAATACAATTCCAATTTTTACAATGCAAGACTAATGTCTATAAATTTTTGATTCTTGTTTTATTTTGATTGCGCCTTTATTTGATATTGGAGCTAATTCCGAAAATGGTTTTGTTAAATAGGGTCTAGTTTTTAAGATTTTTAAGTTTTAATTATTATTATTATTATTTTTAATAGTTGAACCAAAAACAATAATGTATTTATCATTTCGTTATTAGACGTACAAAACTATGCGCTAATATATATTTTTTATAATTGCCGGTGAAATATGGCCAAGGGAAATCCAAAATATTACATTAAATTTAAAATTTTATGAATAAAAAACAATATTACTTGATGAAAAAAAGATAAACATTATTGTTATGCCATTTGTTCAACGCCATGTATAATATTTAAAAGGAAAATTATGAAAATAAATTCTCAATTTCTCATTATTAAATTAAAAAACATTGATTTTTTTTAAATAAATTAATAACTTTTTAACCAAGAATAAATAGTAATCTTGATTATGCCTTATGCCTTCCGACTATAAATACCCTACACATATGTGTGGTTACCATTCAAAGTGGTGTATAGGTCACTAGGGTATACGAATCCTGAAAATCACTACAAAATTTTAATCGCTGAAGAATTTCCATTCATTTGATACCCATATTTACAAATGGGTAGGTGTACCGAATTTCGTTTTTTTTTTTAGAATGATGTCAATATATATTTGACCAAAAAAGTTTACCTAAGCACGTATACAGTAAAATTCACCAGTAGATTTATGTTTAATATGAGGTATTTGAACATAAGTGGTCGGTTCGCAGGTCACAAGGAACTGATCATGCCCATTTTCACTGACAGACAGCGTAGATATATAAGTAATCTAAATTAGGAGTTTCATTTATTTAGCTCTTCTAGTTTGTTTGTAATCAAGATTTCAACAGACAGGCAGACATACAGACGGACAGACATACGGACATCGCTAATTCAGGAGGTCCCCGGGGATCATACCGGGGATGCTTCCTTCTGCGTGTTACACACGGCGCTGATCAAGAATATATATACTTTTCCATACCGGGGATGTTTCCTTCTGCGTGTTACCCACGGCGTGCCAAACTGAATATACCCTTTCACTCTTAGTGTAGGGTATAATAATAATAAAATGGGTTGCGCAACGGTTGAAATCTAAATGAGAATAAAATGTATTTCATATTTTCAATACAGCAAATTTTTTAACATTTAATGCGAAGTAAGCTGTTCTTATATTCTGAAAATTAATATACAAACAAACAATACATATTAAAACAATATATATTAAACATCTGCACAAGTCCATTTGAAACCCACTTCAAGACATTCACTTCGTTTCAAAACATTTACTGTCGTCAACTCTATGATTGAAAATCAAATGAATGTCTTGCTCACAACAGCAAAGAACCAAGTACTGTCAAAACAAAACATAAGCAAAACAAAACTGAAGTGAAGAGGTCTATGATGATGTGCAATAAACATTCAAATACTGAAATGAACTGCTTATGACACCGAGTACTTAGTGCATTTTTAATTTTTTTTGTTATCATTCTTACTAGAGTAAGGAATAGAGTAGGAATTTTCATTAATATTGAAATATAGAAAAAACAAAAGGTATATGAAAATCACATAATATTTTATATTAAGTTTTTTTATTTATCGAAAAACATTTTTTTTTTATTTAATTTTTTCATTATTTAATTAAATTTTTAATTATTAAAATTAAAATTGGATATATTGCTTTTCGACCAAAGCGTTGTTTTTGTCGTACAACATTTTTTTTTACAATTTTTTTTTTAATATTGTTTGTTGTATTTTTTATTAACACATAAATACCAATAACAACATTACTGCCGTAGAACGAGCGTCAGATTTGTTGTTGTTTTCAATGTTCGTCTTCTCACTCGTTGCGCTCACTCGCTGCACCTACTGTATTCGTTGCATGTTCAGCGACATTGTTGTCGTTTGTTGTGTTTTTCAAAACATTGAATGTTTTGAATGGCTTGATGTTTTGACAGCGCTTGACACCAATGAAACAAGTGAAGTGAAGTCGCTCAAAGAGACTTCACTATAATACTGTCGATTGTCATTTGTGAAATGAATTCAAAACTGTAGAGTGCAGTAGTGCATATTTGCAGAGGAAACTTCAAAACCATTTGTGAAATGAAAATAAAGGCAACTTTTTTTTAAATAGTTTTTAAAGGCCATTTAAAAAGTTCTTAATCACTTAGTTTATTTACAAAATTTTATATACTGAAAAATTTAAATACATAACAAAACTTTCATATTATGGAACTTAATTAATTTTTTTAACATTTTTGAGTTTCAAAAAAGATTTCAATAACTTTAAAAATATTTCGTTTACATTAGATACGTGTAGATACAGATTTTATATCATTCGATAAAATGTTCTTAAACGATGCAGATATTAAAAATGAAAACATATAAATTAAGTGTTTTATTTAGTTCGTGTTGTTTTATTTAGTACTCCAAAGTGCAACTTTCCAAAGTTAATATCCAGCTTCAGTTCAGCTCACGTGATTCAATTATATTGTTTTTCAAATCACCTGATCTATCTGTTTAAGCGGCTAGTAATATTTCTCTTTGAAAAACTAAATAAAAGTGAACTATATGTGTCGGTTATCAAAGTAATAATGGCTATGAAAATTAACATAAAATTTCATTTATGTTTTGACTTATTCATTGAAAATATTGAGTTATGAAATTTATTTGAGGAGCAAACAAATACCTAATTAATGACTATTTCATAGCGAGAAATAAGGCTTTATAAGAAGTAACGCGCTTTTAATATGATTTTTTTGTATTTCATTGTGACGGTAATTTACTATATAAAGTAGTGAACAACCATCATTTTTTTTAACACAAAATCTATTTACTTTAAACTATCTTATGATAAACTTCATCTTCGTCACGAAAAATTGTTCCAAATCTGCCATTAATTAAAATAAAATATTCAATTCATATTACAATTACAGCCGCGTCCATACAATATTATAAATTTAATTTTGATAAAGAGTAGCTGTAGGGTGTCGCATTTTTATTTTTCTTCATGTCAAATTTTCAAAAATTTCAGTTCCGTCGCTCAGAAGCATTTGTTCACGACGGATGTGTATTTGATTTTTTAACCCATTAAAGCCTGCCGAATCAGATACACACTAGGAAATTACGCAGTGCAATTTTCCCCATCATGTTTTCCCATAATGCGTACACCAGATGCTAAGAATTTTGTTCGATTTTGCATCTAGCACCACTACATTATATCAGTATGAAATTGTATATCTCTGCGTGCAATTCCCTCCATTTTAATCAAATATTTCATAAAAAAAATTTAAAAATATTCCGAAAATTTTCATATCGTGTATGCCATCAACTAACACATCTGTCTTGCACTTTTCTATGAAATCACACGTTGTATTTTCTTGAAGTTCTGTTCTAATTTGATTTGAATTTACTAGAAGCTGTTGTTGTATGGCTTCAAGCAACTGGCTCATGTCAAAAGTTTGGGACTGTACTTTTTGAACAGTATACAGATTTTTCGACAATGGTGCTGCGGCTTCTACTTCAAACTCATGCTCCGCGACATCAATGCCTTGTACATCCAATTCCTCCATTAGACGTTTCTGTAGCTCTACTTTCGTACCAGCAGTTGGAATTTCAACTCGCCAGCTCCTTCTTTAGCTGGTCGACTTTAAGTTGTTCCAATTTAACCATTTTGTATCACAATCCCACTTCTGACATCAACGTTACGAAAATTCAGTCTACGGAAAACTGTTCTACGAGTTCGTATCGCTGGATTGTGTACAAAATAAAAACACACTTATATTTGGTTTTAACTAGTATTATTTCAACAAGTAATAATTAACTTTATTTAATTAAATAACAACTTAAGGAATAATCACTTATATGAACTGCTGAATTTCTACAATTTAGCTTTACAATGTTCACTCACGAGACGCACTAGTTCACTATTAAATCACAACTGAAGTGAAGTGCCTCAGATGCGGCGGCCTTATATACTGCAGGCATCAGTTCGACACGTTTTGACAAGCTTCGAATTCTTTCGAGAACCTTCTACTCGTTTCATGAATTGGCATCTCATTCACACTCATGTGTTTTAATGTGCTGATCTTACATCTATTTCTCGCTCATTGCTCAGTGCACTGAATGATCTTCCGTCTCTTTCTAACACATCACAGGTACAAATTGTTGTATGTCAAATTTTTTTTTTTTAAATCATAATATACAAAAAATGAGCAACAGTTTTACTAGATTTAAGAAAAAATTTCAACCAAATCTTTTTTTTTTAATTTTTCTAAAAAAAATGATGATGATCCTTTTTTACAAGCCGCAGCTATATATTTCAATACAAATCCGTATAAATCAGAATTTTACTTTATTTTTCGTTGGGTAGTATTTCATTATGAAATAACAATCCCCAACGACTTGGGATGATATATTCAGAACCGGTACCGTTTAGATTTTTGGACCCGGAATCGGAACCGTTATTAAAAAAATGTGTGAAGCTAAAAATTGAATGAACAATTTTGGAGGGTTAATAATAATAGTTTGGCGCAACAGTCTTAGGCCGATATATTATTTATATTTGTACTCAAGGTGATAGGTTTGCGATTGAATGCCAAGAATGCGGTATGAAAAAATGTTTTATATAAAAAAGATGTTGACAGTTGCTGGCATCGTACCCGGGACCTTTCGACGCGTAAACGTACGCTCCTAAAGCTCGCTCATCGATGTTGGCAAGCGTCCATGCCTCAGTGCCACAGAAGAGGACTGACATGATGAGCGACGTAAAGAGCGTAATTTTTGTCCGTCAAATGCCTACTGAGCCCAAAGTAACACCTGTAAGAGTTATTCTTTGGCTAATCTCCAGACTGGCATTGTTTTCCTTGTTGATGCGTAAGTATGTAAGTAAACAAATTGTTTGCATTGCACATCTTTTGTAACACTTTAATATTTATAACTATTGTACAAATCAAAATGTCTTTATATCTTAATAGTTTATAGCTTTAAGAGTTTAAAAAATAACAATCTTGCAAGTTAATTTCGTTCGAATGGCTAATTGCTTCCTTATTGAAATCAAGGAAATATTTACCATTATTTTCTGGTCTCCATTCCTGGTTAGTGATATCATTGAGATAATTTGACATTTCTTGTGGTTTTAAATGTGTATATGTACAAGAAGTGTTTCGAACTGACATATTCAAATTTGCCTGTGGTCGCAAGCCGTAGTATTCGTCAAAGAAGTCAAACACTTCTTCCTTGAGCGTGTAGTTATTGAACTTTAAACGCATTGGACGCTTCATTTCTTTTCCCCACATGAATGTTAAGTGGTGATGAAAACACTGAAATGTAATTCTGTTACCAGACTCTGCTGCAATATCCAGCCAATTCTGCACACATTGAATTGGAGTGCATTGTTCAGACTCAAACTTACTGTCGAATAGCGCAGGATTGGCGAGTAGTCCACGAGCTGCCATTACGCCGTCCGCCAAAGTTTCTCTCAGCAATTTACACGCGTCAACGCGAGATCGAACATCACCATTTACAATAATAGGAATGCTGACAGATTTTTTAATTTCGGCTAATGCTGATACATTTAATGGATGCGAACACTTTTGCCATTGAGTACGCCCATGTATGCTAATAAATGTAGCTCCACAATGTTCCAATTGACGCGCCAGCTCAACGGTGGTTCGCACATCCTCGGTGAGCAAACGAATTTTAAACGAACAACTGAAATCCTGCGGCAACGTACGGCGTATTGTACGAACAATGTCGTACATCATTTGAGGATTTTTAAGTAGGTCACAGCCATATCCCTTGGCGATGGCCCACGATTGAGGGCAGCCACAGTTAACATCCACGCCATCCACATATGGATATATTAATTGTGCTGCAGTAATGAATTCATCTATGGACTTTGCTGCAAATTGCGCTATTAATGCCTGGTCGCCTAAAACATGATATTAAAAATTCAGTATTTAATTAAATTTAAATGCTGGTAAAATTACAGTTAAGTGGAAACCTCCGAAACGAAAATAAAATAAAAATTGAAAAATATAAGTTCCATCAAATGTTTTTGACGGCATATAAAGCCGTCATCTCAGCTTAAGGTGGCTTTTTTACCATTGAAATTCACTTTAACTCAGTCTGCTTCCTAACCGAAAGTTAAAGCTTTAGAATTATTTTGCCAATAGAGAATTATGGTCAAAGGCCATAACAAATTATTTTTTTTTTTTAACTGTACTCACCGTTCGCGACACAATCTGTAAAGATTACTGTCTGAGATAATGGGATTTCTCCCATTGATTAGAGATGTACCGATTTAGGAGTTATAACAAAGTTTATTTTATTATCCTTAAAATGAGGTTTGCAGCATTCTACGGTCAAGAGTTTTTTTCTACAACCACAAAAAGTGATTATTGATTAATTTTTTGAAACTTTGGACCACTGTATCTCTGGAGAAAGTGAGTCTGGAACTGTGATAGATTTGGTGTGGAATGTCTCTAAACAAAAAGTTTTACTTACTAAAAAAATGTTAAAATGAATACAATTCCAATTTTTACAATGCAAGACTGTCAAGATGTCTATAAATTTTTGATTCTTGTTTTATTTTGATTGCGCCTTTATTTGATATTGGAGCTAATTCCGAAAATGGTTTTGTTAAATAGGGTCTAGTTTTTAAGATTTTTAAGTTTTAATTATTATTATTATTATTTTTAATAGTTGAACCAAAAACAATAATGTATTTATCATTTCGTTATTAGACGTACAAAACTATGCGCTAATATATATTTTTTATAATTGCCGGTGAAATATGGCCAAGGGAAATCCAAAATATTACATTAAATTTAAAATTTTATGAATAAAAAACAATATTACTTGATGAAAAAAAGATAAACATTATTGTTATGCCATTTGTTCAACGCCATGTATAATATTTAAAAGGAAAATTATGAAAATAAATTCTCAATTTCTCATTATTAAATTAAAAAACATTGATTTTTTTTAAATAAATTAATAACTTTTTAACCAAGAATAAATAGTAATCTTGATTATGCCTTATGCCTTCCGACTATAAATACCCTACACATATGTGTGGTTACCATTCAAAGTGGTGTATAGGTCACTAGGGTATACGAATCCTGAAAATCACTACAAAATTTTAATCGCTGAAGAATTTCCATTCATTTGATACCCATATTTACAAATGGGTAGGTGTACCGAATTTCGTTTTTTTTTTTAGAATGATGTCAATATATATTTGACCAAAAAAGTTTACCTAAGCACGTATACAGTAAAATTCACCAGTAGATTTATGTTTAATATGAGGTATTTGAACATAAGTGGTCGGTTCGCAGGTCACAAGGAACTGATCATGCCCATTTTCACTGACAGACAGCGTAGATATATAAGTAATCTAAATTAGGAGTTTCATTTATTTAGCTCTTCTAGTTTGTTTGTAATCAAGATTTCAACAGACAGGCAGACATACAGACGGACAGACATACGGACATCGCTAATTCAGGAGGTCCCCGGGGATCATACCGGGGATGCTTCCTTCTGCGTGTTACACACGGCGCTGATCAAGAATATATATACTTTTCCATACCGGGGATGTTTCCTTCTGCGTGTTACCCACGGCGTGCCAAACTGAATATACCCTTTCACTCTTAGTGTAGGGTATAATAATAATAAAATGGGTTGCGCAACGGTTGAAATCTAAATGAGAATAAAATGTATTTCATATTTTCAATACAGCAAATTTTTTAACATTTAATGCGAAGTAAGCTGTTCTTATATTCTGAAAATTAATATACAAACAAACAATACATATTAAAACAATATATATTAAACATCTGCACAAGTCCATTTGAAACCCACTTCAAGACATTCACTTCGTTTCAAAACATTTACTGTCGTCAACTCTATGATTGAAAATCAAATGAATGTCTTGCTCACAACAGCAAAGAACCATGTAAGCTGTTCTTATATTCTGAAAATTAATATACAAACAAACAATACATATTAAAACAATATATATTAAACATCTGCACAAGTCCATTTGAAACCCACTTCAAGACATTCACTTCGTTTCAAAACATTTACTGTCGTCAACTCTATGATTGAAAATCAAATGAATGTCTTGCTCACAACAGCAAAGAACCAAGTACTGTCAAAACAAAACATAAGCAAAACAAAACTGAAGTGAAGAGGTCTATGATGATGTGCAATAAACATTCAAATACTGAAATGAACTGCTTATGACACCGAGTACTTAGTGCATTTTTAATTTTTTTTGTTATCATTCTTACTAGAGTAAGGAATAGAGTAGGAATTTTCATTAATATTGAAATATAGAAAAAACAAAAGGTATATGAAAATCACATAATATTTTATATTAAGTTTTTTTATTTATCGAAAAACATTTTTTTTTTATTTAATTTTTTCATTATTTAATTAAATTTTTAATTATTAAAATTAAAATTGGATATATTGCTTTTCGACCAAAGCGTTGTTTTTGTCGTACAAAATTTTTTTATTACAATTTTTTTTTTTAAATATTGTTTGTTGTATTTTTTATTAACACATAAATACCAATAACAACATTACTGCCGTAGAACGAGCGTCAGATTTGTTGTTGTTTTCAATGTTCGTCTTCTCACTCGTTGCGCTCACTCGCTGCACCTACTGTATTCGTTGCATGTTCAGCGACATTGTTGTCGTTTGTTGTGTTTTTCAAAACATTGAATGTTTTGAATGGCTTGATGTTTTGACAGCGCTTGACACCAATGAAACAAGTGAAGTGAAGTCGCTCAAAGAGACTTCACTATAATACTGTCGATTGTCATTTGTGAAATGAATTCAAAACTGTAGAGTGCAGTAGTGCATATTTGCAGAGGAAACTTCAAAACCATTTGTGAAATGAAAATAAAGGCAACTTTTTTTTAAATAGTTTTTAAAGGCCATTTAAAAAGTTCTTAATCACTTAGTTTATTTACAAAATTTTATATACTGAAAAATTTAAATACATAACAAAACTTTCATATTATGGAACTTAATTAATTTTTTTAACATTTTTGAGTTTCAAAAAAGATTTCAATAACTTTAAAAATATTTCGTTTACATTAGATACGTGTAGATACAGATTTTATATCATTCGATAAAATGTTCTTAAACGATGCAGATATTAAAAATGAAAACATATAAATTAAGTGTTTTATTTAGTTCGTGTTGTTTTATTTAGTACTCCAAAGTGCAACTTTCCAAAGTTAATATCCAGCTTCAGTTCAGCTCACGTGATTCAATTATATTGTTTTTCAAATCACCTTTTCTATCTGTTTAAGCGGCTAGTAATATTTCTCTTTGAAAAACTAAATAAAAGTGAACTATATGTGTCGGTTATCAAAGTAATAATGGCTATGAAAATTAACATAAAATTTCATTTATGTTTTGACTTATTCATTGAAAATATTGAGTTATGAAATTTATTTGAGGAGCAAACAAATACCTAATTAATGACTATTTCATAGCGAGAAATAAGGCTTTATAAGAAGTAACGCGCTTTTAATATGATTTTTTTGTATTTCATTATGACGGTAATTTACTATATAAAGTAGTGAACAACCATCATTTTTTTTAACACAAAATCTATTTACTTTAAACTATCTTATGATAAACTTCATCTTCGTCACGAAAAATTGTTCCAAATCTGCCATTAATTAAAATAAAATATTCAATTCATATTACAATTACAGCCGCGTCCATACAATATTATAAATTTAATTTTGATAAAGAGTAGCTGTAGGGTGTCGCATTTTTATTTTTCTTCATGTCAAATTTTCAAAAATTTCAGTTCCGTCGCTCAGAAGCATTTGTTCACGACGGATGTGTATTTGATTTTTTAACCCATTAAAGCCTGCCGAATCAGATACACACTAGGAAATTACGCAGTGCAATTTTCCCCATCATGTTTTCCCATAATGCGTACACCAGATGCTAAGAATTTTGTTCGATTTTGCATCTAGCACCACTACATTATATCAGTATGAAATTGTATATCTCTGCGTGCAATTCCCTCCATTTTAATCAAATATTTCATAAAAAAAATTTAAAAATATTCCGAAAATTTTCATATCGTGTATGCCATCAACTAACACATCTGTCTTGCACTTTTCTATGAAATCACACGTTGTATTTTCTTGAAGTTCTGTTCTAATTTGATTTGAATTTACTAGAAGCTGTTGTTGTATGGCTTCAAGCAACTGGCTCATGTCAAAAGTTTGGGACTGTACTTTTTGAACAGTATACAGATTTTTCGACAATGGTGCTGCGGCTTCTACTTCAAACTCATGCTCCGCGACATCAATGCCTTGTACATCCAATTCCTCCATTAGACGTTTCTGTAGCTCTACTTTCGTACCAGCAGTTGGAATTTCAACTCGCCAGCTCCTTCTTTAGCTGGTCGACTTTAAGTTGTTCCAATTTAACCATTTTGTATCACAATCCCACTTCTGACATCAACGTTACGAAAATTCAGTCTACGGAAAACTGTTCTACGAGTTCGTATCGCTGGATTGTGTACAAAATAAAAACACACTTATATTTGGTTTTAACTAGTATTATTTCAACAAGTAATAATTAACTTTATTTAATTAAATAACAACTTAAGGAATAATCACTTATATGAACTGCTGAATTTCTACAATTTAGCTTTACAATGTTCACTCACGAGACGCACTAGTTCACTATTAAATCACAACTGAAGTGAAGTGCCTCAGATGCGGCGGCCTTATATACTGCAGGCATCAGTTCGACACGTTTTGACAAGCTTCGAATTCTTTCGAGAACCTTCTACTCGTTTCATGAATTGGCATCTCATTCACACTCATGTGTTTTAATGTGCTGATCTTACATCTATTTCTCGCTCATTGCTCAGTGCACTGAATGATCTTCCGTCTCTTTCTAACACATCACAGGTACAAATTGTTGTATGTCAAATTTTTTTTTTTTAAATCATAATATACAAAAAATGAGCAACAGTTTTACTAGATTTAAGAAAAAATTTCAACCAAATCTTTTTTTTTTTAATTTTTCTAAAAAAAATGATGATGATCCTTTTTTACAAGCCGCAGCTATATATTTCAATACAAATCCGTATAAATCAGAATTTTACTTTATTTTTCGTTGGGTAGTATTTCATTATGAAATAACAATCCCCAACGACTTGGGATGATATATTCAGAACCGGTACCGTTTAGATTTTTGGACCCGGAATCGGAACCGTTATTAAAAAAATGTGTGAAGCTAAAAATTGAATGAACAATTTTGGAGGGTTAATAATAATAGTTTGGCGCAACAGTCTTAGGCCGATATATTATTTATATTTGTACTCAAGGTGATAGGTTTGCGATTGAATGCCAAGAATGCGGTATGAAAAAATGTTTTATATAAAAAAGATGTTGACAGTTGCTGGCATCGTACCCGGGACCTTTCGACGCGTAAACGTACGCTCCTAAAGCTCGCTCATCGATGTTGGCAAGCGTCCATGCCTCAGTGCCACAGAAGAGGACTGGCATGATGAGCGACGTAAAGAGCGTAATTTTTGTCCGTCAAATGCCTACTGAGCCCAAAGTAACACCTGTAAGAGTTATTCTTTGGCTAATCTCCAGACTGGCATTGTTTTCCTTGTTGATGCGTAAGTATGTAAGTAAACAAATTGTTTGCATTGCACATCTTTTGTAACACTTTAATATTTATAACTATTGTACAAATCAAAATGTCTTTATATCTTAATAGTTTATAGCTTTAAGAGTTTAAAAAATAACAATCTTGCAAGTTAATTTCGTTCGAATGGCTAATTGCTTCCTTATTGAAATCAAGGAAATATTTACCATTATTTTCTGGTCTCCATTCCTGGTTAGTGATATCATTGAGATAATTTGACATTTCTTGTGGTTTTAAATGTGTATATGTACAAGAAGTGTTTCGAACTGACATATTCAAATTTGCCTGTGGTCGCAAGCCGTAGTATTCGTCAAAGAAGTCAAACACTTCTTCCTTGAGCGTGTAGTTATTGAACTTTAAACGCATTGGACGCTTCATTTCTTTTCCCCACATGAATGTTAAGTGGTGATGAAAACACTGAAATGTAATTCTGTTACCAGACTCTGCTGCAATATCCAGCCAATTCTGCACACATTGAATTGGAGTGCATTGTTCAGACTCAAACTTACTGTCGAATAGCGCAGGATTGGCGAGTAGTCCACGAGCTGCCATTACGCCGTCCGCCAAAGTTTCTCTCAGCAATTTACACGCGTCAACGCGAGATCGAACATCACCATTTACAATAATAGGAATGCTGACAGATTTTTTAATTTCGGCTAATGCTGATACATTTAATGGATGCGAACACTTTTGCCATTGAGTACGCCCACAATGTTCCAATTGACGCGCCAGCTCAACGGTGGTTCGCACATCCTCGGTGAGCAAACGAATTTTAAACGAACAACTGAAATCCTGCGGCAACGTACGGCGTATTGTACGAACAATGTCGTACATCATTTGAGGATTTTTAAGTAGGTCACAGCCATATCCCTTGGCGATGGCCCACGATTGAGGGCAGCCACAGTTAACATCCACGCCATCCACATATGGATATATTAATTGTGCTGCAGTAATGAATTCATCTATGGACTTTGCTGCAAATTGCGCTATTAATGCCTGGTCGCCTAAAACATGATATTAAAAATTCAGTATTTAATTAAATTTAAATGCTGGTAAAATTACAGTTAAGTGGAAACCTCCGAAACGAAAATAAAATAAAAATTGAAAAATATAAGTTCCATCAAATGTTTTTGACGGCATATAAAGCCGTCATCTCAGCTTAAGGTGGCTTTTTTACCATTGAAATTCACTTTAACTCAGTCTGCTTCCTAACCGAAAGTTAAAGCTTTAGAATTATTTTGCCAATAGAGAATTATGGTCAAAGGCCATAACAAATTATTTTTTTTTTTTAACTGTACTCACCGTTCGCGACACAATCTGTAAAGATTACTGTCTGAGATAATGGGATTTCTCCCATTGATTAGAGATGTACCGATTTAGGAGTTATAACAAAGTTTATTTTATTATCCTTAAAATGAGGTTTGCAGCATTCTACGGTCAAGAGTTTTTTTCTACAACCACAAAAAGTGATTATTGATTAATTTTTTGAAACTTTGGACCACTGTATCTCTGGAGAAAGTGAGTCTGGAACTGTGATAGATTTGGTTTGGAATGTCTCTAAACAAAAAGTTTTACTTACTAAAAAAATGTTAAAATGAATACAATTCCAATTTTTACAATGCAAGACTGTCAAGATGTCTATAAATTTTTGATTCTTGTTTTATTTTGATTGCGCCTTTATTTGATATTGGAGCTAATTCCGAAAATGGTTTTGTTAAATAGGGTCTAGTTTTTAAGATTTTTAAGTTTTAATTATTATTATTATTATTTTTAATAGTTGAACCAAAAACAATAATGTATTTATCATTTCGTTATTAGACGTACAAAACTATGCGCTAATATATATTTTTTATAATTGCCGGTGAAATATGGCCAAGGGAAATCCAAAATATTACATTAAATTTAAAATTTTATGAATAAAAAACAATATTACTTGATGAAAAAAAGATAAACATTATTGTTATGCCATTTGTTCAACGCCATGTATAATATTTAAAAGGAAAATTATGAAAATAAATTCTCAATTTCTCATTATTAAATTAAAAAACATTGATTTTTTTTAAATAAATTAATAACTTTTTAACCAAGAATAAATAGTAATCTTGATTATGCCTTATGCCTTCCGACTATAAATACCCTACACATATGTGTGGTTACCATTCAAAGTGGTGTATAGGTCACTAGGGTATACGAATCCTGAAAATCACTACAAAATTTTAATCGCTGAAGAATTTCCATTCATTTGATACCCATATTTACAAATGGGTAGGTGTACCGAATTTCGTTTTTTTTTTTAGAATGATGTCAATATATATTTGACCAAAAAAGTTTACCTAAGCACGTATACAGTAAAATTCACCAGTAGATTTATGTTTAATATGAGGTATTTGAACATAAGTGGTCGGTTCGCAGGTCACAAGGAACTGATCATGCCCATTTTCACTGACAGACAGCGTAGATATATAAGTAATCTAAATTAGGAGTTTCATTTATTTAGCTCTTCTAGTTTGTTTGTAATCAAGATTTCAACAGACAGGCAGACATACAGACGGACAGACATACGGACATCGCTAATTCAGGAGGTCCCCGGGGATCATACCGGGGATGCTTCCTTCTGCGTGTTACACACGGCGCTGATCAAGAATATATATACTTTTCCATACCGGGGATGTTTCCTTCTGCGTGTTACCCACGGCGTGCCAAACTGAATATACCCTTTCACTCTTAGTGTAGGGTATAATAATAATAAAATGGGTTGCGCAACGGTTGAAATCTAAATGAGAATAAAATGTATTTCATATTTTCAATACAGCAAATTTTTTAACATTTAATGCGAAGTAAGCTGTTCTTATATTCTGAAAATTAATATACAAACAAACAATACATATTAAAACAATATATATTAAACATCTGCACAAGTCCATTTGAAACCCACTTCAAGACATTCACTTCGTTTCAAAACATTTACTGTCGTCAACTCTATGATTGAAAATCAAATGAATGTCTTGCTCACAACAGCAAAGAACCAAGTACTGTCAAAACAAAACATAAGCAAAACAAAACTGAAGTGAAGAGGTCTATGATGATGTGCAATAAACATACAAATACTGAAATGAACTGCTTATGA
Source organism: Dryomyza anilis (assembly GCA_951804985.1). NCBI lineage: Eukaryota > Metazoa > Arthropoda > Insecta > Diptera > Dryomyzidae > Dryomyza > Dryomyza anilis. Next base: position 63,786,038 of record OX638135.1, read on the forward strand.
CACCGAGTACTTAGTGCATTTTTAATTTTTTTTTGTTATCATTCTTACTAGAGTAAGGAATAGAGTAGGAATTTTCATTAATATTGAAATATAGAAAAAACAAAAGGTATATGAAAATCACATAATATTTTATATTAAGTTTTTTTATTTATCGAAAAACATTTTTTTTTTTATTTAATTTTTTCATTATTTAATTAAATTTTTAATTATTAAAATTAAAATTGGATATATTGCTTTTCGACCAAAGCGTTGTTTTTGTCGTACAAAAATTTTTTTTTACAATTTTTTTTTTTAAATATTGTTTGTTGTATTTTTTATTAACACATAAATACCAATAACAACATTACTGCCGTAGAACGAGCGTCAGATTTGTTGTTGTTTTCAATGTTCGTCTTCTCACTCGTTGCGCTCACTCGCTGCACCTACTGTATTCGTTGCATGTTCAGCGACATTGTTGTCGTTTGTTGTGTTTTTCAAAACATTGAATGTTTTGAATGGCTTGATGTTTTGACAGTGCTTGACACCAATGAAACAAGTGAAGTGAAGTCGCTCAAAGAGACTTCACTATAATACTGTCGATTGTCATTTGTGAAATGAATTCAAAACTGTAGAGTGCAGTAATGCATATTTGCAGAGGGAACTTCAAAACCATTTGTGAAATGAAAATAAAGGCAACTTTTTTTTAAGTAGTTTTTAAAGGCCATTTAAAAAGTTCTTAATCACTTAGTTTATTTACAAAATTTTATATACTGAAAAATTTAAATACATAACAAAACTTTCATATTATGGAACTTAATTAATTTTTTTAACATTTTTGAGTTTCAAAACAGATTTCAATAACTTTAAAAATATTTCGTTTACATTAGATACGTGTAGATACAGATTTTATATCATTCGATAAAATGTTCTTAAACGATGCAGATATTAAAAATGAAAACATATAAATTAAGTGTTTTATTTAGTTCGTGTTGTTTTATTTAGTACTCCAAAGTGCAACTTTCCAAAGTTAATATCCAGCTTCAGTTCAGCTCACGTGATTCAATTATATTGTTTTTCAAATCACCTGATCTATCTGTTTAAGCGGCTAGTAATATTTCTCTTTGAAAAACTAAATAAAAGTGAACTATATGTGTCGGTTATCAAAGTAATAATGGCTATGAAAATTAACATAAAATTTCATTTATGTTTTGACTTATTCATTGAAAATATTGAGTTATGTAATTTATTTGAGGAGCAAACAAATACCTAATTAATGACTATTTCATAGCGAGAAATAAGGCTTTATAAGAAGTAACGCGCTGTTAATATGATTTTTTTGTATTTCATTGTGACGGTAATTTACTATATAAAGTAGTGAACAACCATCATTTTTTTTTAACACAAAATCTATTTACTTTAAACTATCTTATGATAAACTTCATCTTCGTCACGAAAAATAGTTCCAAATCTGCCATTAATTAAAATAAAATGTTCAATTCATATTACAATTACAGCCGCGTCCATACAATATTATAAATTTAATTTTGATAAAGAGTAGCTGTAGGGTGTCGCATTTTTATTTTTCTTCATGTCAAATTTTCAAAAATTTCAGTTCCGTCGCTCAGAAGCATTTGTTCACGACGGATGTGTATTTGATTTTTTAACCCATTAAAGCCTGCCGAATCAGATACACACTAGGAAATTACGCAGTGCAATTTTCCCCATCATGTTTTCCCATAATGCGTACACCAGATGCTAAGAATTTTGTTCGATTTTGCATCTAGCACCACTACATTATATCAGTATGAAATTGTATATCTCTGCGTGCAATTCCCTCCATTTTAATCAAATATTTCATAAAAAAAATTTAAAAATATTCCGAAAATTTTCATATCGTGTATGCCATCAACTAACACATCTGTCTTGCACTTTTCTATGAAATCACACGTTGTATTTTCTTGAAGTTCTGTTCTAATTTGATTTGAATTTACTAGAAGCTGTTGTTGTATGGCTTCAAGCAACTGGCTCATGTCAAAAGTTTGGGACTGTACTTTTTGAACAGTATACAGATTTTTCGACAATGGTGCTGCGGCTTCTACTTCAAACTCATGCTCCGCGACATCAATGCCTTGTACATCCAATTCCTCCATTAGACGTTTCTGTAGCTCTACTTTCGTACCAGCAGTTGGAATTTCAACTCGCCAGCTCCTTCTTTAGCTGGTCGACTTTAAGTTGTTCCAATTTAACCATTTTGTATCACAATCCCACTTCTGACATCAACGTTACGAAAATTCAGTCTACGGAAAACTGTTCTACGAGTTCGTATCGCTGGATTGTGTACAAAATAAAAACACACTTATATTTGGTTTTAACTAGTATTATTTCAACAAGTAATAATTAACTTTATTTAATTAAATAACAACTTAAGGAATAATCACTTATATGAACTGCTGAATTTCTACAATTTAGCTTTACAATGTTCACTCACGAGACGCACTAGTTCACTATTAAATCACAACTGAAGTGAAGTGCCTCAGATGCGGCGGCCTTATATACTGCAGGCATCAGTTCGACACGTTTTGACAAGCTTCGAATTCTTTCGAGAACCTTCTACTCGTTTCATGAATTGGCATCTCATTCACACTCATGTGTTTTAATGTGCTGATCTTACATCTATTTCTCGCTCATTGCTCAGTGCACTGAATGATCTTCCGTCTCTTTCTAACACATCACAGGTACAAATTGTTGTATGTCAAATTTTTTTTTTTTAAATCATAATATACAAAAAATGAGCAACAGTTTTACTAGATTTAAGAAAAAATTTCAACCAAATCTTTTTTTTTTAATTTTTCTAAAAAAAATGATGATGATCCTTTTTTACAAGCCGCAGCTATATATTTCAATACAAATCCGTATAAATCAGAATTTTACTTTATTTTTCGTTGGGTAGTATTTCATTATGAAATAACAATCCCCAACGAATTGGGATGATATATTCAGAACCGGTACCGTTTAGATTTTTGGACCCGGAATCGGAACCGTTATTAAAAAAATGTGTGAAGCTAAAAATTGAATGAACAATTTTGGAGGGTTAATAATAATAGTTTGGCGCAACAGTCTTAGGCCGATATATTATTTATATTTGTACTCAAGGTGATAGGTTTGCGATTGAATGCCAAGAATGCGGTATGAAAAAATGTTTTATATAAAAAAGATGTTGACAGTTGCTGGCATCGTACCCGGGACCTTTCGACGCGTAAACGTACGCTCCTAAAGCTCGCTCATCGATGTTGGCAAGCGTCCATGCCTCAGTGCCACAGAAGAGGACTGGCATGATGAGCGACGTAAAGAGCGTAATTTTTGTCCGTCAAATGCCTACTGAGCCCAAAGTAACACCTGTAAGAGTTATTCTTTGGCTAATCTCCAGACTGGCATTGTTTTCCTTGTTGATGCGTAAGTATGTAAGTAAACAAATTGTTTGCATTGCACATCTTTTGTAACACTTTAATATTTATAACTATTGTACAAATCAAAATGTCTTTATATCTTAATAGTTTATAGCTTTAAGAGTTTAAAAAATAACAATCTTGCAAGTTAATTTCGTTCGAATGGCTAATTGCTTCCTTATTGAAATCAAGGAAATATTTACCATTATTTTCTGGTCTCCATTCCTGGTTAGTGATATCATTGAGATAATTTGACATTTCTTGTGGTTTTAAATGTGTATATGTACAAGAAGTGTTTCGAACTGACATATTCAAATTTGCCTGTGGTCGCAAGCCGTAGTATTCGTCAAAGAAGTCAAACACTTCTTCCTTGAGCGTGTAGTTATTGAACTTTAAACGCATTGGACGCTTCATTTGTTTTCCCCACATGAATGTTAAGTGGTGATGAAAACACTGAAATGTAATTCTGTTACCAGACTCTGCTGCAATATCCAGCCAATTCTGCACACATTGAATTGGAGTGCATTGTTCAGACTCAAACTTACTGTCGAATAGCGCAGGATTGGCGAGTAGTCCACGAGCTGCCATTACGCCGTCCGCCAAAGTTTCTCTCAGCAATTTACACGCGTCAACGCGAGATCGAACATCACCATTTACAATAATAGGAATGCTGACAGATTTTTTAATTTCGGCTAATGCTGATACATTTAATGGATGCGAACACTTTTGCCATTGAGTACGCCCATGTATGCTAATAAATGTAGCTCCACAATGTTCCAATTGACGCGCCAGCTCAACGGTGGTTCGCACATCCTCGGTGAGCAAACGAATTTTAAACGAACAACTGAAATCCTGCGGCAACGTACGGCGTATTGTACGAACAATGTCGTACATCATTTGAGGATTTTTAAGTAGGTCACAGCCATATCCCTTGGCGATGGCCCACGATTGAGGGCAGCCACAGTTAACATCCACGCCATCCACATATGGATATATTAATTGTGCTGCAGTAATGAATTCATCTATGGACTTTGCTGCAAATTGCGCTATTAATGCCTGGTCGCCTAAAACATGATATTAAAAATTCAGTATTTAATTAAATTTAAATGCTGGTAAAATTACAGTTAAGTGGAAACCTCCGAAACGAAAATAAAATAAAAATTGAAAAATATAAGTTCCATCAAATGTTGTCGCACGCGCCCTGATTTTTTGACGGCATATAAAGCCGTCATCTCAGCTTAAGGTGGCTTTTTTACCATTGAAATTCACTTTAACTCAGTCTGCTTCCTAACCGAAAGTTAAAGCTTTAGAATTATTTTGCCAATAGAGAATTATGGTCAAAGGCCATAACAAATTATTTTTTTTTTTTAACTGTACTCACCGTTCGCGACACAATCTGTAAAGATTACTGTCTGAGATAATGGGATTTCTCCCATTGATTAGAGATGTACCGATTTAGGAGTTATAACAAAGTTTATTTTATTATCCTTAAAATGAGGTTTGCAGCATTCTACGGTCAAGAGTTTTTTTCTACAACCACAAAAAGTGATTATTGATTAATTTTTTGAAACTTTGGACCACTGTATCTCTGGAGAAAGTGAGTCTGGAACTGTGATAGATTTGGTGTGGAATGTCTCTAAACAAAAAGTTTTACTTACTAAAAAAATGTTAAAATGAATACAATTCCAATTTTTACAATGCAAGACTAATGTCTATAAATTTTTGATTCTTGTTTTATTTTGATTGCGCCTTTATTTGATATTGGAGCTAATTCCGAAAATGGTTTTGTTAAATAGGGTCTAGTTTTTAAGATTTTTAAGTTTTAATTATTATTATTATTATTTTTAATAGTTGAACCAAAAACAATAATGTATTTATCATTTCGTTATTAGACGTACAAAACTATGCGCTAATATATATTTTTTATAATTGCCGGTGAAATATGGCCAAGGGAAATCCAAAATATTACATTAAATTTAAAATTTTATGTATAAAAAACAATATTACTTGATGAAAAAAAGATAAACATTATTGTTATGCCATTTGTTCAACGCCATGTATAATATTTAAAAGGAAAATTATGAAAATAAATTCTCAATTTCTCATTATTAAATTAAAAAACATTGATTTTTTTTAAATAAATTAATAACTTTTTAACCAAGAATAAATAGTAATCTTGATTATGCCTTATGCCTTCCGACTATAAATACCCTACACATATGTGTGGTTACCATTCAAAGTGGTGTATAGGTCACTAGGGTATACGAATCCTGAAAATCACTACAAAATTTTAATCGCTGAAGAATTTCCATTCATTTGATACCCATATTTACAAATGGGTAGGTGTACCGAATTTCGTTTTTTTTTTTAGAATGATGTCAATATATATTTGACCAAAAAAGTTTACCTAAGCACGTATACAGTAAAATTCACCAGTAGATTTATGTTTAATATGAGGTATTTGAACATAAGTGGTCGGTTCGCAGGTCACAAGGAACTGATCATGCCCATTTTCACTGACAGACAGCGTAGATATATAAGTAATCTAAATTAGGAGTTTCATTTATTTAGCTCTTCTAGTTTGTTTGTAATCAAGATTTCAACAGACAGGCAGACATACAGACGGACAGACATACGGACATCGCTAATTCAGGAGGTCCCCGGGGATCATACCGGGGATGCTTCCTTCTGCGTGTTACACACGGCGCTGATCAAGAATATATATACTTTTCCATACCGGGGATGTTTCCTTCTGCGTGTTACCCACGGCGTGCCAAACTGAATATACCCTTTCACTCTTAGTGTAGGGTATAATAATAATAAAATGGGTTGCGCAACGGTTGAAATCTAAATGAGAATAAAATGTATTTCATATTTTCAATACAGCAAATTTTTTAACATTTAATGCGAAGTAAGCTGTTCTTATATTCTGAAAATTAATATACAAACAAACAATACATATTAAAACAATATATATTAAACATCTGCACAAGTCCATTTGAAACCCACTTCAAGACATTCACTTCGTTTCAAAACATTTACTGTCGTCAACTCTATGATTGAAAATCAAATGAATGTCTTGCTCACAACAGCAAAGAACCAAGTACTGTCAAAACAAAACATAAGCAAAACAAAACTGAAGTGAAGAGGTCTATGATGATGTGCAATAAACATACAAATACTGAAATGAACTGCTTATGACACCGAGTACTTAGTGCATTTTTAATTTTTTTTTGTTATCATTCTTACTAGAGTAAGGAATAGAGTAGGAATTTTCATTAATATTGAAATATAGAAAAAACAAAAGGTATATGAAAATCACATAATATTTTATATTAAGTTTTTTTATTTATCGAAAAACATTTTTTTTTTTATTTAATTTTTTCATTATTTAATTAAATTTTTAATTATTAAAATTAAAATTGGATATATTGCTTTTCGACCAAAGCGTTGTTTTTGTCGTACAAAAATTTTTTTTTACAATTTTTTTTTTTAAATATTGTTTGTTGTATTTTTTATTAACACATAAATACCAATAACAACATTACTGCCGTAGAACGAGCGTCAGATTTGTTGTTGTTTTCAATGCTCGTCTTCTCACTCGTTGCGCTCACTCGCTGCACCTACTGTATTCGTTGCATGTTCAGCGACATTGTTGTCGTTTGTTGTGTTTTTTAAAACATTGAATGTTTTGAATGGCTTGATGTTTTGACAGCGCTTGACACCAATGAAACAAGTGAAGTGAAGTCGCTCAAAGAGACTTCACTATAATACTGTCGATTGTCATTTGTGAAATGAATTCAAAACTGTAGAGTGCAGTAGTGCATATTTGCAGAGGAAACTTCAAAACCATTTGTGAAATGAAAATAAAGGCAACTTTTTTTTAAATAGTTTTTAAAAAGTTCTTAATCACTTAGTTTATTTACAAAATTTTATATACTGAAAAATTTAAATACATAACAAAACTTTCATATTATGGAACTTAATTAATTTTTTTAAAATTTTTGAGTTTCAAAAAAGATTTCAATAACTTTAAAAATATTTCGTTTACATTAGATACGTGTAGATACAGATTTTATATCATTCGATAAAATGTTCTTAAACGATGCAGATATTAAAAATGAAAACATATAAATTAAGTGTTTTATTTAGTTCGTGTTGTTTTATTTAGTACTCCAAAGTGCAACTTTCCAATGTTAATATCCAGCTTCAGTTCAGCTCACGTGATTCAATTATATTGTTTTTCAAATCACCTGATCTGTCTGTTTAAGCGGCTAGTAATATTTCTCTTTGAAAAACTAAATAAAAGTGAACTATAAGTGTCGGTTATCAAAGTAATAATGGCTATGAAAATTAACATAAAATTTCATTTATGTTTTGACTTATTCATTGAAAATATTGAGTTATGAAATTTATTTGAGGAGCAAACAAATACCTAATTAATGACTATTTCATAGCGAGAAATAAGGCTTTATAAGAAGTAACGCGCTTTTAATATGATTTTTTTGTATTTCATTGTGACGGGAATTTACTATATAAAGTAGTGAACAACCATCATTTTTTTTTAACACAAAATCTATTTACTTTAAACTATCTTATGATAAACTTCATCTTCGTCACGAAAAATAGTTCCAAATCTGCCATTAATTAAAATAAAATGTTCAATTCATATTACAATTACAGCCGCGTCCATACAATATTATAAATTTAATTTTGATAAAGAGTAGCTGTAGGGTGTCGCATTTTTATTTTTCTTCATGTCAAATTTTCAAAAATTTCAGTTCCGTCGCTCAGAAGCATTTGTTCACGACGGATGTGTATTTAATTTTTTAACCCATTAAAGCCTGCCGAATCAGATACACACTAGGAAATTACGCAGTGCAATTTTCCCCATCATGTTTTCCCATAATGCGTACACCAGATGCTAAGAATTTTGTTCGATTTTGCATCTAGCACCACTACATTATATCAGTATGAAATGGTATATCTCTGCGTGCAATTCCCTCCATTTTAATCAAATATTTCATAAAAAAAATTTAAAAATATTCCGAAAATTTTCATATCGTGTATGCCATCAACGAACGCATCTGTCTTGCACTTTTCTATGAAATCACACGTTGTATTTTCTTGAAGTTCTGTTCTAATTTGATTTGAATTTACTAGAAGCTGTTGTTGTATGGCTTCAAGCAACTGGCTCATGTCAAAAGTTTGGGACTGTACTTTTTGAACAGTATACAGTTTTTTCGACAATGGTGCTGCGGCTTCTACTTCAAACTCATGCTCCGCGACATCAATGCCTTGTACATCAAATTCCTCCATTAGACGCTTCTGTAACTCTACTTTCGTACCAGCAGTTGGAATTTCAACTCGCCAGCTCCTTCTTTAGCTGGTCGACTTTAAGTTGTTCCAATTTAACCATTTTATATCACAATCCTACTTCTGACATCAACGTTACGAAAATTCAGTCTACGGAAAACTGTTCTACGAGTTCGTATCGCTGGATTGTGTACAAAATAAAAACACACTTATATTTGGTTTTAACTAGTATTATTTCAACAAGTAATAATTAACTTTATTTAATTAAATAACAACTTAAGGAATAATCACTTATATGAACTGCTGAATTTCTACAATTTAGCTTTATAATGTTCACTCACGAGACGCACTAGTTCACTATTAAATCACAACTGAAGTGAAGTGCCTCAGATGCGGCGGCCTTATATACTGCAGGCATCAGTTCGACACGTTTTGACAAGCTTCGAATTCTTTCGAGAACCTTCTACTCGTTTTATGAATTGGCATCTCATTCGCACTCATGTGTTTTAATGTGCTGATCTTACATCTATTTCTCGCTCATTGCTCAGTGCACTGAATGATCTTCCGTCTCTTTCTAACACATTGCTTAGTGCGCTGAATTGTCTTGCGTCTCATTTATTATTTTTGAATGCTTGCACTATGGGGCAAATTACATCTTTTTGTAACAGTACATTTGTATATATATCACAGGTACAAATTGTTGTATGTCAATTTTTTTTTTTTTTTAAATCATAATATACAAAAAATGAGCAAACAGTTTTACTAGATTTAAGAAAAAATTTCAACCAAATCTTTTTTTTTTTATTTTTCTAAAAAAAAATGATGATGATCCTTTTTTACAAGCCGCAGCTATATATTTCAATTCAAATCCGTATAAATCAGAATTTTACTTTATTTTTCGTTGGGTAGTATTTCATTATGAAATAACAATCCCCAACGATTTGGAATGATATATTCAGAACCGGTACCGTTTAGATTTTTGGAACCGGAATCGGAAAAATGTGTGAAGCTAAAAATTGAATGAACAATTTTGGAGGGTTAATAATAATAGTTTGGCGCAACAGTCTTAGGCCGATATAATATTTATATTTTTACTCAAGGTGATAGGTTTGTGATAGGTTTGTGATTGAATGCCAAGAATGCGGTATGAAAAAATGTTTTATATAAAAAAGATATTGACAGTTGCTGGCATCGTACCCGGGACCTTTCGACGCGTAAACGTACGCTCCTAAAGCTCGCTCATCGATGTTGGCAAGCGTCCATGCCTCAGTGCCACAGAAGAGGACTGGCATGATGAGCGACGTAAAGAGCGTAATTTTTGTCCGTCAAATGCCTACTGAGCCCAAAGTAACACCTGTAAGAGTTATTCTTTGGCTAATCTCCAGACTGGCATTGTTTTCCTTGTTGATGCGTAAGTATGTAAGTAAACAAATTGTTTGCATTGCACATCTTTTGTAACACTTTAATATTTATAACTATTGTACAAATCAAAATGTCTTTATATCTTAATAGTTTATAGCTTTAAGAGTTTATAAAATAACAATCTTGCAAGTTAATTTCATTCGAATGGCTAATTGCTTCCTTATTGAAATCAAGGAAATATTTACCATTATTTTCTGGTCTCCATTCCTGGTTAGTGATATCATTGAGATAATTTGACATTTCTTGTGGTTTTAAATGTGTATATGTACAAGAAGTGTTTCGAACTGACATATTCAAATTTGCCTGTGGTCGCAAGCCGTAGTATTCGTCAAAGAAGTCAAACACTTCTTCCTTGAGCGTGTAGTTATTGAACTTTAAACGCATTGGACGCTTCATTTGTTTTCCCCACATGAATGTTAAGTGGTGATGAAAACACTGAAATGTAATTCTGTTACCAGACTCTGCTGCAATATCCAGCCAATTCTGCACACATTGAATTGGAGTGCCTTGTTCAGACTCAAACTTACTGTCGAATAGCGCAGGATTGGCGAGTAGTCCACGAGCTGCCATTACGCTGTCCGCCAAAGTTTCTCTCAGCAATTTACACGCGTCAACGCGAGATCGAACATCACCATTTACAATAATAGGAATGCTGACAGATTTTTTAATTGCGGCTAATGCTGATACATTTAATGGATGCGAACACTTTTGCCATTGAGTACGCCCATGTATGCTAATAAATGTAGCTCCACAATGTTCCAATTGACGCGCCAGCTCAACGGTGGTTCGCACATCCTCGGTGAGCAAACGAATTTTAAACGAACAACTGAAATCCTGCGGCAACGTACGGCGTATTGTACGAACAATGTCGTACATCATTTGAGGATTTTTAAGTAGGTCACAGCCATATCCCTTGGCGATGGCCCACGATTGAGGGCAGCCACAGTTAACATCCACGCCATCCACATATGGATATATTAATTGTGCTGCAGTAATGAATTCATCTATGGACTTTGCTGCAAATTGCGCTATTAATGCCTGGTCGCCTAAAACATGATATTAAAAATTCAGTATTTAATTAAATTTAAATGCTGGTAAAATTACAGTTAAGTGGAAACCTCCGAAACGAAAATAAAATAAAAATTGAAAAATATAAGTTCCATCAAATGTTGTCGCACGCGCCCTGATTTTTTGACGGCATATAAAGCTCTCATCTCAGCTTAAGGTGGCTTTTTTACCATTGAAATTCACTTTAACTCAGTCTGCTTCCTAACCGAAAGTTAAAGCTTTAGAATTATTTTGCCAATAGAGAATTATGGTCAAAGGCCATAACAAATTAGTTTTTTTTTTAACTGTACTTACCGTTCGCGACACAATCTGTAAAGATTACTGAGATAATGGGATTTCTCCCATTGATTAGAGATGTACCGATTTAGGAGTTATAACAAAGTTTATTTTATTATCCTTAAAATGAGGTTTGCAGCATTCTACGGTCAAGAGTTTTTTTCTACAACCACAAAAAGTGATTATTGATTAATTTTTTGAAACTTTGGACCACTGTATCTCTGGAGAAAGTGAGTCTGGAACTGTGATAGATTTGGTGTGGAATGTCTCTAAACAAAAAGTTTTACTTACTAAAAAAAATGTTAAAATGAATACAATTCCAATTTTTACAATGCAAGACTAATGTCTATAAATTTTTGATTCTTGTTTTATTTTGATTGCGCCTTTATTTGATATTGAAGCTAATTCCGAAAATGGTTTTGTTAAATAGGGTCTAGTTTTTAAGATTTTTAAGTTTTAATTATTTTTCTCTCCTTTTATTTTTAATAGTCGTACCAAAAACAATAATGTATTTATCATTTCGTTATTAGACGTACAAAACTATGCGCTAATATATATTTTTTATAATTGCCGGTGAAATATGGCCGAGGGAAATCCAAAATATTACATTAAATTTAAAATTTTATGAATAAAAAACAATATTACTTGATGAAAAAAAGATAAACATTATTGTTATGCCATTTGTTCAACGCCATGTATAATATTTAAAAAGGAAAATTATGAAAATAAATTCTCAATTTCTCATTATTAAATTTTGGAAAATATAAAAATATTGATTTTTTTTAAATAAATTAATAAATTTTTAACCAAGAATAAATGGTAATCTTGATTATGCCTTCCGACTATAAATACCCTACACATATGTGTGGTTACCATTCAAAGTGGTGTATAGGTCACTAGGGTATACGAATCCTGAAAATCACTACAAAATTTTAATCGTTGAAGAATTTCCATTCATTTGATACCCATATTTACAAATGGGTAGGTGTACCGAATTTCGTTTTTTTTTTAGAATGATGTCAATATATATTTGACCAAAAAAGTTTACCTAAGCACGTATACAGTAAAATTCACCAGTAGATTTATGTTTTATATGAGGTATTTGAACATAAGTGGTCGGTTCGCAGGTCACAAGGAACTGATCATGCCCATTTTCACTGACAGACAGCGTAGATATATAAGTAATCTAAATTAGGAGTTTCATTTATTTAGCTCTTCTAGTTTGTTTGTAATCAAGATTTCAACAGACAGGCAGACATACAGACGGACAGACATACGGACATCGCTAATTCAGGAGGTCACGCTGATCATACCGGGGATGCTTCCTTCTGCGTGTTACACACGGCGCTGATCAAGAATATATATACTTTTCCATACCGGGGATGTTTCCTTCTGCGTGTTACCCACGGCGTGCCAAACTGAATATACCCTTTCACTCTTAGTGTAGGGTATAATAATAATAAAATGGGTTGCGCAACGGTTGAAATCTAAATGAGAATAAAATGTATTTCATATTTTCAATACAGCAAATTTTTTAACATTTAATGCGAAGTAAGCTGTTCTTATATTCTGAAAATTAATATACAAACAAACAAAACAAAAAAATATAGGTATATATATTAAACATCTGCACAAGTCCATTTGAAACCCACTTCAAGACATTCACTTCGTTTCAAAACATTTACTGTCGTCAACTCTATGATTGAAAATCAAATGAATGTCTTGCTCACAACAGCAAAGAACCAAGTACTGTCAAAACAAAACATAAGCAAAACAAAACTGAAGTGAAGAGGTCTATGATGATGTGCAATAAACATTCAAATACTGAAATGAACTGCTTATGACACCGAGTACTTAGTGCATTTTTAATTTTTTTTGTTATCATTCTTACTAGAGTAAGGAATAGAGTAGGAATTTTCATTAATATTGAAATATAGAAAAAACAAAAGGTGTATGAAAATCACATAATATTTTATATTAAGTTTTTTTATTTATCGAAAAACATTTTTTTTATTATTTAATTTTTTCATTATTTAATTAAATTTTTTTTTTTTTTGGATATATTGCTTTTCGACCAAAGCGTTGTTTTTGTCGTACAAAATTTTTTTTTTACAATTTTTTTTTTAAAATATTGTTTGTTGTATTTTTTATTAACACATAAATACCAATAACAACATTACTGCCGTAGAACGAGCGTCAGATTTGTTGTTGTTTTCAATGTTCGTCTTCTCACTCGTTGCGCTCACTCGCTGCACCTACTGTATTCGTTGCATGTTCAGCGACATTGTTGTCGTTTGTTGTGTTTTTCAAAACATTGAATGTTTTGAATGGCTTGATGTTTTGACAGCGCTTGACACCAATGAAACAAGTGAAGTGAAGTCGCTCAAAGAGACTTCACTATAATACTGTCGATTGGCATTTGTGAAATGAATTCAAAACTGTAGAGTGCAGTAGTGCATATTTGCAGAGGAAACTTCAAAACCATTTGTGAAATGAAAATAAAGGCAACTTTTTTTTAAATAGTTTTTAAAAAGTTCTTAATCACTTAGTTTATTTACAAAATTTTATATACTGAAAAATTTAAATACATAACAAAACTTTCATATTATGGAACTTAATTAATTTTTTTAACATTTTTGAGTTTCAAAACAGATTTCAATAACTTTAAAAATATTTCGTTTACATTAGATACGTGTAGATACAGATTTTATATCATTCGATAAAATGTTCTTAAACGATGCAGATATTAAAAATGAAAACATATAAATTAAGTGTTTTATTTAGTTCGTGTTGTTTTATTTAGTACTCCAAAGTGCAACTTTCCAAAGTTAATATCCAGCTTCAGTTCAGCTCACGTGATTCAATTATATTGTTTTTCAAATCACCTGATCTATCTGTTTAAGCGGCTAGTAATATTTCTCTTTGAAAAACTAAATAAAAGTGAACTATATGTGTCGGTTATCAAAGTAATAATGGCTATGAAAATTAACATAAAATTTCATTTATGTTTTGACTTATTCATTGAAAATATTGAGTTATGAAATTTATTTGAGGAGCAAACAAATACCTAATTAATGACTATTTCATAGCGAGAAATAAGGCTTTATAAGAAGTAACGCGCTTTTAATATGATTTTTTTGTAATTCATTGTGACGGTAATTTACTATATAAAGTAGTGAACAACCATCATTTTTTTTAACACAAAATCTATTTACTTTAAACTATCTTATGATAAACTTCATCTTCGTCACGAAAAATAGTTCCAAATCTGCCATTAATTAAAATAAAATGTTCAATTCATATTACAATTACAGCCGCGTCCATACAATATTATAAATTTAATTTTGATAAAGAGTAGCTGTAGGGTGTCGCATTTTTATTTTTCTTCATGTCAAATTTTCAAAAATTTCAGTTCCGTCGCTCAGAAGCATTTGTTCACGACGGATGTGTATTTGATTTTTTAACCCATTAAAGCCTGCCGAATCAGATACACACTAGGAAATTACGCAGTGCAATTTTCCCCATCATGTTTTCCCATAATGCGTACACCAGATGCTAAGAATTTTGTTCGATTTTGCATCTAGCACCACTACATAATATCAGTATGAAATTGTATATCTCTGCGTGCAATTCCCTCCATTTTAATCAAATATTTCATAAAAAAAATTTAAAAATATTCCGAAAATTTTCATATCGTGTATGCCATCAACTAACACATCTGTCTTGCACTTTTCTATGAAATCACACGTTGTATTTTCTTGAAGTTCTGTTCTAATTTGATTTGAATTTACTAGAAGCTGTTGTTGTATGGCTTCAAGCAACTGGCTCATGTCAAAAGTTTGGGACTGTACTTTTTGAACAGTATACAGATTTTTCGACAATGGTGCTGCGGCTTCTACTTCAAACTCATGCTCCGCGACATCAATGCCTTGTACATCCAATTCCTCCATTAGACGTTTCTGTAGCTCTACTTTCGTACCAGCAGTTGGAATTTCAACTCGCCAGCTCCTTCTTTAGCTGGTCGACTTTAAGTTGTTCCAATTTAACCATTTTGTATCACAATCCCACTTCTGACATCAACGTTACGAAAATTCAGTCTACGGAAAACTGTTCTACGAGTTCGTATCGCTGGATTGTGTACAAAATAAAAACACACTTATATTTGGTTTTAACTAGTATTATTTCAACAAGTAATAATTAACTTTATTTAATTAAAGAACAACTTAAGGAATAATCACTTATATGAACTGCTGAATTTCTACAATTTAGCTTTACAATGTTCACTCACGAGACGCACTAGTTCACTATTAAATCACAACTGAAGTGAAGTGCCTCAGATGCGGCGGCCTTATATACTGCAGGCATCAGTTCGACACGTTTTGACAAGCTTCGAATTCTTTCGAGAACCTTCTACTCGTTTCATGAATTGGCATCTCATTCACACTCATGTGTTTTAATGTGCTGATCTTACATCTATTTCTCGCTCATTGCTCAGTGCACTGAATGATCTTCCGTCTCTTTCTAACACATCACAGGTACAAATTGTTGTATGTCAAATTTTTTTTTTTTAAATCATAATATACAAAAAATGAGCAACAGTTTTACTAGATTTAAGAAAAAATTTCAACCAAATCTTTTTTTTTTAATTTTTCTAAAAAAAAATGATGATGATCCTTTTTTACAAGCCGCAGCTATATATTTCAATACAAATCCGTATAAATCAGAATTTTACTTTATTTTTCGTTGGGTAGTATTTCATTATGAAATAACAATCCCCAACGAATTGGGATGATATATTCAGAACCGGTACCGTTTAGATTTTTGGACCCGGAATCGGAACCGTTATTAAAAAAATGTGTGAAGCTAAAAATTGAATGAACAATTTTGGAGGGTTAATAATAATAGTTTGGCGCAACAGTCTTATGCCGATATATTATTTATATTTGTACTCAAGGTGATAGGTTTGCGATTGAATGCCAAGAATGCGGTATGAAAAAATGTTTTATATAAAAAAGATGTTGACAGTTGCTGGCATCGTACCCGGGACATTTCGACGCGTAAAC
Organism: Dryomyza anilis; assembly: GCA_951804985.1. Classification (NCBI taxonomy): domain Eukaryota; kingdom Metazoa; phylum Arthropoda; class Insecta; order Diptera; family Dryomyzidae; genus Dryomyza; species Dryomyza anilis. Next base: position 63,802,608 of record OX638135.1, read on the forward strand.
GTACGCTCCTAAAGCTCGCTCATCGATGTTGGCAAGCGTCCATGCCTCAGTGCCACAGAAGAGGACTGGCATGATGAGCGACGTAAAGAGCGTAATTTTTGTCCGTCAAATGCCTACTGAGCCCAAAGTAACACCTGTAAGAGTTATTCTTTGGCTAATCTCCAGACTGGCATTGTTTTCCTTGTTGATGCGTAAGTATGTAAGTAAACAAATTGTTTGCATTGCACATCTTTTGTAACACTTTAATATTTATAACTATTGTACAAATCAAAATGTCTTTATATCTTAATAGTTTATAGCTTTAAGAGTTTAAAAAATAACAATCTTGCAAGTTAATTTCATTCGAATGGCTAATTGCTTCCTTATTGAAATCAAGGAAATATTTACCATTATTTTCTGGTCTCCATTCCTGGTTAGTGATATCATTGAGATAATTTGACATTTCTTTTGGTTTTAAATGTGTATATGTACAAGAAGTGTTTCGAACTGACATATTCAAATTTGCCTGTGGTCGCAAGCCGTAGTATTCGTCAAAGAAGTCAAACACTTCTTCCTTGAGCGTGTAGTTATTGAACTTTAAACGCATTGGACGCTTCATTTGTTTTCCCCACATGAATGTTAAGTGGTGATGAAAACACTGAAATGTAATTCTGTTACCAGACTCTGCTGCAATATCCAGCCAATTCTGCACACATTGAATTGGAGTGCCTTGTTCAGACTCAAACTTACTGTCGAATAGCGCAGGATTGGCGAGTAGTCCACGAGCTGCCATTACGCCGTCCGCCAAAGTTTCTCTCAGCAATTTACACGCGTCAACGCGAGATCGAACATCACCATTTACAATAATAGGAATGCTGACAGATTTTTTAATTTCGGCTAATGCTGATACATTTAATGGATGCGAACACTTTTGCCATTGAGTACGCCCATGTATGCTAATAAATGTAGCTCCACAATGTTCCAATTGACGCGCCAGCTCAACGGTGGTTCGCACATCCTCGGTGAGCAAACGAATTTTAAACGAACAACTGAAATCCTGCGGCAACGTACGGCGTATTGTACGAACAATGTCGTACATCATTTGAGGATTTTTAAGTAGGTCACAGCCATATCCCTTGGCGATGGCCCACGATTGAGGGCAGCCACAGTTAACATCCACGCCATCCACATATGGATATATTAATTGTGCTGCAGTAATGAATTCATCTATGGACTTTGCTGCAAATTGCGCTATTAATGCCTGGTCGCCTAAAACATGATATTAAAAATTCAGTATTTAATTATATTTAAATGCTGGTAAAATTACAGTTAAGTGGAAACCTCCGAAACGAAAATAAAAATTGAAAAATATAAGTTCCATCAAATGTTGTCGCACGCGCCCTGATTTTTTGACGGCATATAAAGCCGTCATCTCAGCTTAAGGTGGCTTTTTTACCATTGAAATTCACTTTAACTCAGTCTGCTTCCTAACCGAAAGTTAAAGCTTTAGAATTATTTTGCCAATAGAGAATTATGGTCAAAGGCCATAACAAATTATTTTTTTTTTTTTAACTGTACTCACCGTTCGCGACACAATCTGTAAAGATTACTGTCTGAGATAATGGGATTTCTCCCATTGATTAGAGATGTACCGATTTAGGAGTTATAACAAAGTTTATTTTATTATCCTTAAAATGAGGTTTGCAGCATTCTACGGTCAAGAGTTTTTTTCTACAACCACAAAAAGTGATTATTGATTAATTTTTTGAAACTTTGGACCACTGTATCTCTGGAGAAAGTGAGTCTGGAACTGTGATAGATTTGGTGTGGAATGTCTCTAAACAAAAAGTTTTACTTACTAAAAAAAAATGTTAAAATGAATACAATTCCAATTTTTACAATGCAAGACTAATGTCTATAAATTTTTGATTCTTGTTTTATTTTGATTGCGCCTTTATTTGATATTGGAGCTAATTCCGAAAATGGTTTTGTTAAATAGGGTCTAGTTTTTAAGATTTTTAAGTTTTAATTATTATTATTATTATTTTTAATAGTTGAACCAAAAACAATAATGTATTTATCATTTCGTTATTAGACGTACAAAACTATGCGCTAATATATATTTTTTATAATTGCCGGTGAAATATGGCCAAGGGAAATCCAAAATATTACATTAAATTTAAAATTTTATGAATAAAAAACAATATTACTTGATGAAAAAAAGATAAACATTATTGTTATGCCATTTGTTCAACGCCATGTATAATATTTAAAAGGAAAATTATGAAAATAAATTCTCAATTTCTCATTATTAAATTAAAAAACATTGATTTTTTTTAAATAAATTAATAACTTTTTAACCAAGAATAAATAGTAATCTTGATTATGCCTTATGCCTTCCGACTATAAATACCCTACACATATGTGTGGTTACCATTCAAAGTGGTGTATAGGTCACTAGGGTATACGAATCCTGAAAATCACTACAAAATTTTAATCGCTGAAGAATTTCCATTCATTTGATACCCATATTTACAAATGGGTAGGTGTACTGAATTTCTTTTTTTTTTTAGAATGATGTCAATATATATTTGACCAAAAAAGTTTACCTAAGGACGTATACAGTAAAATTCACCAGTAGATTTATGTTTTATATGAGGTATTTGAACATAAGTGGTCGGTTCGCAGGTCACAAGGAACTGATCATGCCCATTTTCACTGACAGACAGCGTAGATATATAAGTAATCTAAATTAGGAGTTTATTTAGCTCTTCTAGTTTGTTTGTAATCAAGATTTCAACAGACAGGCAGACATACAGACGGACAGACATACGGACATCGCTAATTCAGGAGGTCACGCTGATCATACCGGGGATGCTTCCTTCTGCGTGTTACACACGGCGCTGATCAAAAATATATATACTTTTCCATACCGGGGATGTTTCCTTCTGCGTGTTACCCACGGCGTGCCAAACTGAATATACCCTTTCACTCTTAGTGTAGGGTATAATAATAATAAAATGGGTTGCGCAACGGTTGAAATCTAAATGAGAATAAAATGTATTTCATATTTTCAATACAGCAAATTTTTTAACATTTAATGCGAAGTAAGCTGTTCTTATATTCTGAAAATTAATATACAAACAAACAAAACAAAAAAATATAGGTATATATATTAGACATCTGCACAAGTCCATTTGAAACCCACTTCAAGACATTCACTTCGTTTCAAAACATTTACTGTCGTCAACTCTATGATTGAAAATCAAATGAATGTCTTGCTCACAACAGCAAAGAACCAAGTACTGTCAAAACAAAACATAAGCAAAACAAAACTGAAGTGAAGAGGTCTATGATGATGTGCAATAAACATTCAAATACTGAAATGAACTGCTTATGACACCGAGTACTTAGTGCATTTTTAATTTTTTTTGTTATCATTCTTACTAGAGTAAGGAATAGAGTAGGAATTTTCATTAATATTGAAATATAGAAAAAACAAAAGGTATATGAAAATCACATAATATTTTATATTAAGTTTTTTTAATTATCGAAAAACATTTTTTTTATTATTTAATTTTTTCATTATTTAATTAAATTTTTTTTTTTTTTTGGATATATTTCTTTTCGACCAAAGCGTTGTTTTTGTCGTACAAATTTTTTTTTTACAATTTTTTTTTTTAAATATTGTTTGTTGTATTTTTTATTAACACATAAATACCAATAACAACATTACTGCCGTAGAACGAGCGTCAGATTTGTTGTTGTTTTCAATGTTCGTCTTCTCACTCGTTGCGCTCACTCGCTGCACCTACTGTATTCGTTGCATGTTCAGCGACATTGTTGTCGTTTGTTGTGTTTTTCAAAACATTGAATGTTTTGAATGGCTTGATGTTTTGACAGTGCTTGACACCAATGAAACAAGTGAAGTGAAGTCGCTCAAAGAGACTTCACTATAATACTGTCGATTGTCATTTGTGAAATGAATTCAAAACTGTAGAGTGCAGTAGTGCATATTTGCAGAGGAAACTTCAAAACCATTTGTGAAATGAAAATAAAGGCAACTTTTTTTTAAATAGTTTTTAAAGGCCATTTAAAAAGTTCTTAATCACTTAGTTTATTTACAAAATTTTATATACTGAAAAATTTAAATACATAACAAAACTTTCATATTATGGAACTTAATTAATTTTTTTAATATTTTTGAGTTTCAAAACAGATTTTAATAACTTTAAAAATATTTCGTTTACATTAGATACGTGTAGATACAGATTTTATATCATTCGATAAAATGTTCTTAAACGATGCAGATATTAAAAATGAAAACATATAAATTAAGTGTTTTATTTAGTTCGTGTTGTTTTATTTAGTACTCCAAAGTGCAACTTTCCAAAGTTAATATCCAGCTTCAGTTCAGCTCACGTGATTCAATTATATTGTTTTTCAAATCACCTGATCTGTCTGTTTAAGCGGCTAGTAATATTTTTCTTTGAAAAACTAAATAAAAGTGAACTATAAGTGTCGGTTATCAAAGTAATAATGGCTATGAAAATTAACATAAAATTTCATTTATGTTTTGACTTATTCATTGAAAATATTGAGTTATGAAATTTATTTGAGGAGCAAACAAATACCTAATTAATGACTATTTCATAGCGAGAAATAAGGCTTTATAAGAAGTAACGCGCTATTAATATGATTTTTTTGTATTTCATTGTGACGGGAATTTACTATATAAAGTAGTGAACAACCATCATTTTTTTTAACACAAAATCTATTTACTTTAAACTATCTTATGATAAACTTCATCTTCGTCACGAAAAATAGTTCCAAATCTGCCATTAATTAAAATAAAATGTTCAATTCATATTACAATTACAGCCGCGTCCATACAATATTATAAATTTAATTTTGATAAAGAGTAGCTGTAGGGTGTCGCATTTTTATTTTTCTTCATGTCAAATTTTCAAAAATTTCAGTTCCGTCGCTCAGAAGCATTTGTTCACGACGGATGTGTATTTGATTTTTTAACCCATTAAAGCCTGCCGAATCAGATACACACTAGGAAATTACGCAGTGCAATTTTCCCCATCATGTTTTCCCATAATGCGTACACCAGATGCTAAGAATTTTGTTCGATTTTGCATCTAGCACCACTACATTATATCGGTATGAAATTGTATATCTCTGCGTGCAATTCCCTCCATTTTAATCAAATATTTCATAAAAAAAATTTAAAAATATTCCGAAAATTTTCATATCGTGTATGCCATCAACTAACACATCTGTCTTGCACTTTTCTATGAAATCACACGTTGTATTTTCTTGAAGTTCTGTTCTAATTTGATTTGAATTTACTAGAAGCTGTTGTTGTATGGCTTCAAGCAACTGACTCATGTCAAAAGTTTGGGACTGTACTTTTTGAACAGTATACAGATTTTTCGACAATGGTGCTGCGGCTTCTACTTCAAACTCATGCTCCGCGACATCAATGCCTTGTACATCCAATTCCTCCATTAGACGTTTCTGTAGCTCTACTTTCGTACCAGCAGTTGGAATTTCAACTCGCCAGCTCCTTCTTTAGCTGGTCGACTTTAAGTTGTTCCAATTTAACCATTTTATATCACAATCCCACTTCTGACATCAACGTTACGAAAATTCAGTCTACGGAAAACTGTTCTACGAGTTCGTATCGCTGGATTGTGTACAAAATAAAAACACACTTATATTTGGTTTTAACTAGTATTATTTCAACAAGTAATAATTAACTTTATTTAATTAAATAACAACTTAAGGAATAATCACTTATATGAACTGCTGAATTTCTACAATTTAGCTTTACAATGTTCACTCACGAGACGCACTAGTTCACTATTAAATCACAACTGAAGTGAAGTGCCTCAGATGCGGCGGCCTTATATACTGCAGGCATCAGTTCGACACGTTTTGACAAGCTTCGAATTCTTTCGAGAACCTTCTACTCGTTTCATGAATTGGCATCTCATTCACACTCATGTGTTTTAATGTGCTGATCTTACATCTATTTCTCGCTCATTGCTCAGTGCACTGAATGATCTTCCGTCTCTTTCTAACACATCACAGGTACAAATTGTTGTATGTCAATTTTTTTTTTTTAAATCATAATATACAAAAAATGAGCAACAGTTTTACTAGATTTAAGAACAAATTTCAACCAAATCTTTTTTTTTTAATTTTTCTAAAAAAAATGATGATGATCCTTTTTTACAAGCCGCAGCTATATATTTCAATACAAATCCGTATAAATCAGAATTTTACTTTATTTTTCGTTGGGTAGTATTTCATTATGAAATAACAATCCCCAACGAATTGGGATGATATATTCAGAACCGGTACCGTTTAGATTTTTGGACCCGGAATCGGAACCGTTATTAAAAAAATGTGTGAAGCTAAAAATTGAATGAACAATTTTGGAGGGTTAATAGTAATAGTTTGGCGCAACAGTCTTAGGCCGATATATTATTTATATTTGTACTCAAGGTAATAGGTTTGCGATTGAATGCCAAGAATGCGGTATGAAAAAATGTTTTATATAAAAAAGATGTTGACAGTTGCTGGCATCGTACCCGGGACCTTTCGACGCGTAAACGTACGCTCCTAAAGCTCGCTCATCGATGTTGGCAAGCGTCCATGCCTCAGTGCCACAGAAGAGGACTGGCATGATGAGCGACGTAAAGAGCGTAATTTTTGTCCGTCAAATGCCTACTGAGCCCAAAGTAACACCTGTAAGAGTTATTCTTTGGCTAATCTCCAGACTGGCATTGTTTTCCTTGTTGATGCGTAAGTATGTAAGTAAACAAATTGTTTGCATTGCACATCTTTTGTAACACTTTAATATTTATAACTATTGTACAAATCAAAATGTCTTTATATCTTAATAGTTTATAGCTTTAAGAGTTTAAAAAATAACAATCTTGCAAGTTAATTTCATTCGAATGGCTAATTGCTTCCTTATTGAAATCAAGGAAATATTTACCATTATTTTCTGGTCTCCATTCCTGGTTAGTGATATCATTGAGATAATTTGACATTTCTTGTGGTTTTAAATGTGTATATGTACAAGAAGTGTTTCGAACTGACATATTCAAATTTGCCTGTGGTCGCAAGCCGTAGTATTCGTCAAAGAAGTCAAACACTTCTTCCTTGAGCGTGTAGTTATTGAACTTTAAACGCATTGGACGCTTCATTTGTTTTCCCCACATGAATGTTAAGTGGTGATGAAAACACTGAAATGTAATTCTGTTACCAGACTCTGCTGCAATATCCAGCCAGTTCTGCACACATTGAATTGGAGTGCCTTGTTCAGACTCAAACTTACTGTCGAATAGCGCAGGATTGGCGAGTAGTCCACGAGCTGCCATTACGCCGTCCGCCAAAGTTTCTCTCAGCAATTTACACGCGTCAACGCGAGATCGAACATCACCATTTACAATAATAGGAATGCTGACAGATTTTTTAATTTCGGCTAATGCTGATACATTTAATGGATGCGAACACTTTTGCCATTGAGTACGCCCATGTATGCTAATAAATGTAGCTCCACAATGTTCCAATTGACGCGCCAGCTCAACGGTGGTTCGCACATCCTCGGTGAGCAAACGAATTTTAAACGAACAACTGAAATCCTGCGGCAACGTACGGCGTATTGTACGAACAATGTCGTACATCATTTGAGGATTTTTAAGTAGGTCACAGCCATATCCCTTGGCGATGGCCCACGATTGAGGGCAGCCACAGTTAACATCCACGCCATCCACATATGGATATATTAATTGTGCTGCAGTAATGAATTCATCTATGGACTTTGCTGCAAATTGCGCTATTAATGCCTGGTCGCCTAAAACATGATATTAAAAATTCAGTATTTAATTAAATTTAAATGCTGGTAAAATTACAGTTAAGTGGAAACCTCCGAAACGAAAATAAAATAAAAATTGAAAAATATAAGTTCCATCAAATGTTGTCGCACGCGCTCTGATTTTTTGACGGCATATAAAGCTCTCATCTCAGCTTAAGGTGGCTTTTTTACCATTGAAAGTTAAAGCTTTAGAATTATTTTGCCAATAGAGAATTATGGTCAAAGGCCATAACAAATTAGTTTTTTTTTTTTAACTGTACTTACCGTTCGCGACACAATCTGTAAAGATTACTGTCTGAGATAATGGGATTTCTCCCATTGATTAGAGATGTACCGATTTAGGAGTTATAACAAAGTTTATTTTATTATCCTTAAAATGAGGTTTGCAGCATTCTACGGTCAAGAGTTTTTTTCTACAACCACAAAAAGTGATTATTGATTAATTTTTTGAAACTTTGGACCACTGTATCTCTGGAGAAAGTGAGTCTGGAACTGTGATAGATTTGGTGTGGAATGTCTCTAAACAAAAAGTTTCACTTACTAAAAAAAATGTTAAAATGAATACAATTCCAATTTTTACAATGCAAGACTAATGTCTATAAATTTTTGATTCTTGTTTTATTTTGATTGCGCCTTTATTTGATATTGGAGCTAATTCCGAAAATGGTTTTGTTAAATAGGGTCTAGTTTTTAAGATTTTTAAGTTTTAATTATTATTATTATTATTTTTAATAGTCGAACCAAAAACAATAATGTATTTATCATTTCGTTATTAGACGTACAAAACTATGCGCTAATATATATTTTTTATAATTGCCGGTGAAATATGGCCAAGGGAAATCCAAAATATTACATTAAATTTAAAATTTTATGAATAAAAAACAATATTACTTGATGAAAAAAAGATAAACATTATTGTTATGCCATTTGTTCAACGCCATGTATAATATTTAAAAGGAAAATTATGAAAATAAATTCTCAATTTCTCATTATTAAATTAAAAAACATTGATTTTTTTTAAATAAATTAATAACTTTTTAACCAAGAATAAATAGTAATCTTGATTATGCCTTTTGCCTTCCGACTATAAATACCCTACACATATGTGTGGTTACCATTCAAAGTGGTGTATAGGTCACTAGGGTATACGAATCCTGAAAATCACTACAAAATTTTAATCGCTGAAGAATTTCCATTCATTTGAAACCCATATTTACAAATGGGTAGGTGTACCGAATTTCGTTTTTTTTTTTAGAATGATTTCAATATATATTTGACCAAAAAAGTTTACCTAAGCACGTATACAGTAAAATTCACCAGTAGATTTATGTTTTATATGAGGTATTTGAACATAAGTGGTCGGTTCGCAGGTCACAAGGAACTGATCATGCCCATTTTCACTGACAGACAGCGTAGATATATAAGTAATCTAAATTAGGAGTTTCATTTATTTAGCTCTTCTAGTTTGTTTGTAATCAAGATTTCAACAGACAGGCAGACATACAGACGGACAGACATACGGACATCGCTAATTCAGGAGGTCACGCTGATCATACCGGGGATGCTTCCTTCTGCGTGTTACACACGGCGCTGATCAAGAATATATATACTTTTCCATACCGGGGATGTTTCCTTCTGCGTGTTACCCACGGCGTGCCAAACTGAATATACCCTTTCACTCTTAGTGTAGGGTATAATAATAATAAAATGGGTTGCGCAACGGTTGAAATCTAAATGAGAATAAAATGTATTTCATATTTTCAATACAGCAAATTTTTTAACATTTAATGCGAAGTAAGCTGTTCTTATATTCTGAAAATTAATATACAAACAAACAATACATATTAAAACAATATATATTAAACATCTGCACAAGTCCATTTGAAACCCACTTCAAGACATTCACTTCGTTTCAAAACATTTACTGTCGTCAACTCTATGATTGAAAATCAAATGAATGTCTTGCTCACAACAGCAAAGAACCAAGTACTGTCAAAACAAAACATAAGCAAAACAAAACTGAAGTGAAGAGGTCTATGATGATGTGCAATAAACATTCAAATACTGAAATGAACTGCTTATGACACCGAGTACTTAGTGCATTTTTAATTTTTTTTGTTATCATTCTTACTAGAGTAAGGAATAGAGTAGGAATTTTCATTAATATTGAAATATAGAAAAAACAAAAGGTATATGAAAATCACATAATATTTTATATTAAGTTTTTTTATTTATCGAAAAACTTTTTTTTATTATTTAATTTTTTCATTATTTAATTAAATTTTTTTTTTTTTTGGATATATTGCTTTTCGACCAAAGCGTTGTTTTCGTCGTACACAATTTTTTTTTTACAATTTTTTTTTTTAAATATTGTTTGTTGTATTTTTTATTAACACATAAATACCAATAACAACATTACTGCCGTAGAACGAGCGTCAGATTTGTTGTTGTTTTCAATGTTCGTCTTCTCACTCGTTGCGCTCACTCGCTGCACCTACTGTATTCGTTGCATGTTCAGCGACATTGTTGTCGTTTGTTGTGTTTTTCAAAACATTGAATGTTTTGAATGGCTTGATGTTTTGACAGCGCTTGACACCAATGAAACAAGTGAAGTGAAGTCGCTCAAAGAGACTTCACTGTAATACTGGCGATTGTCATTTGTGAAATGAATTCAAAACTGTAGAGTGCAGTAGTGCATATTTGCAGAGGAAACTTCAAAACCATTTGTGAAATGAAAATAAAGGCAACTTTTTTTTAAATAGTTTTTAAAAAGTTCTTAATCACTTAGTTTATTTACAAAATTTTATATACTGAAAAATTTAAATACATAACAAAACTTTCATATTATGGAACTTAATTAATTTTTTTAACATTTTTGAGTTTCAAAAAAGATTTCAATAACTTTAAAAATATTTCGTTTACATTAGATACGTGTAGATACAGATTTTATATCATTCGATAAAATGTTCTTAAACGATGCAGATATTAAAAATGAAAACATATAAATTAAGTGTTTTATTTAGTTCGTGTTGTTTTATTTAGTACTCCAAAGTGCAACTTTCCAATGTTAATATCCAGCTTCAGTTCAGCTCACGTGATTCAATTATATTGTTTTTCAAATCACCTGATCTGTCTGTTTAAGCGGCTAGTAATATTTCTCTTTGAAAAACTAAATAAAAGTGAACTATAAGTGTCGGTTATCAAAGTAATAATGGCTATGAAAATTAACATAAAATTTCATTTATGTTTTGACTTATTCATTGAAAATATTGAGTTATGAAATTTATTTGAGGAGCAAACAAATACCTAATTAATGACTATTTCATAGCGAGAAATAAGGCTTTATAAGAAGTAACGCGCTTTTAATATGATTTTTTTGTATTTCATTGTGACGGGAATTTACTATATAAAGTAGTGAACAACCATCATTTTTTTTTAACACAATATCTATTTACTTTAAACTATCTTATGATAAACTTCATCTTCGTCACGAAAAATAGTTCCAAATCTGCCATTAATTAAAATAAAATGTTCAATTCATATTACAATTACAGCCGCGTCCATACAATATTATAAATTTAATTTTGATAAAGAGTAGCTGTAGGGTGTCGCATTTTTATTTTTCTTCATGTCAAATTTTCAAAAATTTCAGTTCCGTCGCTCAGAAGCATATGTTCACGACGGATGTGTATTTAATTTTTTAACCCATTAAAGCCTGCCGAATCAGATACACACTAGGAAATTACGCAGTGCAATTTTCCCCATCATGTTTTCCCATAATGCGTACACCAGATGCTAAGAATTTTGTTCGATTTTGCATCTAGCACCACTACATTATATCAGTATGAAATGGTATATCTCTGCGTGCAATTCCCTCCATTTTAATCAAATATTTCATAAAAAAAATTTAAAAATATTCCGAAAATTTTCATATCGTGTATGCCATCAACGAACGCATCTGTCTTGCACTTTTCTATGAAATCACACGTTGTATTTTCTTGAAGTTCTGTTCTAATTTGATTTGAATTTACTAGAAGCTGTTGTTGTATGGCTTCAAGCAACTGGCTCATGTCAAAAGTTTGGGACTGTACTTTTTGAACAGTATACAGTTTTTTCGACAATGGTGCTGCGGCTTCTACTTCAAACTCATGCTCCGCGACATCAATGCCTTGTACATCAAATTCCTCCATTAGACGCTTCTGTAGCTCTACTTTCGTACCAGCAGTTGGAATTTCAACTCGCCAGCTCCTTCTTTAGCTGGTCGACTTTAAGTTGTTCCAATTTAACCATTTTATATCACAATCCCACTTCTGACATCAACGTTACGAAAATTCAGTCTACGGAAAACTGTTCTACGAGTTCGTATCGCTGGATTGTGTACAAAATAAAAACACACTTATATTTGGTTTTAACTAGTATTATTTCAACAAGTAATAATTAACTTTATTTAATTAAATAACAACTTAAGGAATAATCACTTATATGAACTGCTGAATTTCTACAATTTAGCTTTACAATGTTCACTCACGAGACGCACTAGTTCACTATTAAATCACAACTGAAGTGAAGTGCCTCAGATGCGGCGGCCTTATATACTGCAGGCATCAGTTCGACACGTTTTGACAAGCTTCGAATTCTTTCGAGAACCTTCTACTCGTTTTATGAATTGGCATCTCATTCGCACTCATGTGTTTTAATGTGCTGATCTTACATCTATTTCTCGCTCATTGCTCAGTGCACTGAATGATCTTCCGTCTCTTTCTAACACATTGCTTAGTGCGCTGAATTGTCTTGCGTCTCATTTATTATTTTTGAATGCTTGCACTATGGGGCAAATTACATCTTTTTGTAACAGTACATTTGTATATATATCACAGGTACAAATTGTTGTATGTCAATTTTTTTTTTTTTTAAATCATAATATACAAAAAATGAGCAAACAGTTTTACTAGATTTAAGAAAAAATTTCAACCAAATCTTTTTTTTTTATTTTTCTAAAAAAAATGATGATGATCCTTTTTTACAAGCCGCAGCTATATATTTCAATTCAAATCCGTATAAATCAGAATTTTACTTTATTTTTCGTTGGGTAGTATTTCATTATGAAATAACAATCCCCAACGATTTGGAATGATATATTCAGAACCGGTACCGTTTAGATTTTTGGAACCGGAATCGGAAAAATGTGTGAAGCTAAAAATTGAATGAACAATTTTGGAGGGTTAATAATAATAGTTTGGCGCAACAGTCTTAGGCCGATATAATATTTATATTTTTACTCAAGGTGATAGGTTTGTGATTGAATGCCAAGAATGCGGTATGAAAAAATGTTTTATATAAAAAAGATGTTGACAGTTGCTGGCATCGTACCCGGGACCTTTCGACGCGTAAACGTACGCTCCTAAAGCTCGCTCATCGATGTTGGCAAGCGTCCATGCCTCAGTGCCACAGAAGAGGACTGGCATGATGAGCGACGTAAAGAGCGTAATTTTTGTCCGTCAAATGCCTACTGAGCCCAAAGTAACACCTGTAAGAGTTATTCTTTGGCTAATCTCCAGACTGGCATTGTTTTCCTTGTTGATGCGTAAGTATGTAAGTAAACAAATTGTTTGCATTGCACATCTTTTGTAACACTTTAATATTTATAACTATTGTACAAATCAAAATGTCTTTATATCTTAATAGTTTATAGCTTTAAGAGTTTAAAAAATAACAATCTTGCAAGTTAATTTCATTCGAATGGCTAATTGCTTCCTTATTGAAATCAAGAAAATATTTACCATTATTTTCTGGTCTCCATTCCTGGTTAGTGATATCATTGAGATAATTTGACATTTCTTGTGGTTTTAAATGTGTATATGTACAAGAAGTGTTTCGAACTGACATATTCAAATTTGCCTGTGGTCGCAAGCCGTAGTATTCGTCAAAGAAGTCAAACACTTCTTCCTTGAGCGTGTAGTTATTGAACTTTAAACGCATTGGACGCTTCATTTGTTTTCCCCACATGAATGTTAAGTGGTGATGAAAACACTGAAATGTAATTCTGTTACCAGACTCTGCTTCAATATCCAGCCAATTCTGCACACATTGAATTGGAGTGCCTTGTTCAGACTCAAACTTACTGTCGAATAGCGCAGGATTGGCGAGTAGTCCACGAGCTGCCATTACGCCGTCCGCCAAAGTTTCTCTCAGCAATTTACACGCGTCAAAGCGAGATCGAACATCACCATTTACAATAATAGGAATGCTGACAGATTTTTTAATTTCGGCTAATGCTGATACATTTAATGGATGCGAACACTTTTGCCATTGAGTACGCCCATGTATGCTAATAAATGTAGCTCCACAATGTTCCAATTGACGCGCCAGCTCAACGGTGGTTCGCACATCCTCGGTGAGCAAACGAATTTTAAACGAACAACTGAAATCCTGCGGCAACGTACGGCGTATTGTACGAACAATGTCGTACATCATTTGAGGATTTTTAAGTAGGTCACAGCCATATCCCTTGGCGATGGCCCACGATTGAGGGCAGCCACAGTTAACATCCACGCCATCCACATATGGATATATTAATTGTGCTGCAGTAATGAATTCATCTATGGACTTTGCTGCAAATTGCGCTATTAATGCCTGGTCGCCTAAGACATGATATTAAAAATTCAGTATTTAATTAAATTTAAATGCTGGTAAAATTACAGTTAAGTGGAAACCTCCGAAACGAAAATAAAATAAAAATTGAAAAATATAAGTTCCATCAAATGTTGTAGCACGCGCCCTGATTTTTTGACGGCATATAAAGCTCTCATCTCAGCTTAAGGTGGCTTTTTTACCATTGAAATTCACTTTAACTCAGTCTGCTTCCTAACCGAAAGTTAAAGCTTTAGAATTATTTTGCCAATAGAGAATTATGGTCAAAGGCCATAACAAATTAGTTTTTTTTTTAACTGTACTTACCGTTCGCGACACAATCTGTAAAGATTACTGAGATAATGGGATTTCTCCCATTGATTAGAGATGTACCGATTTAGGAGTTATAACAAAGTTTATTTTATTATCCTTAAAATGAGGTTTGCAGCATTCTACGGTCAAGAGTTTTTTTCTACAACCACAAAAAGTGATTATTGATTAATTTTTTGAAACTTTGGACCACTGTATCTCTGGAGAAAGTGAGTCTGGAACTGTGATAGATTTGGTGTGGAATGTCTCTAAACAAAAAGTTTTACTTACTAAAAAAAATGTTAAAATGAATACAATTCCAATTTTTACAATGCAAGACTAATGTCTATAAATTTTTGATTCTTGTTTTATTTTGATTGCGCCTTTATTTGATATTGAAGCTAATTCCGAAAATGGTTTTGTTAAATAGGGTCTAGTTTTTAAGATTTTGAAGTTTTAATTATTTTTCTCTCCTTTTATTTTTAATAGTCGTACCAAAAACAATAATGTATTTATCATTTCGTTATTAGACGTACAAAACTATGCGCTAATATATATTTTTTATAATTGCCGGTGAAATATGGCCAAGGGAAATCCAAAATATTACATTAAATTTAAAATTTTATGAATAAAAAACAATATTACTTGATGAAAAAAAGATAAACATTATTGTTATGCCATTTGTTCAACGCCATGTATAATATTTAAAAGGAAAATTATGAAAATAAATTCTCAATTTCTCATTATTAAATTTTGGAAATTATAAAAATATTGATTTTTTTTAAATAACTTAATGAATTTTTAACCAAGAATAAATGGTAATCTTGATTATGCCTTCCGACTATAAATACCCTACACATATGTGTGGTTACCATTCAAAGTGGTGTATAGGTCACTAGGGTATACGAATCCTGAAAATCACTACAAAATTTTAATCGTTGAAGAATTTCCATTCATTTGATACCCATATTTACAAATGGGTAGGTGTACCGAATTTCGGTTCGCAGGTCACAAAGAACTGATCATGCCCATTTTCACTGACAGACAGCGTAGATATATAAGTAATCTAAATTAGGAGTTTCATTTATTTAGCTCTTCTAGTTTGTTTGTAATCAAGATTTCAACAGACAGGCAGACATACAGACGGACAGACATACGGACATCGCTAATTCAGGAGGTCACGCTGATCATACCGGGGATGCTTCCTTCTGCGTGTTACACACGGCGCTGATCAAGAATATATATACTTTTCCATACCGGGGATGTTTCCTTCTGCGTGTTACCCACGGCGTGCCAAACTGAATATACCCTTTCACTCTTAGTGTAGGGTATAATAATAATAAAATGGGTTGCGCAACGGTTGAAATCTAAATGAGAATAAAATGTATTTCATATTTTCAATACAGCAAATTTTTTAACATTTAATGCGAAGTAAGCTGTTCTTATATTCTGAAAATTAATATACAAACAAACAAAACAAAAAAATATAGGTATATATATTAAACATCTGCACAAGTCCATTTGAAACCCACTTCAAGACATTCACTTCGTTTCAAAACATTTACTGTCGTCAACTCTATGATTGAAAATCAAATGAATGTCTTGCTCACAACAGCAAAGAACCAAGTACTGTCAAAACAAAACATAAGTGAAGAGGTCTATGATGATGTGCAATAAACATTCAAATACTGAAATGAACTGCTTATGACACCGAGTACTTAGTGCATTTTTAATTTTTTTTGTTATCATTCTTACTAGAGTAAGGAATAGAGTAGGAATTTTCATTAATATTGAAATATAGAAAAAACCAAAGGTATATGAAAATCACATAATATTTTATATTAAGTTTTTTTAATTATCGAAAAACATTTTTTTTATTATTTAATTTTTTCATTATTTTTTTTTTTTTTTTTGGATATATTGCTTTTCGACCAAAGCGTTGTTTTTGTCGTACAAAATTTTTTTTTTACAATTTTTTTTTTTAAATATTGTTTGTTGTATTTTTTATGAACACATGAATACCAATAACAACATTACTGCCGTAGAACGAGCGTCAGATTTGTTGTTGTTTTCAATGTTCGTCTTCTCACTCGTTGCGCTCACTCGCTGCACCTACTGTATTCGTTGCATGTTCAGCGACATTGTTGTCGTTTGTTGTGTTTTTCAAAACATTGAATGTTTTGAATGGCTTGATGTTTTGACAGCGCTTGACACCAATGAAACAAGTGAAGTGAAGTCGCTCAAAGAGACTTCACTATAATACTGTCGATTGTCATTTGTGAAATGAATTCAAAACTGTAGAGTGCAGTAGTGCATATTTGCAGAGGAAACTTCAAAACCATTTGTGAAATGAAAATAAAGGCAACTTTTTTTTAAATAGTTTTTAAAAAGTTCTTAATCACTTAGTTTATTTACAAAATTTTATATACTGAAAAATTTAAATACATAACAAAACTTTCATATTATGGAATTTAATTAATTTTTTTAACATTTTTGAGTTTCAAAAAAGATTTCAATAACTTTAAAAATATTTCGTTTACATTAGATACGTGTAGATACAGATTTTATATCATTCGATAAAATGTTCTTAAACGATGCAGATATTAAAAATGAAAACATATAAATTAAGTGTTTTATTTAGTTCGTGTTGTTTTATTTAGTACTCCAAAGTGCAACTTTCCAATGTTAATATCCAGCTTCAGTTCAGCTCACGTGATTCAATTATATTGTTTTTCAAATCACCTGATCTGTCTGTTTAAGCGGCTAGTAATATTTCTCTTTGAAAAACTAAATAAAAGTGAACTATAAGTGTCGGTTATCAAAGTAATAATGGCTATGAAAATTAACATAAAATTTCATTTATGTTTTGACTTATTCATTGAAAATATTGAGTTATGAAATTTATTTGAGGAGCAAACAAATACCTAATTAATGACTATTTCATAGCGAGAAATAAGGCTTTATAAGAAGTAACGCGCTTTTAATATGATTTTTTTGTATTTCATTGTGACGGGAATTTACTATATAAAGTAGTGAACAACAATCATTTTTTTTTTAACACAAAATCTATTTACTTTAAACTATCTTATGATAAACTTCATCTTCGTCACGAAAAATAGTTCCAAATCTGCCATTAATTAAAATAAAATGTTCAATTCATATTACAATTACAGCCGCGTCCATACAATATTATAAATTTAATTTTGATAAAGAGTAGCTGTAGGGTGTCGCATTTTTATTTTTCTTCATGTCAAATTTTCAAAAATTTCAGTTCCATCGCTCAGAAGCATTTGTTCACGACGGATGTGTATTTGATTTTTTAACCCATTAAAGCCTGCCGAATCAGATACACACTAGGAAATTACGCAGTGCAATTTTCCCCATCATGTTTTCCCATAATGCGTACACCAGATGCTAAGAATTTTGTTCGATTTTGCATCTAGCACCACTACATTATATCAGTATGAAATGGTATATCTCTGCGTGCAATTCCCTCCATTTTAATCAAATATTTCATAAAAAAAATTTAAAAATATTCCGAAAATTTTCATATCGTGTATGCCATCAACGAACGCATCTGTCTTGCACTTTTCTATGAAATCACACGTTGTATTTTCTTGAAGTTCTGTTCTAATTTGATTTGAATTTACTAGAAGCTGTTGTTGTATGGCTTCAAGCAACTGGCTCATGTCAAAAGTTTGGGACTGTACTTTTTGAACAGTATACAGTTTTTTCGACAATGGTGCTGCGGCTTCTACTTCAAACTCATGCTCCGCGACATCAATGCCTTGTACATCAAATTCCTCCATTAGACGCTTCTGTAGCTCTACTTTCGTACCAGCAGTTGGAATTTCAACTCGCCAGCTCCTTCTTTAGCTGGTCGACTTTAAGTTGTTCCAATTTAACCATTTTATATCACAATCCCACTTCTGACATCAACGTTACGAAAATTCAGTCTACGGAAAACTGTTCTACGAGTTCGTATCGCTGGATTGTGTACAAAATAAAAACACACTTATATTTGGTTTTAACTAGTATTATTTCAACAAGTAATAATTAACTTTATTTAATTAAATAACAACTTAAGGAATAATCACTTATATGAACTGCTGAATTTCTACAATTTAGCTTTACAATGTTCACTCACGAGACGCACTAGTTCACTATTAAATCACAACTGAAGTGAAGTGCCTCAGATGCGGCGGCCTTATATACTGCAGGCATCAGTTCGACACGTTTTGACAAGCTTCGAATTCTTTCGAGAACCTTCTACTCGTTTTATGAATTGGCATCTCATTCGCACTCATGTGTTTTAATGTGCTGATCTTACATCTATTTCTCGCTCATTGCTCAGTGCACTGAATGATCTTCCGTCTCTTTCTAACACATTGCTTAGTGCGCTGAATTGTCTTGCGTCTCATTTATTATTTTTGAATGCTTGCACTATGGGGCAAATTACATCTTTTTGTAACAGTACATTTGTATATATATCACAGGTACAAATTGTTGTATGTCAATTTTTTTTTTTTAAATCATAATATACAAAAAATGAGCAAACAGTTTTACTAGATTTAAGAAAAAATTTCAACCAAATCTTTTTTTTTTTATTTTTCTAAAAAAAATGATGATGATCCTTTTTTACAAGCCGCAGCTATATATTTCAATTCAAATCCGTATAAATCAGAATTTTACTTTATTTTTCGTTGGGTAGTATTTCATTATAAAATAACAATCCCCAACGATTTGGAATGATATATTCAGAACCGGTACCGTTTAGATTTTTGGAACCGGAATCGGAAAAATGTGTGAAGCTAAAAATTGAATGAACAATTTTGGAGGGTTAATAATAATAGTTTGGCGCAACAGTCTTAGGCCGATATAATATTTATATTTTTACTCAAGGTGATAGGTTTGTGATTGAATGCCAAGAATGCGGTATGAAAAAATGTTTTATATAAAAAAGATGTTGACAGTTGCTGGCATCGTACCCGGGACCTTTCGACGCGTAAACGTACGCTCCTAAAGCTCGCTCATCGATGTTGGCAAGCGTCCATGCCTCAGTGCCACAGAAGAGGACTGGCATGATGAGCGACGTAAAGAGCGTAATTTTTGTCCGTCAAATGCCTACTGAGCCCAAAGTAACACCTGTAAGAGTTATTCTTTGGCTAATCTCCAGACTGGCATTGTTTTCCTTGTTGATGCGTAAGTATGTAAGTAAACAAATTGTTTGCATTGCACATCTTTTGTAACACTTTAATATTTATAACTATTGTACAAATCAAAATGTCTTTATATCTTAATAGTTTATAGCTTTAAGAGTTTAAAAAATAACAATCTTGCAAGTTAATTTCATTCGAATGGCTAATTGCTTCCTTATTGAAATCAAGAAAATATTTACCATTATTTTCTGGTCTCCATTCCTGGTTAGTGATATCATTGAGATAATTTGACATTTCTTGTGGTTTTAAATGTGTATATGTACAAGAAGTGTTTCGAACTGACATATTCAAATTTGCCTGTGGTCGCAAGCCGTAGTATTCGTCAAAGAAGTCAAACACTTCTTCCTTGAGCGTGTAGTTATTGAACTTTAAACGCATTGGACGCTTCATTTGTTTTCCCCACATGAATGTTAAGTGGTGATGAAAACACTGAAATGTAATTCTGTTACCAGACTCTGCTGCAATATCCAGCCAATTCTGCACACATTGAATTGGAGTGCCTTGTTCAGACTCAAACTTACTGTCGAATAGCGCAGGATTGGCGAGTAGTCCACGAGCTGCCATTACGCCGTCCGCCAAAGTTTCTCTCAGCAATTTACACGCGTCAACGCGAGATCGAACATCACCATTTACAATAATAGGAATGCTGACAGATTTTTTAATTTCGGCTAATGCTGATACATTTAATGGATGCGAACACTTTTGCCATTGAGTACGCCCATGTATGCTAATAAATGTAGCTCCACAATGTTCCAATTGACGCGCCAGCTCAACGGTGGTTCGCACATCCTCGGTGAGCAAACGAATTTTAAACGAACAACTGAAATCCTGCGGCAACGTACGGCGTATTGTACGAACAATGTCGTATATCATTTGAGGATTTTTAAGTAGGTCACAGCCACAGTTAACATCCACGCCATCCACATATGGATATATTAATTGTGCTGCAGTAATGAATTCATCTATGGACTTTGCTGCAAATTGCGCTATTAATGCCTGGTCGCCTAAGACATGATATTAAAAATTCAGTATTTAATTAAATTTAAATGCTGGTAAAATTACAGTTAAGTGGAAACCTCCGAAACGAAAATAAAATAAAAATTGAAAAATATAAGTTCCATCAAATGTTGTCGCACGCGCCCTGATTTTTTGACGGCATATAAAGCTCTCATCTCAGCTTAAGGTGGCTTTTTTACCATTGAAATTCACTTTAACTCAGTCTGCTTCCTAACCGAAAGTTAAAGCTTTAGAATTATTTTGCCAATAGAGAATTATGGTCAAAGGCCATAACAAATTAGTTTTTTTTTTAACTGTACTTACCGTTCGCGACACAATCTGTAAAGATTACTGAGATAATGGGATTTCTCCCATTGATTGGAGATGTACCGATTTAGGAGTTATAACAAAGTTTATTTTATTATCCTTAAAATGAGGTTTGCAGCATTCTACGGTCAAGAGTTTTTTTCTACAACCACAAAAAGTGATTATTGATTAATTTTTTGAAACTTTGGACCACTGTATCTCTGGAGAAAGTGAGTCTGGAACTGTGATAGATTTGGTGTGGAATGTCTCTAAACAAAAAGTTTTACTTACTAAAAAAAATGTTAAAATGAATACAATTCCAATTTTTACAATGCAAGACTAATGTCTATAAATTTTTGATTCTTGTTTTATTTTGATTGCGTCTTTATTTGATATTGAAGCTAATTCCGAAAATGGTTTTGTTAAATAGGGTCTAGTTTTTAAGATTTTTAAGTTTTAATTATTTTTCTCTCCTTTTATTTTTAATAGTCGTACCAAAAACAATAATGTATTTATCATTTCGTTATTAGACGTACAAAACTATGCGCTAATATATATTTTTTATAATTGCCGGTGAAATATGGCCAAGGGAAATCCAAAATATTACATTAAATTTAAAATTTTATGAATAAAAAACAATATTACTTGATGAAAAAAAGATAAACATTATTGTTATGCCATTTGTTCAACGCCATGTATTATATTTAAAAGGAAAATTATGAAAATAAATTCTCAATTTCTCATTATTAAATTTTGGAAAATATAAAAATATTGATTTTTTTTAAATAAATTAATAAATTTTTAACCAAGAATAAATGGTAATCTTGATTATGCCTTCCGACTATAAATACCCTACACATATGTGTGGTTACCATTCAAAGTGGTGTATAGGTCACTAGGGTATACGAATCCTGAAAATCACTACAAAATTTTAATCGTTGAAGAATTTCCATTCATTTGATACCCATATTTACAAATGGGTAGGTGTACCGAATTTCGTTTTTTTTTTTAGAATGATGTCAATATATATTTGACCAAAAAAGTTTACCTAAGCACGTATACAGTAAAATTCACCAGTAGATTTATGTTTTATATGAGGTATTTGAACATAAGTGGTCGGTTCGCAGGTCACAAGGAACTGATCATGCCCATTTTCACTGACAGACAGCGTAGATATATAAGTAATCTAAATTAGGAGTTTCATTTATTTAGCTCTTCTAGTTTGTTTGTAATCAAGATTTCAACAGACAGGCAGACATACAGACGGACAGACATACGGACATCGCTAATTCAGGAGGTCACGCTGATCATACCGGGGATGCTTCCTTCTGCGTGTTACACACGGCGCTGATCAAGAATATATATACTTTTCCATACCGGGGATGTTTCCTTCTGCGTGTTACCCACGGCGTGCCAAACTGAATATACCCTTTCACTCTTAGTGTAGGGTATAATAATAATAAAATGGGTTGCGCAACGGTTGAAATCTAAATGCGAATAAAATGTATTTCATATTTTCAATACAGCAAATTTTGTAACATTTAATGCGAAGTAAGCTGTTCTTATATTCTGAAAATTAATATTCAAACAAACAAAACAAAAAAATATAGGTATATATATTAAACATCTGCACAAGTCCATTTGAAACCCACTTCAAGACATTCACTTCGTTTCAAAACATTTACTGTTGCCAACTCTATGATTGAAAATCAAATGAATGTCTTGCTCACAACAGCAAAGAACCAAGTACTGTCAAAACAAAACATAAGGAAAACAAAACTGAAGTGAAGAGGTCTATGATGATGTGCAATAAACATTCAAATACTGAAATGAACTGCTTATGACACCGAGTACTTAGTGCATTTTTAATTTTTTTTTGTTATCATTCTTACTAGAGTAAGGAATAGATTAGGAATTTTCATTAATATTGAAATATAGAAAAAACAAAAGGTATATGAAAATCACATAATATTTTATATTAAGTTTTTTTATTTATCGAAAAACATTTTTTTTATTATTTAATTTTTTCATTATTTAATTAAATTTTTATTTAATTAAATTTTTATTTTTTTTTTTGGATATATTGCTTTTCGACCAAAGCGTTGTTTTTGTCGTACACATTTTTTTTTACAATTTTTTTTTTAAATATTGTTTGTTGTATTTTTTATTAACACATAAATACCAATAACAACATTACTGCCGTAGAACGAGCGTCAGATTTGTTGTTGTTTTCAATGTTCTACTTCTCACTCGTTGCGCTCACTCGCTGCATCTACTGAATTCGTTGCATGTTCAGCGACATTGTTGTCGTTTGTTGTGTTTTTCAAAACATTGAATGTTTTGAATGGCTTGATGTTTTGACAGTGCTTGACACCAATGAAACAAGTGAAGTGAAGTCGCTCAAAGAGACTTCACTATAATACTGTCGATTGTCATTTGTGAAATGAATTCAAAACTGTAGAGTGCAGTAGTGCATATTTGCAGAGGAAACTTCAAAACCATTTGTGAAATGAAAATAAAGGCAATTTTTTTTTAAATAGTTTTTAAAGGCCATTTAAAAAGATCTTAATCACTTAGTTTATTTACAAAATTTTATATACTGAAAAATTTAAATACATAACAAAACTTTCATATTATGGAACTTAATTAATTTTTTTTAACATTTTTGAGTTTCAAAACAGATTTCAATAACTTTAAAAATATTTCGTTTACATTAGATACGTGTAGATACAGATTTTATATCATTCGATAAAATGTTCTTAAACGATGCAGATATTAAAAATGAAAACATATAAATTAAGTGTTTTATTTAGTTCGTGTTGTTTTATTTAGTACTCCAAAGTGCAACTTTCCAAAGTTAATATCCAGCTTCAGTTCAGCTCACGTGATTCAATTATATTGTTTTTCAAATCACCTGATCTGTCTGTTTAAGCGGCTAGTAATATTTCTCTTTGAAAAACTAAATAAAAGTGAACTATAAGTGTCGGTTATCAAAGTAATAATGGCTATGAAAATTAACATAAAATTTCATTTATGTTTTGACTTATTCATTGAAAATATTGAGTTATGAAATTTATTTGAGGAGCAAACAAATACCTAATTAATGACTATTTCATAGCGAGAAATAAGGCTTTATAAGAAGTAACGCGCTTTTAATATGATTTTTTTGTATTTCATTGTGACGGGAATTTACTATATAAAGTAGTGAACAACCATCATTTTTTTTTTAACACAAAATCTATTTACTTTAAACTATCTTATGATAAACTTCATCTTCGTCACGAAAAATAGTTCCAAATCTGCCATTAATTAAAATAAAATGTTCAATTCATATTACAATTACAGCCGCGTCCATACAATATTATAAATTTAATTTTGATAAAGAGTAGCTGTAGGGTGTCGCATATTTATTTTTCTTCATGTCAAATTTTCAAAAATTTCAGTTCCGTCGCTCAGAAGCATTTGTTCACGACGGATGTGTATTTAATTTTTTAACCCATTAAAGCCTGCCGAATCAGATACACACTAGGAAATTACGCAGTGCAATTTTCCCCATCATGTTTTCCCATAATGCGTACACCAGATGCTAAGAATTTTGTTCGATTTTGCATCTAGCACCACTACATTATATCAGTATGAAATGGTATATCTCTGCGTGCAATTCCCTCCATTTTAATCAAATATTTCATAAAAAAAAATTTAAAAATATTCCGAAAATTTTCATAGAGATAAAGTTTAAAACATTTTTTTGGAATTTTGACAGCAAACACATTGCGAACTAATATTAAAATGTTTTTTAAGAGAGCTTAGAGAATTGTGATAAATTACTCTCTCGACACACTTTTTTGGGAACACAAATTTCTTTTTGAGTTTTTGCAAAAAGTAATATCTGGACACAGATTTTTTGTGCCAATTATGAGTAGGGCAATTTCATATTTTATTTTGTGATAAAGTTGGCATCTGCAACATGTCGAAATCGTGCGATAACTTGTGATATAAAGTACCAAAAACGGCCTTTTTTGCAACTTTGACTCGATTTTGTGCAAAATCTCGACGTATAGGAAAAATTCTGAGTACGCAGCAAGAATCGGGAGACCGAAATCAACCAGAATTGATAGGCTTCATTCCAGATTAGGCCAACGACCCTCAATTTGTAGAACAGTGTTACCAGTAGCATTTCATTTACTTTCCAATACTTAAAAGTATCAATGTCGATTATCATGCTAAGAATAGTTATGAAAATCGACAAATCTATAAATTTCTTTTCACTCATTCATTGAAAACAGTGATGAGTTTTTTTTTTAATACCAAGCAAATACCTAATGAATGGCTTTTGTCTCATTTTCTAGCGAGAAACAACGCTATATAAAAAGTTATTATTTTACGCACTTTTAGCGTGATGTTATTGTATTTCATTGTGAGGGGATTTTACTATTATAATTATAGGTAATCTATTGCCAACTATATAAATTCCCACCACTTTTTGTTAGAGTGTACTTTATTTCTGCGATCAATTATTAAATATATAAAATTTCATATTTTCACATACAAATAAAATGTGAGCAAATTTGACAGTAAATGTTCACACGGCGGGAAACTCGGTTGATCTGTTTCCTATGAAAATTTTCGAATATACGTCGAATAACTAACTGTGAGTTTCTCGATTGGTTTTTTGTCAATTCCGTCGGAAATGTCTCCCGACGCGTTTCTCGATTGAGCTGAATATTGATTCAAATTCTCAATTAAAATTTGTATTTTAGTTTTTCATGCACTTTTTTTTATTTGTTTTAAATATACTATTAATAAATAAAATAAATACATAATTAATAAAAATGATTTATACACTCTTATTTCATAAGAGAAATAAAATTGGGACTTATGCATAAATATAAATGAAAGAACAAAAGATTATTGTACATAGTTTAGTTATACCTTCTGATAGATATAGATATTGTAGCGGGACAAATTTGTGGGTCACAAATTTGCCGCACACATAGATGTAAAATAAATGATAGAATAAAATAAATTTAATAAATTATTAAATTAAAAAAAATGAATTAAATTAATTTATATTAATTCAGTTGCATCATATAATGCATGTGCATCATACAACGCCACTGCGTCAAACAACGCCACTAAGTCATACAACGCTACTGCATCATACAATGCAGCTGCATCATACATCGACACTGTGTCATACAATGCAGCATGCAACGCATCATGCATTACGGCATGTTTAATGCTGGTTGAAACATGAAGCACACACGATGCGCATACACAAAGAATAAAGCAAATGCTGCAGCAACAACAACATACATGCTGTTGCTGCATACGATACAGTCAGTGTAACGAGGAACACTAAGAGAAGACAACAACGCGATGCACGACTGCAGCAACATACACCAGCTGGGGTGTATAAAAGGAGCGTCTTTGTGCAACAGAAGGCAGTCTAATCCAGGCTTCCGAGGAATAGCAATGCCCAACAGTCTAAGTCTTAACCGGGCTTGAGAGGAATATCGATTCCCATAGTACACTGATAGGAATAGCAATTCCCATAGTACACTGAGAGGAATAACAATTCCCAACACTACACAGAGAGGAATAACGATTCCCAAAATTATAAAATAATAAAGTAAAATACTGAAATCAAGCAAAAGATTAATTTTTTGTACGAACACTGGACAACGCTGAACATAATCTGGAAAGTTCAGTACAAATGGTTCCCGAGCAGGGACAAATCAGAGAATTAAAAAATAATAATAAAAAAATAATAAATACATACGCCTGAGAAAAAAAAAACAGTATTATAAACAAAAGACAAATACATACTCTGAAATATTTTTTTTATAAATACATTGAAAGAAAAGATCAACAACATGTCCACCACCTCGTGGATACGCACGCTGCACAAGTAAGAGCTTGTCGCATACGCAACAGAATTTGGACTCGACAGCACCGTAAACGTAGAAGAACTACGCCGCGTACTCGCGTCGTTTATTAGAAGCGAAGAACACAAAGAGACCGTAATTACGCGCCTGGAAGAATTAGAAGCACGTCAGTCGAGAAATCGATCTCCAAGCCCACAAGTTATACCACGTCCATACGCATCAATATCCACCGAAAAACCTTCCTCATATTTACAGCTAGATGTACCTTCAACATCAGCAGCAACGTACACACATCATCGCTTTACAGTGACACCAGTACTTGTAGAGGACAAGACCTCCAATGTCAACAATGCATTGGCACGTGCCCGCGAATCTGACTACGACATTCGTGAACACACCGAACGATATCAACAACCCAACAGCAAGCAACATACCACCACCACTTTGAGTACAAATGTAACCCGTACAGCTCAAAATTGTGAGAGAGCTCGGCCTAAGTTCTTATAGGACTGTAGTACCAAACTATTATTATTATTACTTGCCGCGTACAATGCCACAGCTGCTACGAGATCACGCTCTGACTTAGTATCAAACCAGTACCAAAAGATGGCATTCATGGGCCAAATTTGGAAACGATTTCTTAAACTTTTACCTACCATACCGATACTTTGAGCGACTAGACGATGAACAGAAACACAAAGACATTATGCAACCAGGTTTATACCACAACAGCGTCGCGAGGAACATCGCAGAACTTTATCATCTTAAACAGGAATCCGGATAAACACAAGAACTGCATGCCATCATTGTGGGCAAGATGGTCATGTAGTACGATAGTGCAGAAATCCTCAAATGTTGTTCTGTTGGGACTGTGGACGGCCCCTCCGTCCACAGTCCCAACCAGTCGCACCAATGAATGCTGTAGAGAGGGAAACTTTGAGGAATTCCACCAAGATGAAGGGCAGGCGGGAGCCACAGCGCAAAACCCTCTGAACAATTAAACAAATTGCAGTTCGACAAACGCCACATCTTTGCCAACGTTGCCCTGGGAGAAAATATGGTAACAGCAACTATCGACACAGGAGCAACTAGAAACTTTATTTGCCAAGCAGAAGCAAACCGCATAGAAAACTCAGGTGAAATAAAACCATGAGAAATCAGTGTACGCATGGCTGACGAAAGTCATCGAATAGTAAAAGAGACCCTCGAGAAACATGTCACTCTGAAGAAGATAACGTGTGGGATTACATTTCAAATTTTACCCAACGTGAACGATCACGTATTACTCGGAATGGATTTCCTACTACAGGCAGGTATCACCTGCGGTGGACAAACATTGCAGCTGATCCATCGTAATAAACCATATAACCAGACTCCAAGGACATGCAAAAATTATTCTCCCACCGAGAAAGAATGCCTTTACTATAGTCTGGACAATACGGAAATGCGACACAACCTCGAGGGGTACCATTTCTTGGTCATCACCGATCACCTATCGCTTAAATGGTTGAATTCCATCGAAAATCCGTCTGGACGAATCGCTGGCTGGGCCTTGGAACTACAACAATATAGTTTCGACGTACAATATGGAAGAGGAAAATACAATGTCGTGGCGAAGCACTGTCTAAGGCTACGATGGAGAAGGAACCCACATTAAATCGCCGCTGGCTAACGAAGAAACCGAAAGAAGTACAACAAAACCCTGAACATTTCCATATTATATAATACAGGACACACAACTATATCGACATCTGCCTAAGTGTATTGACGATGACAACTTATGCCCCTGAAAACTAGGCGTGCCTACACCACTACGAGAAAGAGTACTAAAAGAAAATCATGACCAACCGACTGCAGGTCACATTGGAATAGGGAAAACAATGACACGGGTCATGAGTAGATACTACTGGTCAGGTATGTCACGAGACATCACCCAATATGTACGCCGTTGCCCATCTTGCCATCGTTATTAAGCAATTCAGTAGAAACCTGCTGGGCATATGCTATCAAAAATAGCAGAAGAACCTTGGGAAATACTATGCGCAGATTTTGTAGGGCCCTTACCCAGATCTAACCATGGAACTACAACCCTACTGGTGTTCATCGACAAATTTAGCAAGTGGACAGAAGTAATACCGATGCTAAAAGCCACCAGCAAAGGGCTAATCACAGTTTTTCGTGAAAACATTTTAGCTCGGTTCGGTGTTCCAAAACTATTGAAAACTTATAACGCCTCACAATTCATCAGCCGTGATTTCAAAAGATTTCTGGAAGAATTGAGAGTTCGACTGCCCCGTACACCCCCCAAGAAAACCGTACCGAACGAATAAACCACACCGTGAAAACTATGATTGCACAGTTCACGAAAAATCAACACATGGGATGACCTTTTGCCCGAATTTACATTTGCGAATTTACAGTATCTCGAATGGATACAGCCCCGTATTGCTAGATTACCGGGAAAACTATTCGATGGAAAAACATTTGGTTCAGGTAGAGAAAACGAAGACACCAGGCAGAGGGCCAACCATTTAAAAGAGGCCTTCACAATCAGCCTTATCGTGAACACTTAGGGAATATTCTATTCACTCGGAATTTTTTGATCCCTGGTAACATTTTTTTGGTATCGTCAATCTCCCAGGAACAGCAATTGTTGTTTCTATGGGACTATACTTACTGCTTCTGCTAGTGATAGAAATCTTTTGAAATTACGGCTGGTGAATTGTGAGGCGTTATCGGTTATCAATATTTTTGGAACACCGAACCGAGCTGAAATGTTTTCACGAAAAGCTTTGTTTAGCCCTTTGCTGGTGGCTTTTAGCATCGGTATTACTTCTGTCCACTTGTTAAATTTGTCAATGAACACCAGTAGGATTGTATTTCCATGGTCAGATCTGGGTAAGGGCTCTACAAAATCTGCGCATAGTATTTCCGAAGGTTCTTCTGCTATTTTTGATAGCATATATCGAGCAGGCTTCTGCTGAATTGCTTAATAAGGTTGGCAAGATGTGCAATGGCGTACATATTGGGTGATGCCTCGTGACATACCTGGCCAGTAGTATCTACTCAGGACCCGTGTCATTGTTTCAAGAAATTTTAATATTTTATAATATTCTAAATAATAAATTTACACTTGTCATTTCTCTTCAAGGTCTTCTGTACTATTAAAATAATTAAATCATAACAGCGTTTACATAAATTGTAATTTAAACTTATTTTTATTAAAAATCAACATTTTACAAATTTCTGAAATTTCATATTATTACCTATTCATATTATTACCTAATTATTTGTTGGCATCGCCAAAGACTTAATTATTTTATTTTTCAAATACTTGTTACTTTTTCATATACGATTGAACTTTGATTGTTAAACAGTTCAACTCGTTATAATTAATTGCATGACAAAGTATGTTGAATAAAAATTATTAATTCAATTTTAGATATTTTGAGTAAAAAGAAATATACATTTAAAATAGGGAAAAAGGGTACTAAGTTAAAATAAAATAGAAATATGACAATAAATAAATGAAATAACACTGAGATTCTAAACTACGGACCCTTCAGTGTATAACAAATAGAAACTAAATGACTTGATTAAATTAAAATCAATTAATATAGAAGAAAGTAGGTATGATCTAAAATTGTTGGTGTTTGAATTTGAAAATAACAAAAAAATTATATTAAAAAATCATTTTATGTCAACATTTTGTTTTACAGTCTTGAATAACACAATATACACATATATTTTAGTTTTTTTTTTCTTTTCCTCCTCCATAATTCAGGGAATATTATTTGGAAAAATATTTTTTTTGTTATTTTACCAATTTTTAGAAAACCGATTTGAAAATAAAAAATATACTTCGGAATTTAAATTTAAATTAAAAAAAAAAAAATGTTTATAGTTATACTACATGAATGCCAAAATTGATTTCGTTGTCGTTTGGGTAACATTTTTGTTTCATGGGAATTTTCAATTACAACTTGAGGTAATTTATTTTTTTTACTTAAAAGATAAAGATAACGTTTTAAATTAAATGCGTATATTCAAAAGCAATCTAGCGAATTAGACAGATTTGTTGAAAAATTGTGGTCGCAATTTGTACCAACACTAGTACTAAATAAAGATAATACAGCATTATTAAAAGATAATATATCAAGAATTCTGCATTTGTCTAAATTTGAGGAGGCAGATAAAATAGTAGAAGAGTTATTAAATTTCCAGAATTTAAAAATTAAATCGGTTTTAGCAGACAATGGTGAATTATAGGGATTAGTTAACGGGTTGAGAAAACGTTTAAACGATTATTCTTTAAAACGTACAGCAGAGTGAGAAGAAGCAGCTAATATAGAAGAGGAAAACATAAGGTTAAGAAATTTATTGAAAGAAAAGAATATTTCTGAGGAATCAATAAATAATTATGTCAGACGCCAGGCATGGGAGGAGTACGCGACGTTGGAGGAAGCGAACAACAAAATACAGGAGTTGAACGCGCAAATTACATATTTGAACGAGGAGGTTAAGACAGCGCACGAAACATCCTTATACCACAAGGATAATATAGAGAGTGAGGGCAACATGGGATTATGCGAAGTCGCTAAATTCGTTAAAAATGCAGTGCCATATTTTGCAGGTGCAGACTCATCATCGCTGAGAACGGATCTTCACCGTTTTATTGAAGTATGTGAAGTAGTGAGGGCAGAACTGAAGCATGAACAAATGACGGAGTTTATTAAAGGCGTTAGGGTTCGTTTACAGGGAGATGCTTTTGACTTAGTAAGTTCAAAGGAGTTTGAGACAATAGATGATTTATACAGCCTGTTAAGAAATACGTACTTGGAATTCATATATGACATTTCTATTCTATATGACATTAGAAAGGCATCTTAGTATCTGGGGGAAAATATTAGAACTTTTTCGAGGCGTTTGGTTAACCTGCAGTCGGCAGCATTAAGTACAATTAAATATAAATATAATGATACGAAAGACGACGTGTTCGTTAATGAATTGAATAATTTGTTTAAAAGTTCATTGAAATTGGGACTTTGGGATTACACGCGACACGAATGCTCATGTTGAGCAGTAGGCAAACAACACTGGAGAAATTGGTGGAAGAGGCATTGGACCATGCGACGATACAAAGGGAGTCAACAGAGTTAACGGGAATAGACAAATTTGGAGTCGATTCCAATGATCCCTCATCGGCCTTCATGCCAAATAAAGGTGGTATCCAGAACCAAGGCGGAGGTGATCCAGGATTGAGATGCGATTGGTGCCATAGAGGGGGACACGTCGAGGAGGATTGTCGCGTGAAAATTGTTTCAAGGAATTAATGGTAATGGGAATTTTGCAAACAGGCCCGCTGTTATTATGTATTGTTATGCCAAACGCAAATATGATGCATGGAACAATAATAGCGTTCCACAGGAAAACTACCAGGGGCCCAGTCAAGGCCACTAAACTGGGTACCCTTAGCAGATAGTGTAGTAAGGCCAGTAGTTGTAGAAGCTCCAAAGAGGACACTACAACAAAATAAAACAGCTAATATTATTAAAGCAGAAAATGATTCTAACAAAAACATATAATGCACTAAATGAAAATAAAACACAACATGACGCGAAAAATGAACAGAATATAGGAATTAAGGAAATTAAAAATAAACAAAATGTAAAGAAAGCAAATAAAGTAAAGAGAGTAAAAACAATTAAATCGGAAATCAAAAATATTAAAATCAAGAATAATAAAATCAAAAGTAAATCGAATAAAAAGAAAGTTGTGATTAAGCGCCCGGAAAATTTGGGAATTGTAGATCAAACGTCTGACAAGACATTCCGTACAGGAGACGGAAGAGAAAAGATTCTGGAGCTGAGGCCAGCCTGATTAAAATAATAGGATGGCACATTTGCCGAATTTTAATTAAAATATTCAGAAATATCTGAGTGGTGCTTTTGGTGGATGCGTTAGAACCTTAGGCTCCACTAAGATTTGGCACACAAATATAGAAAACCTGACCAAGGGGTACCAGCAGATGGAATAGTCGGGCGTGGCAATCTCTGGAACAGATCTATAATAAATGCGGTAAATAAAAAAATTACATTTTTTGATGAAAACAAAAATCACCTTGTTAAATTTCCATTAAAATCATTGCAAGACATAGAAAATATTAATATTAATCAGCAAATCAGGGTACAGCCCAGAATGGCCATGGTTGTAACACTGCCGTTAAAAACAATAATTCCTATAGTTTGGTGGCACAAACAGGAAATTCAGCCAGGAGTATATTTGGGAGAGAGTTTAACAAATGTTAGAAGAAATAGAGTATATGCATCAATTTTAAATGCCACCGATAAGGAGGTGCCCTTTGATAGCAATTTCAAGCCACAATTTTCAAATTTTAACAAATATAAAGAAGCAACAAAGCCGAGTTCTACAATAAATACTATAAACTCGGTTAATATAAAAAATATAATTGATAGATTATTAGGGAATGTAAAGATCGATGAATCATTGAATAAAGAAGAAGTTGCATCTTTGCAAAATATTTGCTTGTCATATCATGACGTTTTTCATTTGGAAGGGGATGAATTAACATACACTCCGATATTAAAACATAAAATACCCACACAGTGGAATCAGCCACCAATAAATCAGAAACAGAATTAACTTCCCCATACGCATCGAAATGAGATTAATAGACAAGTGTCAAAGATGTTAGACGATGGAATTATTTCACCAAGCATGTCGCCTTGGAGTTCCCCATTATTACTGGTACCTAAAAGAGCGATAAGGATGGCAATAAGAAATGGATACTGGTTATAGATTTCCGAAAATTTAATGACGTCACCATTATACAAGTATTTCCTATACCACGAATAGATGAGATTTTAGACCAGCTAGATCATAGTCGGTATTTTTTAACACTAGATTTAGTTGAACATAGGGACAAAGAAAAAACTGCTTTTAGTACAGGTCTTGGTCATTTCGAATTTAACAGAA
Organism: Dryomyza anilis; assembly: GCA_951804985.1. NCBI lineage: Eukaryota > Metazoa > Arthropoda > Insecta > Diptera > Dryomyzidae > Dryomyza > Dryomyza anilis. The sequence continues at coordinate 63,836,828 of OX638135.1, forward strand.
TGCCATTCGGTTTAACGGGCGCACCTGCCACTTTTCAAATCACATACTAACAGGGTTACAGGGTATTGACTGTTTCGTTTATTTCGATGACATATGGAAATAATTTAGCAGAACACGACCATAGGCTATGCAAAGTTTTGCAAAAGGTAAGAGAACATAATTTGAAATTTAATACAGGGAAATGTCAGTTTTTACGACGCGAGGTTATATATTTAGGTCATAAGTGTTCTGAGTTAGGTGCACTACCAGACCCAGCCAAAGTAGAGTGTGTTAAAAATATTCCCGTTCCGAAAAATAGGAAGGAAGTTCAAGCATTTTTAGGCTTAATTAATTATTACCGGAAAATTATAGGAGGTATGGCGAGTTTGTCATTACCAATAAACTGTTTGCTAAAAAAAAAAGGAAGCTAAGTTCATATGGAATGACAATTGTCAAAATTCGTTTATAAAACTCAAACAAGCAATTATGTCACCACCCATACTAGCGTATCCGGATTTTAACGAACCCTTTTTGCTCACGGCAGACGCCAGTAATGCAGCAATTGGCGCGGTTCTGTCGCAAGGGAAAGTTGGAAGCGACTGTACGATCGCGTTTGCCAGTAGCACTCTTAACGATGCTAAAACACGCTACTCTACTATAGAGAAAGAATTTTTGGCAATTGTATGGGCAACAACAAATTTTAGGGCATATCTTTTGGGAAGGCCATTTAAAATTTAAACAGATCATCAGCCCCTAAAAGGTATTGCAAACTTAAAAGATCAGACATCACGCCTCGCGCGTTTCCGACACAAATTATCGGAATATGATTTCGGAATTCACTACAAACCGGGAAAAAGTAATATAAACGAGGATGCTTAGCCAAAAAAGTAGTTGTAGTACAAACACGTTCGAAAACCATGAAAAGAGACAAGGAAAATGACACTATAATAATTCTAACTGAACCTCGGGACATAGAGACGGTAATTAAAGATTTTCACGATTCACCCTTAGGTGGTCACCAAGGTGGGGTAAAAACATTTCTAAGAATTCGGCAACAATACAAGGGTATGCAAAAGCAAATAAAATATTATGTGATAAATTGTTCAAAATGCCAGTTAAACAAGAGTTCAAGGCTGACGAAGATGCCAATGGTTCTAACTGATACGCCAATCAGACCCTTTGACAAAGTGTACATGGACCTGGTGGGAATTCTGCCTGAAACCATTTCAGGGAATAAATACATCTTAACGTTTCAAGATGATTTTTCTAAATTTATGTGCGGAAGCCAATACCGTAGCAAAAGCATTCTTTAACGAAATAGTTACACGCCACAATATACCCAAGGTATTGGTAACAGACAATGGATGGAATTTCGTTTCCAAACTATTTTCGGATACATGTAAATAGTTAGGAATTAAAAAAATACATTGGAACGAAGTCATCGTCCACTAGCTGAAAATTTACGTAGTTTTGCTAGAGAGGATGGGTCAAACTGGGACCAATGGTTACATTCTGCAATGCATGTTCATAATAACACCGTGAATACATCGACAGGTCAAACAGCATCCCGTAAGTTATACGGGTTTGACTTCGACATACCTACGAATTTGAGGCGAAAATGTTCACCTTTGTATAACGCAGAGGACTACAATTAGGTACTAAAATACCAAATACAGCGATCACACGAGATTGTTAGGCAAAATCAATGTAGGGCCAAGGAGTTGTCGAAAAAACAACACGACAAGAACCTCAACCCTATACAATTCAAACCACACTACATGGTTTTAATGAAAAACCAAACTAGGAAGAATAAGTTCTCTCCAATTTGGAAGGGACCCTACATGGTCTTAGAGGGAAGTGGGCCAATGACCACGACGATATTGGTCAAAAACAAAGATAATAAAATTCATAATAATTTGTTAAAGGTATATCATAAATAGTGTATGCCGTTAAAACTAAAAATATTATAATATTACCCCAAGTTAGAACCCATAAAAGTAACAATATAACACCAATTAACTATGCGTTGATCGTAGATTGCGACATTATGTAAATCTAACCATAAGATATAGAGTAATCATTAAATAAAACATTAAATAACTCGTCATTTAGAGGAAGAAATAAATATAAATAGTTTAGGAAAATAGTAAGTAAGAAATAAAAAAAAAGTATAATAATAAAAAAAAAAACATAGGACATATTAAAAATAATAATTTAGTAATAAAAAATAAATATATATATATATATATATATATATATATATATATATATATATATATATATATATATATATATATATATATATATATATACTATTTTAGGAGAAATTAAAATTTTAAAGTTAGATAATCATCAATTGAGAAAAGAAATAAATACGAATTGCATTCATATAATATTAAATAAAAATTCGCCATAAAATTGTCGTATTCAATACATTAATAGCGCAAGCCATCAAACGTTGATAATGATAAGAATTTCATGCTGTAGCACATATGCAATTTGTACGAACGTATGCATGTCATAAGTAAAGCAAGCGTTCATAGCTGGCATATAAATGCGGATCTTGCAGTTTTTTTGATACCATAAACAATTCAAATAAATATCATATAATATGACTTATACAAGTACACGAAAATAAAATATTAAACATGTTTAGAAAATAATTATTTAGTGCACTTAAAATTAAAAAAAAAACGTTTTAAGAATTAAATATTAAACATTTAACATACATAAAAAAAATAGGGATAAATATTAAAAAAATATATATAAAGGAATAAATATATAAAAAACAGGTATTACTTGTGTTTACGTAGAACGTAAACACAATGTGTGTGAACACGCCCGCCAGATCCACTCGTTGCAGCGATACTCGACGCATTGAGTTTTGACGTTAAAAAGTGCAAGATCGTCACTCGTTTCGTTTATCTTAAAACGTACATTCTCGACCAACCCGTTTTCGAACTTTTAAACATAAAATATTAAATTCACCCGTCACCGCGACAACTAACAATAACATAAAAACCCGTCGGTCAAACGCGACAATTCGGTCACGGTGACATAAACACACATTAATAAACAAATCAACAGAACAGAAACTAACATTATGTTTTTAAAGAGAAAAAAAAATATATTAAATTTTTAAGAAATAAAAAAAAAGAAAAAATAAGAAGAAATATAAAAAAAAAACAATAAAAGGGTATTAAAAAATATATATATATATAAAATATATATATACATAAAAAAAAGAGAAAGAAAAAAATAAATGTTTAGAGAAAAATAAATTAAGAGATATAACAAAAAAAATTAAAAAGGGGTATTGAAAAAAAAAATTAATAGATTAATATAAAAAAATATATATACATATTAAAAAAAGAGAAAAATAAATTTTTAGAGAAAAAAAAGAGTTAAAAAAAAATATATGAAAAAAAGGAAATTAAAATTTAAATAAAAAAAAGGAAATAAAAAAATGAAGGGTAAAAATTTTAATTATGTTTTTCCTAATATTCAACAGAAACATAAAAATATGCGTTTGAAATTATATAAATTAAAAAAAAATAATCAAAAAAAATATATATATATAAAAAAATATAAATATACAATATATACAAAAATATTATATCAAATTTTTTCTTTAATTTTGCGCATTGAAGGGTGATTGAGTGCTCCGCATTGCGTCCCTCCTCATATAAGACGACGATCTTAGCCATTGGTCTAAGCACATAATACACTAAAATTACACTAAAGCTAGTGCTACACTAAATAAGTGTGTTTCAAATAAGTTATACATTTATAAACAACATATAATTTCAATGTTATTGCATACATAAACAATTATACTTTACATGACACTAAGTTTAGGTAAACTAGTACCACACTAAATAATAATAGTTCAAATAATGTACCACACTTTATGTCAAGTAATTTAAATATTTTAAAATCAATCTTTTAAAACACAACATGTTAATTCTTGTGACTAATGTACATGAACCATTATAATTTATACGTAAATTATATTAAGTTAACATAAGTTAGTACCACACCACACATTTGGAATAGTTTAAAAACAAAATTAAAATTATTATTTGTAAAATATTCATGTAAAATTACAATATCCGAGTGCACAAAAACTGTTATTTAGAATGACCAACACTCTACAGCGCTTTATACAGACGCAGAAGATGCATAGATTGGGGTCTTGAGTCTTCAATGGGGACATGTTGAAGGAGCTATTGGTGTTATCACCAACAAGAAGTAGTGAAGCAGAAGTCCAGCAGATTCGAATAAAGAAAAGAAAAACGAAGAAATGAAGCAGAGTGGCAGCATATTTGAAAACGTAGCAGAACACACTAAACGCAAACTTGTTGTTATACCAAATACAAGTAGATTGCAATGATTGAATTTTAACAATAAACCACAATTGCCAGATACAAGATGCAGATAACCAGATGCAAAATGGACCTCGAAAATGTATTAAAAAAAATCGAATTATTATGTCTTCAATCTTACATAGAGAAGAAGCGACGCAATATCGAACAACGAGGTTTCTGATATCAACAGTTTAGAAATCTTTAACATCCTACATAACGCGAGCACCAAGATGTTTAACATTTTTTTGACAAGATCGCAGAGAAAAACACTCATCTCGAATCAATCTTCAACCAAGTCAACGGGACCAAAGCTCTCTTGAACAACTTAGAGTCCAACATTTCAACATGACGACGAAGAGGAAAAAATGGTCCAACAGTAGGACGTATAAAAGTCACTCACGTAATTTTTCACACCTCCTTACCTACCAATAAACACACAAAGATTCAATACACATACAAAACACATATAAATAAAATAATTTGCATTAGTTTATCTATATATACATTATTAATTATCATCTAAATACAAGTATTAAATCCGTTAGATTATCATTATAAGTATTAACAAATATTACACAAGTATAATAAATATTTATATATATATATATATATATATATATATATATATATATATATACAAAAAAAAATAATAAAAAAAAAGAAAAAATGTATATATATATATATATATATATATATATATATATATATATATATAAAAATATTTTTCAATATTTGAATATGTTTCAATAATAATAATATTTTTAGATAGATTTCTTCTTTTATATATATATATATATATATATATATATATATATATATATATATTTATAGATAACTTGAGAAAAAATAAACATATTGTTAAAATAACATATTATCATTTTTATCACCATGTTAAAATAAACTTATTATCATTATTAATCTTAATATTAATTCTAAGAAAACATCATTTATATATATTCCAAAAAATATTTTTAAGATATCTAGTAAAAAATTATTATTCCTAATATTAAAATATTTTTTTTTTCCATAAGGGGGAGGAATGTTGTGATTTAGACTCACATATTTTTTCTTTTCCTTATGGATATTCACTATTCACACAATTTTGGATGTTGTTGTACATATGTTGAGCGCACATATGTTTATATCATGTTGTACTCATGTTGTACAGCAACATGTAGCATTGTCCCAACGCTGCAAGTTGGCAACAATGATAATAATTTGGCAAAGCGCTAAAGCTTTGCTTAGACCACACCACTTTCAAGTTAGCTTGCACAGTTAACAGAGTCTTGCAATATAATTTATCATTGCATGATTAGGGGGCTATGTTAAAATAAGCCAACAAATTCTGCTATTTCGCAATTGGTGTCAGCCAAAAACTGCAAATCGGACTTTCTCCAAAAGTCACGTACACCAAAATTGAGTGAAAGTGAAAACTCACTAGAACATAGTGAAAATATAATTAAAGAAAAGCTTGCAACGAAGGTATTGTTAATACCTTTCGTAGCAATTTAAAAGAGTGGAGTTTAATCAACCTCAAGTGGAGGTAATAAAGTAATAAAAGTGTTTTTCAATTTTAAATTAAAAAATGTTTTTAATTATATATATATCGAATCTCTAAAATAATCAACTCGAAATTTAATACAGTGGTTAGAGGACTCGTATTGCTTCTACTTTGTATGGATCCGTGTGGATGCCGTATTCACTGACCACATGGCCGAGATATTTAGTTTCTTTCTTGAAAAATTCACATTTTTCGATATTCATTTTCAGGTTGGCCATGCGCAATCGTCGAAACACTTTCCGCAGCTTTTTTGATCCTAGAAATCCTGCGGTGACGATGATGTCATCTACGTATGCGAATGCGTGTGGGTCTCTTTTACTATTCGGTGATTTCCGTCAGCCATGCATACACAAATAAAGCTTCTAGTTGCTGTTCGGCTGGCGAACGAAGTAATGGCAATTGGTGGATTGGGAAACACGATTTGAAATACGTAATTTCAATTTAAAGGGTCGAGTGGGTCGCGATTAAATATGGCAATACACAATATATTGAAATCAAAGATTTTACCTTATATTCAGTGGGTGGTGCCAAGTGGTTTGTGTAGTAATTGTTTTTTGTGTAAATCTTCCTTCTGTGGATTTTCCTTCCTGTTGTTGTGAGTTAGTGTTGATTGTTGAATGTTTATTATTAGTTTGTTTAAAGTGTCGTGGGACCGAATGGCGCGTTGACGGGTTTGTTTGTTTATTTGTAGCGGTGACGGGTGAACAATATAAATATGTTTTAAACTTTAAATGTCGCGGAGACGAGTGGGTTTGCGTAGCGTTCGGTTTTATAAAAACGTAACGAGTGAAGTAAATATATGCGGCGAACGTTGACAAAGCCGGCGATCGATCGGTTCGTCAACTCCTTAACCCAAGGACAACTCTTTGGGTTGGGGGACAGAGACTACATGGACCTGATAGTGTCCAGCCGAACGCAGTGCTCTGAGCCATTGCGTATCCACTTTCGCAGTTAAAAACTCACGAATTCAATATTTGCGGATAAACATCCGCACCCAACTCTATAAACACTGGGTCGGAAGCCGTAACTTTTGGGTCGGCGAGCATTGTGAGTGATTCGGCTTAAGATGGCTTCATCAACGTCACGCTCGTACGGCTTCCTCGGTTGACACTAGTGCGTTAATGTCGCATCTAAATGGGTCGTCAAACCGAGGACCCACTACCACCTTACAAATTTTTAAATTATCGAGGCGACTCGTACTCAGCTTCAGCAGATCGACGAGCTGCTGAGCGATGATGGTGACATTTCTTGTCGGGTTCACCAAAACCAGATGGCCATTTTTGCCATGGTACACTTTGATAGTGGCAGTGGGTATAAGGGTCTGCCTTAAAAACATGCTTGGGTTAGCAAAAGGTCTGTGGTTTGTGGAATTGCCTGGGTTCTCAGCGACTCGCTTTTTCCTCGCAATGCTTGCGTTCGCAACGGGTCGTTTAAGTCCTGCACTGCTTGGGTTCCGGTCGCCTTGGTTGAGTCGAGAATGACCATGCAAGCTCGTGTGATGCTTCTCATGGCATATTGCAAACCTTTCCTTGCTGGTGCAGCGATCGACCGGGCCAAACATTTAATGCAGTAATGATACTACATCACCACCTCATACTTCTCCACCAGGTTCTTCTCCCTGAACCTGAAGCAGGTGGACAGGCGATGATCTTGACGGCAAATTCCACATGTTGGGTCGAGGGACGAGTGTGTCGTCCAGTTGAATCGGTACGACGGCTAGAGTGGGCGGAGTTAAGTCGGGAAGACTTTTTGTTGCGCCAGCTGGTGTTGTTGTTGCGGTTGCTGCTCGTGCTGGCATTGTTGTCGTTGCTTTTGTTGCACCGCTTGTTGTTGGGGCGCTTGCTGTTGGAGCGCTTTTTATTGGCACCGCTGTGGTTGGGGGCGCTTATTATTTGTGCGCTTGGTGTTTGCACCGCTATTATTGGCACCGCTGTTGACGCGCTTGTTGTTTGGGGCCATGGCGACATAAATGGGTATTTATTGGGTGGGTAGGACTACTACTTTTCTAATGGGTTTAGTAATAGTCCCTTTGGCCGTTCGAATATCAAAGACTCTGGTTCTTGAGTCTGAAAATAGATACGTTTTTACTACTCGTCCTAGGGTCCACTCGTTTTGGGGTAAATTCTCGTGTCGAATAACAACGAGATCATTTACTTCTACGCATTTCTGGGAGTTTTTCCATTTATAGCGTTTATGTAATTCTTTAAGATATTCATCTTTCCATCTGTTACAGAAATGGTGATGTAATATCTTCAGTTTCTGCCAACGATTTACAACATTTAGGGTCGAGTTGCTTAAATCGAGTTCAGCTGGGGTCAATAACGGGGTACCAATTAGAAAGTGTCCTAGGGTCAAAGGCGAAAAATCAAGAGGATTTTCGCTTGAAGGACTTAAGGGTCGTGAATTAAGGCAACCTTCAATTCGTGCAAGCAAAGTCGAAATATATTCGAACGTAAATTTTTGACTTGCGTGTCTTGAAACTTTTAATGCCGGCTTCCCAGAGTCCACCCATGTGTGGAGCTCCGGGTGGATTAAAATGCCTGGTTAGTTCTTGATGACTGTGGGTCGCTACTACTTGGGTCTGCAATGTCTTTATAAAATCTTGCCGATCTTTCTTCAGCATTTGAGCTGCTCGGGAAAAAGCCGCTAAAAAGGCTTGAGTCGTAAGATCACTGGCTGTTTCAAGATGAACCGCTTTTGTTGCAAAGCAAAAAAACACGCTCACATAGCCTTTTGTAATCAAAAAGGCTCGCCCGGTGTAATTTTTGGTTTCAACGGGTCCTGCGAAATCTACAATTGTGTTTGTGAATGCACGCGTGAGTGTGGTGCGCTCTGGAGGCAATGCAGCCATTATTTGTGTTTGTTGTTTCTTTTTGTGCAACACACAAATTTTGCAATTATTGATCGTAGTTTTGATCAGGGTTTTGAGCTTAATAATCCAAAATTCAGCTCGTAGTAGCCTTAAAACTAATTGGTTACCACCGTGTAGGGTCACAATATGGGTCATATGGGTAAAGAGTTTAGCAAGTCTCCAATGATACGCTAAAATTATTGGGTGGCGTTCATTATATGTAAGGGTCGGTGACTTTGCTAATCTACCATGTGCTCTTAATAGATCTTTACTGTCTATAAATGGGTTTAGGGTCAGTAGTGAACTTTTGGACGAAATTTGGGTTTTATTCGTCAAAGCGATATATTCATCAGACAAACACATTTTCTGACTCACTACTATGAGTCTTTCTTTTATCATCTTATTTTCTTCGGGTACTATTTCAATAATTGAGTGTGTCATTTGAGAACGACAAGATGGTAGAGAATTTCTTACGAATCTTAGAACGTATGCTAAGACTCTTAATGCTTTTGGAAGTGTGGAAAATCGATCCAACACATCCTCTTGGGTCGTGATCGCAAATGTCTTAATTGGTTTAAGATCAAGGGTAGTGTCGATCGGTTCAGTGGACATTGGCCATTCATCTCTTACGCACCTTAGCCAACTTGGACCGTTCCACCAGAGTTCATGTTCTGCCACTTCTAGCGCAGAACAACCGCGGCTTGCTACGTCCGCGCTGGGATTTCGTGTGAATCGACATGTTGCCAATTTTCAACACCAACGCTTTCTGTGATGGTCGAAATGCGGTTGGCTACAAATGTGGTCCAAGTGCAGGGCGGTTTATTGAGCCAGACTGAGACAATAGTCGAGTCTGTCCAGAAGTACGTATTGTATTGGGTCATGTCTATTTTAGGTAGAATGGCATCAACTATATTTGCGAGCAAAACAGCACCGCATAGTTCGAGTCGTGGCAGTGAAACTGTTTTGACGGGTGCTACACGTGTCTTCGCTGCCAGAAGGGTCGTGACAACAGTACCGTTGGTATCTTGTATGCGAGCATAGAGCTGCAGCATAGGCCTTTCCTGAGGCGTCGCAAAATCCGTGAAATTCAACGGAAACCTCGGGTGCGAAATGAGTCCATCTGGGAATCTCAATTCTGTTTATCGACGGATATCCATAAACAAATGCCATCTACTTTGGGTCTACGGGTTAAGAACATCGTCCCACTCAGTCTTGTCGAGCCATACCTTTTGCATAATTATTTTGGCGGCGCTAACCAACCAGCAGGGTCAAACAACTTCGCAATAGAAGATAAAACTTCGCGTTTTGTGTATGCATCCTTTAGTTCGATGAGTGGAACTTAAAAAAAGAAAATATCTTTTTTAGCATTCCATCGAATACCTAGGGTCTTTGCATTAATTTGACATTGCTCAGATAAATTGAGTAAATCTGTTAGCAGCAAGTGTTCTTGTGGCAGATTTTTTCAATATTTCGGGTGCGTTCGCAATCCACTTGCGCAACGAAAATCCTGCTGATTTTAAAGCAGCGATTAGCTCATCTCGAGCATTAATAGGACTTTCTATCTCATGAGTGCCTGCCAGAACATCATCTACGTACATGCAGTTTCGTAGAATATACGAAGCCTGTGGGTGGGTCTCATGTACGTCTTGCGCTAATTGCTGTAGGGTCCGAATGGCAAGGTAAGGGGCACAGTTAACACCAAATGTAACTGTTTGCAACTCAAAATCCGGAATGGGTTCTTCTAAGTATTTCCTAAACAAAATTCTTTGATAGGGGGAGTGTGCAGGGTCAACGCAAATTAGACGATACATTTTTTCAATGTCTGCATTAAAGACAAATTTGAAAAGTCGCCATTTAATAATTTGCAAAACTATTAGAATCTAGAATGGATCCAGTATGCAGCACATCATTTAGGCTCTTGCCGTTGGCAGTATTGCTGGATGCATTAAATACAACACGCAGCTTTGTTGTGACACGATCGGGTTTTATGACTGCATGATGTGGCAAATAGTAGTGGATGGGTGTGCAGGATTTAGCTGGCGAATGAGTCACTTTTCTCATATGACCAAGTTGCAAATATTCACAAATCGCTTGGTCATATTCTGCTTTAACAGCGGGTCTTTTGAGTAAGGAATTTTCATTTCTCAAATATTGCACCATTGCAATGTCTTGATAGTCCAAGATCAATGCAATTTGGGTCTTTAAATGGCAGGGTCACTACATAACGGCCTGAGGGTTCTAGGCGTAATGTCTGTATGAAATTGTTTTCACAATTCATATCTGCATTTGAGAGGGTCGTGGATTAAGGTACTTCTTCAATATCCCAAAAACGAGTCAATAAAGTATCGAGGGTCACTTTATTAAAATATGTAACAATATTGTTGAGTCTTGACTGAGGAGTTGGCCCAGAAAGTATCCAGCCGAATTCAGTTTCTTGCGCCAACAAAGATTCTACAATGTTGTGTTGAACACCGTTACGTATAATTTGTGTGTATAGTTCACATCCTATGATCATATGCACGGGTCGGGTTTTATGTTAGTTGGAAGTCCTATCCGCTTCCTCAACTGCTCCGTGATAAAAGTCGTTTCTGATCCAGAGTCGATTAGAGCGCGCGCCTGGAACATTTCGCCTTCGTGTTCAATGTTGAGCATTGCTGTTCCCAGAAGAATGCTCTTCATTGCAAAACGTGTCTCTTCGATGTCTATGGTGGGTCTTGAGTCAGTGGACTGTATAAGGGTCGTGAAAGCTTGCCGCTGTGAAGTTGACGGCTGATCAGATTTAGATGCAGCTGGGCGGTATTTTGGGTCTGCTTTCGTGTTTTGCGATGCTAAATGTAAAAGCGAATGATGCTTTTGCTACAAAAGCGACATTTATATCCGCTCTTACAGTCCCTGAAGCTGTGAGATACTGCTAAACAATTAAAACAGCACTCAAATTTGTTCACAGCATCGTGTCTATCATCTACTTCATGGATATGAATCTTCATGGATATAATTCTGGGGCACTCACGAAGAGTGTGCTTACCATTGCAAATTCTGCAAATGGCACCATCAACTTCCCATTTTGATGGCTTGGCATGGATGGGTCTAGGCTCAACAAATCTGGGTCTTGTCGTTTTTGTTGCAAATGGATTTTCATATACATTTGTGTGAAATGCGTTTACACGTTTGTCTCCCCACGTTTTGGGTCCAGCATTACTGGAAACTGTCTGTTGACTAGTCTTCGTAGGCAGGGTCGTCACACAGTTGTTGATTGTCCGTTGTAACTTTTTAATAGAGCTACCGGACTCAGACGTAACTGGATGGAAAAGTTTTTCCACATTGCTTAATCTGGCGTTGTTGATGTAGAGAGCTGAAAACATATCTCTAAAAGTGGGCCAGGTGACGTAGTCACCAACAAAATTATCCATGTCACGCGGGGGTAAATGCATAGAGAGTGCAAATTGAAGTGGGGTCGTAAAATTATTTTGAATTTTCACGGGTCGTATTTATTTTTTCAGAAAAAAATTTAAAAAAAAATTATAAAAATAAATAAAATTATTTTTGGGTGTGTTATATAGCAATTATAATTACCAACGAAACTTATTGCAAAACTTAGTTTTTTAGATAAAATATTAACAAACTTTGAAAATTTTATCTTTGGGTCACAACGGGTTAACTTTAAAATTTTATTTAGTGGTAAACCGGGTCGCGAATAAAATTTTATAGCGCAGTTAAGCTTTTTGGGTCGCAATTTGTTAAAAATCAAAATTATTTTTTATAAAAAATCGATAAAAGAATTAATTTTCTAAAAAAATTCTTAAACTTTATTTAAAAAATCAATTAAATGATTTTGGGTCGCTATGGGTTAAGCTTTAAAAAATATTTTTGATAAAAAACGGGTCGGGTAATTTTTTAAATAGTTTTTCTATAAAAATTGTTAAATATCAATAAAAATGATTTTTTTGGGTCGAAAAGGGTTTAAAAAGCTTAAATGTGGTTTTAAACGGGTTAAATATTGCTCAATAGGCAATTTCCAAAAAATATGGGATAATTTTTTGGTTCCCATGGGTAATTTATAAAATCCCACGAAAACACTATTTTAGTGAACAACGTGACAACCCTGTATACACTTGACAGCTTAAACAAATTAAACAAAAATGTTTGGAGAATTTGTTAAATAAAATATATTGTAACAATTCAAAAATGTGAAAATACATAGAATCAATTGGTTTTGTTAAATTATATTTAACATTTTGGTGAACGTATATTTATTTTAAAACGTATCGTATAATACGATCGTTTTGTTCGGGTCGGGTCGGTTTGCAAAAAAATACGATTTATGGCAAAAACAATTTTACTGTCGTTCCACCATTGTTTTATTTTGTTATTATTTTCACTTTTATTACGGGTCGGGTCGATTTAATTAAATTAAAATTAACGCCAAATATTTTATTTTTATTGTTTCAGCAGGTTTTAGCAAAACTATTTCGTAGGCCTTTATTAAAAGGTTCGAAGTGACCAAATGTTCGGCTGGCGAGCGAAGTAATGGCAATTGGCGGATTGGAAAACAGGAATTGAAATACGTAATTTCAATTTAAAGGGTCGAGTGGGTCGCGATTAAATATGGCAATACACAATATATTGAAATCAAAGATTTTACCTTATATTAAGTGGGTGGTGCCAAGTGGTTTGTGTAGTAATTGTTGTTTGTGTAAATCTACCTTCCTGTTGTTGTTGTGAGTTTGTGATTATTAGTTTGTTTTAAGTGTCGCGGGACCAAATGGCGCGTTGACGGGTTTTTGAGTTTGTTTGTTTATTTGTCGCGGTGACGGGTGAACAAAATAAATATGTTTTAAACTTTAAACTTTAAATGTCGCGGAGACGGGTGGGTTTGCGTAGCGTTCGGTTTTATAAAAACGTAACGAGTGAAGTAAATATATGCGGCGAATGTTGACAAATCCGACGGTCGATCGGTTCGCCGCACTAATCCATAATTATTCGATTGAGTGGATATGACGGACGGAGATGTTCAAACATATTGAGTTTACGTTTGTACGTAAACAGTTGCTGTTACCATATTTTCTCCCAGGGCAATGTTGGCGAAGATGTGGCGTTTGCGAACTGCAATTTGTTTAATTGTTCAGAGGGTTTTGCGCTGGGGCTACCGCCTGCCCTCCATCTTGGCGGAGTTCCTGAAAGTTTCCCTCTCTACAGCATTCATTGGTGCGACGGCCCCGCCGTCCACAGTCCCAACAGAACACATTTTGAGGATTTCTGCACTCTCGTACTACATGACCATCTTGCCCACAATGATGGCATGCGGTTCTTGTGTTTATCCGGTTTCCTGTATTAGATGATAAAGTTCTGCGATGTTCCTCGCGACGCTGTGGTGTTATAAACCTGGTAGCATAATGTCTTTGTGTTTCTGTTCTGCGTGGTTCGGGTCGAATGTCTTCGAAAGCATCTGCTAAATCGATCAGTTCCTCTAAAGTTTTAAATCTCTTCTCTTAATATACGATCTAGCTTTTGTTCTTCCGAGTAATTGGTCGGACGCATATACTTTCGTTGTGAAATTGTATAATCTTTAAATCTTTCATTGTTGCGTTGCAGGCGCGGACGGATCTCATCGTCCAGTTGCTCAAAGTATCGGTATGGTAGGTAAAAGTTTAAGAAATCGTTTTTAAAGTTGGCCCATGAATGCCATCTTTTGGTACTAGTTTAATACCAAGTCAGAGCGTAATCTCGTAGCAGCTGTGGCATTGTACGCGGCAAGTAATAATAATAATAGTTTGGCACTACAGTCCTATTAGAACTTAAGCCGAGCTCTCTCACAATTTTGAGCTGTACTGGTTATATTTGTACTCGAAGTGGTGGTGGTATGTTGCTTGCTGTTGGGTTGTTGATATCGTTCGGTGTGTTCACGAATGTCGTGGTCAGATTCGCGGGCAAGTGCCAATGTTGACACTGGAGGCCTTGTGGAGGGTTGTAGTGTACTTAGGGTGTGTGCGAATTCGACTAAATTGCTGACTAAACTAAATTTTGTTGGTAATGCAGTGTTCGACTTTTCAATTTAGCAAATTTACGAGCAAACTAAATTGAATTAAATAGGAAGATATCAAACAGACATATGATAATTGATTTATTAAGGACTTTAACAATTACCGGTTACCGAATGGCGATTGAATCAAAACCCGCACAATTTAGTTTAGTCAGCAATTTAGTCGAATTCGCACACACCCTTAGTACTGGTGTCACTGTAAAGCGATGATATGTGTACGTTGCTGCTGATGTTGAAGGTACATCTAGCTGTAGATATGAGGAAGGTTTTTCGGAGGATATTGATGCGTATGGAAGTGGTATAACTAGTGGGTTTGGGGATCGGTATCTCGAGTGACGTGCTTCTAATTCTTCCAGACGCGTAATTACGATCTCTTTGTGTTCTTCGCTTCTAATAAACGACGCGAGTACGCGGCGTAGTTCTTCTACGTTTCCGATGCTGTCGAGTTCAAATTCTTTTGCGTATGCGACGAGCTCTTCCTTGTGGAGCGTGCGTATCCACGAGGTGGTGACCATGCTATTGACCTTTTCTTTCAGTGTATTTATAAAAATAAAATAAGTATGTATTTGCCTTTTTTTTGCTAATATTTGCTAATACTTTTTCTCGGGCATATGTATGTATTTATTATTATTGTTTAATTCTCTGCTTTGCGAAGTCCCTGCTCGGGAGCCATTTGTACTGAACTTTTCAGGGTATGTTGACCGTTGTCCAGTGTTCGTACAAAAAAATTAAACTTCTGCTTGATTTCAGTATTTTACTTTATTATTTTATAAATTCAGTTTAATTATTTAATGATGTTGTTTTTGGGAATCGTTATTCCTCTCAGTGTAATTCGTTATTTCTCTCAGTGTACTATTGGAATTGATATTTCTCTCGAGGTGTTTATAGGAATCGGTATTCCTCTCAGTGTCTTTATGGGAATTGCTATTCCTTTTCTGTTGCGCAAAGACGTTCCTGTTATACACCCCAGCTGGTGTATGCTGCTGCAGTCGTGCATCGCGTTGTTGTCTTCTCTTAGTGTTCCTCGTTGCACTGGCTGCATCGTATGCAGCAACAGCATGCAGCATGTATGTTGTTGTTTTTGCTGCAGCATTTGCTTTATTCTTTGTGTATGCGCATCGTGTGTGCTTCATGTTTCAACCAGCATTAAACATGCCATAATGCATGATGCGTTGCATGCTGCATTGTATGATACAGTGGCGATGTATGATGCAGTAGCGTTGTTTGACTTAGTGGCGTTGTTTGACGCAGTGGCGTTGTATGAAGCAGCTGCATTATATGATGCAACTGAATTAATATAAATTAATATAATTCATTTTATTTAATTTAATATTTTATTAAATTTATTTTATTCTATCAGTAGGTATATCTAAACTATGTACAATAATCTTTTGTTCTTTCAATTTTATTTCTCGTATTATGAAATAAGAGTGTATAAATCATTTCTATTATTTATTTATTTATTTTATATATTAATAGTATCAGCCTTATCGTGAAGACTTAGGGAATATTCTATTCCCTCGGAATTTTTAGTTCCCAGGTAAAATTTTTTGGTATCGTCAATCTCCCAGGAACAGCAATTCCTCCGGAATTTTGTTCGAAATTCGAATGCAGTTTTACAATATGGCCAGATTTTTTTTAATGCGTTTTTTTGGTTTTCTTTATCATTTCAGATAATAAAGTTGTAAAATAATAGTTCAAATATAAAATATGTATACATATCTTTATTATTTACTGTTAACTATACTTTTATGCACAAAATTTCACATTTTTTAACTCAATAAAAGTTTAATTTGCAATTCGAACTGAACATAGGCAATGCTAAATCAGCTGTTTTGCCAAATGTCAAACAGTGTTGTTGGATAAAATTGCGTTGTGTTGTGAAAATAAATATTGCAGTTAAAATTATGTTAAACTGCAATTAAAAGTACATAATGACTCTTAATTGTAGTTTTTCATTTTATCCATAGATATTTGTTAACATATTATAAATAAAAGTCTAGTTAATTAAAGTGTGTTTTGTTTTTAATTAATTCTTTTCCCCGATGAAAAAGTGGCGGAATTTTTTCGGCGAAACAAGGGTAATTTTTCCTCCAAAATGTTGTTCATGATACGTAGTTTTTTTAGGGAAACATTTTTTCCCTTTTCGAATATTGTTCACGATACCTATTTTCCACCAAGGGTAAAAATTCCCTGAGGAATTTTATTCACAATAAGACTGTATATTTAAAACAAATAAAAAAAGTGCATAAAAAACTAAAATACAAATTTGAATTGAAATTTTGAATCTATATTCAGCTCAATCGAGATACGCGTCGAGAGACATTTCCAACGGAATTGACAAAAAAGCAATCGAGCAACTCACAGTTATTCGACGTGTATTCGAAAATTTTCATAGAAAACAAATCAACCGAGTTTCCCGTCGTGTGAACATTTACTGTCAAATTTGCTCACATTTTATTTGTATGTGAAAATATGAAATTTTATATTTTGAGTAATTGATTACAGAAATAAAGTACATTCTAACAAAAAATGGTGGGAATTTACTACTATTATAATTTGCAATAGTTTAAGTACAATTATAAAAGTAAAATGCCCTCACAATGAAATACAAAAAACATCACGCTAAAAAAGCGTAAAATAATAACTTTTTATAAAGTCATTCATTAGGTATTTGCTTGGTACTCAAAAAAACTCATCACTGTTTTCAATGCATGAGTGAAAAGTAATTTATAAATTTGTCGAGTTTTATAACTATTCTTAGCATGATAATCGACATTGATATTTTACTTTTATTAAGTATTGCAAAGTAAATGAAACGCAACTGGTAATTAATGTTTTTTACATATTCGAGGACATGCTACATGTCCAGCGCAGTCACATGTTACACGACCGCTTTAGCATGTTTTCGGAACACTTGCACACATTTCGGAACTCTTCCACTACTAAATGTGGCCAATAATTGTTGATTTAAATCCATTTACTTTGCAGTACTGAATAAAACACGGTTAAAATAAAACTTGCAGACATTAAAATTTGTATTAATTAATGTCTGCACCATTTAATTATAAGATGCTATATGTTCATGCATGGGTCACTTGTTTAATTTGGTAGCTTTAAATGCTGCGTATTGTCTTCTATCAGAAACGTATTGACTACTGTTCATCAGAATTGTCAATGATTGAACCTTTTTGCGATTGAATCCAATAAATATATTTTAATAAATTTATAACTTTGTAATACAATTAACATCAATTTATTTACTGTTTAATTATAAGATGCTATATGTTCATGCATGGGTCACTTGTTTAATTTGGTAGCTTTAAATGCTGCGTATTGTCTTCTATCAGAAACGTATTGACTACTGTTCATCAGAATTGTCAATGATTGAACCTTTTTGCGATTGAATCCAATAAATATATGTTAATAAATTTATAACTTTGTAATACAATTAACATCAATTTATTTACTGTTTGGTAAAAAAAAACAATCAGAATCCCTTTTGAACACAATGATTTGATTGCAAATCTCTTTTTTCAAAATTGTATACAAATTCAGTTTACTTCATTTTCTTCGTTAAAACCTTTTTTTAAATCCTTGTTAGACCATCAAAAGTTGCAATCATTTCATCATTTTATCATCGATGATATCTCGATGTTTTTGTATCATGATCTAGTAGGAAATATGACTAGTTCTGAACTAGTATGGAACTACATCTCAAGAACCAGTACAAAATCAGATATTAGTTTTTGCAAAAAATCAAAAAGAAATTTGTGTTACCAAAAAAGTGTGTCGAGAGAGTAATTTATCACAATTCTCTAAGCTCTCTTAAAAACATTTTAATATTAGTTCGCAATATTTTTGCTATCAAAATTTCGAAAAAATTTGATTCTGAAATATTTGATTAAAATGGAGGGAATTGCACGCAGATATATACAATTTCATACTGATATAATATAGTGGTGCTAGGTGCCAAATCGAACCAAATTCTTAGCATCTGATGTACGCATTATGGGAAAACATGATGGGGAAAATTGTACTACGTATTCTCCTGGTGTGTATTTGATTCGGCTGGCTTTAATGGGTTAAAAAACATCTTTTAGACATCCGTCGTCAACAAATACTTCTGAGCGACTGAAGTGGAATTTATGAAAATTTGACAAGAAAAAAAATAAAAAATGCGACAGCCTGCCTTTATCCAGCTTTATCAAATTTAAATTTATAAAATTATTTGGACGCAGCTGTAGTATTAATATATTGAAAATTTTATTTTAATGAATGGCAGATTTGGAACTATTTTTCGTGACGAATATGAATTGTGAATTGAATAATAAAATTCGTCGCGCGAACGTTTATTGTATACGAATCCTGCCAATTACCCATTGCAATATGCTCTGCGTTCACCCCATTCGTAGTCCACTCGGTTCCCAACAGAACCACGCATTACAGAGAGAATTCGAGGTAGATAGTTATGATTTTTAAATTTATGAGACTTTTAATATTTTTACATAAGAAATCAAATTAATATGTTGTTACATTCACAATGTTATATATACTGATAAACTTTAAATACATAACAAAATGTTCATACTAATACATTTTTTGTATCATTTTTGGAAAAAGATTTCAACAATTTAAAAAAAAATGTTTTCTTTACAATAGATACGTTTAGATGCACATTTTATGTCATTCGATTAAACTATGCATATATTAAAATTGAAAACAACAAACAATTTTATAAATTTAATTTTGATAAAGAGTATCTGTAGGGTGTCGCATTTTTTATTTTTTTTCATGTCAAATTTTCAAAAATTTCAGTTAAGTCGCTCAGCAGCATGCGTTGACGACGAATGTGTAATAGATGTTTTTTAACGCATTAAAGCCTGCCGAACCAAATACACACCAGGAGATTTCGCAGCGCAATTTTTCCCATCAGATCCTAAGAATTTTGTTCGATTTGGCATCTAGCACCACTACATTATATCAGTATGAAATTGTATATATCTGCGTGTATTTCCCTCCATTTTAATCAAATATTTCATAAACAAATTTTAAAAAATATTCCGTTAAATTCGAAATTTTGACAGCAAAAACATTGCGAACTAATATTAAAATGTTTTTTAATAGAGCTTAGAGAATTGTGATAAATTACTCTCTCGACACACTTTTTTGGTACCACAAATTTCTTTTTGATTTTTCGCAAAAACTAATATCTGGACACAGATTTTTTTTTGCCAATTATCCGTTGGGCAAAGTTCAAATTTTATTTTGTGATCAAGTTTGCATCTGCAACATGCCGAGATCGTGCGATAACTTGCGATATAAAGTACCAAAAACGGCCTTTTTGCAATTTTGACCCGATTTTGTGCAAAATCTCGACGTATATGGAAAATTCTGAGTACGCAGCAAGAATCAGGACCCCGAAATCAACCAGAAATGATAGGTTTAATTCCAGATTAGACCAACAACCCTCAATTTGTAGAACAGTGTAATACATCTGCACTTGAACAATGCGAAAAGCAAGGTAAAGAAACATTGAACGAAAGTTGTTCGCACGTGCTCTTGAGTTTAATTACCGTTATTTCTCAAGAATTTTATTTCGTTATGCACAAATTCGACTAAGTAAAATGCACAAAGAAACAATTTACTCTGTTTTCCATTAATTTGGACAAGATCTAGAACTAGAGCATTTTGATACAGAGATTTTTTCCAACTGACTCTATTCTACATTACTTTGAACCAGTTCTAGAACTAGAGATTTTCCCTAGTTAATTTTGTAGTAGTTTCAGAACTAGATCTTTTTAGACTAGAACTCATTATTCCGACTGGGGAGCCACCTCGATTCAGGATCAACTTTTCACATTACTTTTTTATGTAGCCCAAGGGGCTGCATGAAATTTATATTCACTTTATATTCACCTCAATCTCTTCAAAATTTCATATTTACTTGTCAAGATTTCATTTTTCGATTAAAAAGTTAACGATTGGCACAGCACTGACTCATATAATATAATTTCACGCATAAAATACAACCATAATAATTGACAACAATTTCGAATGTGGCAATCGGTAATTTTTTACTCGATGAAATTAAGTTGAATAAATTTTTTTTTATGGTGAAATAAAAATTCCATTTATGCTGTGCCATATGAACTGAAATTGTAATGGATCAAAATATTGACAACCATTGAAAATTTATTTGGAAAATGGTTTAATTTGTACGACTAAAATAAAATGATTTTTGTAGTTTTGAATGCATAATTGTAGACGCATGGTTAGTCGAATGGTCGCGGATTCATACACCCGTAATGCAACATAAAACAAATAGAAAATGGTAACACCTTACATTTATCAAAGTTTAAACAATTTTGTTCGCACCAGGACATAAATGAGTTTATGTCATCCTGGAATTTTCTAACATTGAATATTTTTAAAAAAATGTCTTGAAACTACTTGACACCAATGAAACAAATACTGCAGTGAAGTGTAGTCGCTGGAGAGACTTCACTACAATACTGTCGACTGTCATTGCAAAATGCACTAAATAGTGCAGTGTGCTGTAGTGCATATTTTCAAATACATTTCTTCTGGGCCAAATAAAAAGATAATAACTATGTTTTTATTTTATTATATTATTGAATTCAAATTTTTCTTTATTTTTCTGTGTAATCGGCTAGTTTCTATCGTTCCCTGAAAAATTGAAATTAAAAAATTTGCATATATTACTAATATATAAAATAGTAACTACAGTTGCTACACTTTTGGGCATGGACATTAGGCCGAGTCGGTCTACATACAAAAATTTGAAAATAAAAGGATTGTCTCGAAAGTTTCAGAAATATATATTTTTGACCCCGCCAAAAACAGCCATAGTAATAGTGAGTGACGTCACTTGTATCAGAATTCTGCCGCCCTAAATGCAATTTTGCTCATATAATTAAAAGATCTCCAAAAATTATTAAACATTACTGTTGAATGTATTTAGTTAGCACTATAAACAAAAATGTTACAAAAAAACTCGTTTGTAAGTGCAAACATTATTGAAAAATAATATATGGGCCATTCCACACCAAATCAACCAGCGGTTGGAACTCACCTTCTTCGATTTCAATGAACTTTTGGCAACCGATAAAGGGTATCGAGACATGCACTAAACAATTTATTTTTATTTTTTCCGACCACTACTTCCAGAGATACAGTGGCTCAAAGTTGGATAAAAATTGCCAAAAATCACTTTTGTACTGTTGTTCATATTTAAATATCTCTTGAACTAGAAATGCTAGAAACTTCGTTAATGGCTCGTTTTAACGCTAATAGAACAAGCTTTTAGAAAAATTAAGTTGTAATTTCCAAACGGTAACATGTGGCCCGTGGTCATTATCCTTGCACTTCAAAATTGATGTCCTTAAAAAGGACCCTTTTTAAAATTCTGAAAAAAATCCTAAATTTTCGTCAATTTATTGTTAATGTTCATGCAAAATTTCAAGATGGCATTTTGATTGCATCATATTTTAAAAAATAATTTTCAAAATTTTCAACTTTGAGCCACTGTATCTCTGGAAGCAGTGGTCGGAAAAAATAAAAAAAAATTGTTTAGTGCATGTCTCGATACCCTTTATCGGTTGCCAAAAGTTCATTAAGATCGAAAAGGTAAAATCTCAAATTTGACTTTTGTTGGTCGATTTGGTGTGGAATGGCCCATATACATATTTTTTTTTTTTTGAAGTTCTGTCCTGAACTTAAAGCTTGCATCGAGAAAGTGTCAAAACTAGAAAAAAAAATGTAATCCTCTAAAAACCATCTAAATCATTTTCACTTTGTAACTTTTTTTATGAAGCAGTATAAACACTTTCAATAGTAAAGTTTTATAATTTTTCAAGACCATACGTCAAAAAATGCATTTATGGCGTAGAATTTAGAAAACAAATATCACTTGTTGAAGGTGAACTCGAAGGTTAATTAAACCTATATGGTAAATATATTAACTGTCGAGACCTTTCCAACGATACATAAATTATGATCGGACATCAAATAAAGAAACTATGACTAAAAAAAAACAATTTTGGCGGTTTTTGGCGGGGCAAAAAAAATATAGCGTCGGTAACTCGTCTGGTTAGTGCGTTGGACTACGAGCGAAAAGTCGCTGGTGCGTTCGACTACGAGCGGTTCGATCCCCAGCGACTGCCAACATCTTTTTCATAGAAAACATTTTTTATGCGACGCTACCTCTCGGCAGTAAAATGGCAAACCTACGAAAAACTGAGTACAAATATAACACGCACAGATGAAATGGTGAGAGCTCGGCCGAAGTTCTATACAGGAATGCAGCGCCAAACTATTATTATTATTATTTAAAAAAAAAATAATTTCTGTCACTTTTACGAAGTAAGCTTTCATTTTAGGGGCGGACATTTTTTTTCAACACGGCCAAATGGACATTATACAAAAATCCATCATTGGTGCATGTAAATAACGCATTAAGTTAAGTTACGGTCTTGAATGGTTGATAAAATTTATTTACTTTAGCTCCACAATACTCAGAAAGAAAAAACAGTAATTTAAGTTACATCCTCTTTTTAATTTTAAAATTCTAAGAAAACATTACATATTGCTTTGAACAAAATACAGCAACTTGAGTTACTGTGTTTTATATTAGTAAAATAATATAAAAATGATCAATTATAGTTTTATATCTATTAAATTTCGTATAATTTATGACGTTTCACAAAAAGTCAAAATAGCAATTAAGTATTTAATAAAATAAATGTTTGTTTAACATTCAAACTCATTTTACTCGAAACTATCAAAAATGAGTTACTATGTTTTGACTTTGCAAGGCAGAATTTGTGCAGATGTCTACAAACAGAAAATGATCTTTTGGCATGAGGTTAATTGAATCATTTCAGTGTATGCGGTAGCTCAGTGGTTAGTGCGTTGGACTGCGAGCCGAAAGGTCCCCGGTTCAAGCCTGGACTGGGGCTAACAACATCTTTTCATAGAGAGTAAAATATTGCCTATGAAAAGCACTCACCCGCCGTTCGGATTCGGCAATAAACTGTAGGTCCCACCACTTTGAGTACAAATATAACACGCACAGCTCATGGTGAGAGAGCTCGGCCTACGTTCTTAAGGACTGTAGTGCCAAACTATTATTATATTAACCGAAATACATTTGTTGTAACCTCATGTCATCAAAATGAACACACCATTTCTACTCTAACCGAAATTCTGCCAAAATTTTATGTTCGTGCATTTGTTACGGAAACTGAGTACGTTATTGTATCAACAAAATAAATTACAAACGGCAACCTCATGTCTATCAGTAGTTCGGTTGCCAGTTTCTTGCCAACAATTATGGATACATGCAGAAAAATATAAACGTCAAAAATGTACACAAGTCGTAAACAATAGGAAATTCATTAATTAAGTAAAAATGCGAAATAAATATATGAATATTAATAAAATAATGAATGAACACAATACAAATTGCTGTTTAGCTAGTGAAATATAATAAAAAATATAAAATATGTGACCATATGTGCCATTAGAAATAGTTTTTTTTTTTTTGGTTATGAGAAAATACAAAATACATAAATGCAGATACATGTATTTTTTTTTTCAGGGAGCAGGAATTGTTTTTTAATGGTGAAATAAAATATTAAATGTGTCTTCATACTGTTTTTATTTTTAAGAGAACAGAAATTAATAGATATACTTTTCGAAATTGTGTGCGCAACATATTTACGCATCAAAAATACATATAGAAAACTTTACATAAATAATGTTTTACATATAAACAAAAAATTCCTAAAATAAAATTTCAATTGGATGTTTCGGCATGCTTGCTGACTTGGAGGTTTTAACAACCTCCTGATTGCTGAATAGGAGAATGGCACAACCTCATGCTTGCTAACTGGGAGGTTAGCACAACCTCATTCTTGCTGACTAGGAGGTTAGTACAACTTCATAATCAGCAAGTTGCCGCAACGAATAATTCGGTAGGGCTAAATTGCCCTACCGCAACAAATCAGTTTTCAGTGTGTACTTTATAAATAAAAATAATACAGTTTGTTAATATAACAATGAAATAAGGGAATTGTAAATATAGCAAATAATTGTTGTTTACCGTATATTAACAACTATTTATTACTTTAGACCTAATTTCTGTTAATATTACCATAGAAATTTGTTGTGTGTATGTATCCTTAATTGTTAGCAAGAAACTGGCAACCGAACTGCTGATAGATGTTATGTGCTCCTGTTCATCGTACTTGGCGTGGACATTCGGCTAGCATTCGGCTCAGGGACTGGTCTTCAACCTCCATGCCAAGTCGAGGAGTCAACAAATAAAAACAGAAAAAAAATCAAACACACAAATTTCACTTTCTTGCCCCAAATGTCATGCCACGCTGCTTCAAGTACATTCTTGCATTACCGACAAGGAAGTGCACTGTATTACCGATGAGGCAGTGCAACAGGGTAACACAGATAAAAATATTATGAAAACGGCGCAAAAGAACATTTGTTAGGTATAATTTTAGGGGAAATTAAAAAGAGAAAACGCGCGAATAAATGGAAGATTCACTTGGAGACGTCTACATCTTCCGCAGAATGTCTATGCCAGGTCCACCATATGATATGGAATTATTTTCTTAATTGAAATATTCATTTGAATTTCAAGAACAAATATACTGTGTGGATCAGAAAAGTTAAGAACACAAATGATTTTACTAATTCGTTACCTGAGAACGTGTTTTCCCCATACGTCATTTAGTCGGGTTCGAGTCAAACTTCAACAAACATTTACATTATTTTTTTTTCAAATTCTACGCGTTAACTATTTTTTTTATATTCGTAATTAATTACAGGATATATTTTGTACAAAATTATAAATTTTCAGATCATTATCTTAGACTTATTCAGTTGACGCAAATTTCAAGACATTTCACATGCGTCATACAAAAGTGAAATATATATGCTTTTTTTATGTAAAATTTGCTCCATATACCAAAAAGTGGTGTATGGAGCAATACAATACAATGTTATGTAAACGATAAAATAATGAATTTGGGCAAAGTCGATTCTGAATATCTCAGATGTAATAAGGATATCGAAAAATAGATATCGGTATTACAACTACAGTATATAAGTGATAATGATCCAATATCTAATTCAAAGCAAACAAAAATGGCGTATGGGGCAAACAAATTCGCAGCTGACGAGATTTGGGAAAAAAATGCCAAACAAATCCCACATGTGACATTTTGAACACGAACACGGTAACACGCATGACATGGCACAATATGAAGTAGCCAAAAAAAAAAGGAAATGAATTGAAAGAATAACTTGGAAAGAGAATATATAACTCATAGTAATCCGAACATAACTCAACTCAACCAAAAATGGCGAATGTGGTAAACGCATACGTGCATTATGGAATTTGGGAAAATATATCTTAATAAATCCCACATGTGACATTTTCAACTAGAATGGCAAATCGCATGACATGGCACAATATGAAATATCAAAAAAAAAGAAAAGAAAGCATTATTACTTTGATGCGTCTACACCTTCTAATGAATGCCCTGACCAGTTTCACCAAAATATATTGAATTTTATTGACTACAATTCTCAGGTGGCAAAATGTGGGAAATTGTCTTAATAAGTCCCACTGGACATTTTAAACGCGAATGGCAACAAACACGAATGTCACAAAATGAAGTAGCAAAAATGGACCAAATGGAAGAATCACTTGGATAGAGAATAAAAATTTATAAAAATACAATACATTACTAAACTCAACCAAGAATGGCGTTTGGGGCAAAAAATTCGCAGCTGACTAAATTTTGGAAAATGTCTTAATAAATCCCACACGTGACATTTTCAATAACAAATGGTAACACGCATGACATGGCACAAAATGAAGTAACAAAAAAAATATGAAATCGAAGATTCACTTGAATGCTTCGTCTACATCTTTTAATGAAAGCCCTTACCAGTTATACCAAAGTATATGGAATTTATTATTATTATATTACTCACAAGATGATATATTCACATAAATAACAAATAAAAACAGAAAAAAAAATCAAACACACAAATTTCACTTTCTTGCCCCAAATTTCATGCCACGCTGCTTCAAGTACATTCTTGCATTACCGACAAGGAACTGTATTACCGATGAGGCAGTGTAACAGGGTAACACAGATAAAAATATTATGAAAACGGCGCAAAAGAATATTTGTTAGGTATAATTTTAGGGGAAATTAAAAAGAGAAAACGCGCGAATAAATGGAAGATTCACTTGGAGACGTCTACATCTTCCGCAGAATGTCTATGCCAGGTCCACCATATGATATGGAATTATTTTCTTAATTGAAATATTCATTTGAATTTCAAGAACAAATATACTGTGTGGATCAGAAAAGTTAAGAACACAAATGATTTTACTAAATCGTTACCTGAGAACGTGTTTTCCCCATACGTCATTTAGGGGCCTATTATAGCGAAGCGAATGTACTTGGCGAAGCGAACGCTTTGGCGAAGCGAACGCAATTTGGCGAATGAACTGGCGAATGTACTAATTTTTATGGGTTTAAAAGTGAGCAACACTTACAACATTGACGGATAGAATTATCATTTCAGAGTTGAAAAAAATAGTATCATGTTGCGTACTTTTAGTACTGCCTTTTTTTTAGAACAGATACTATTTTATCTTAATATCTATTTTTTTATTATTAAAAAACCATTTAATATTATTTATGGTTTAAAAAACGTTAACTCGATTCAGAACAATAATACTTTTTCGGTTTTTTGTTATTTTTTGTCTATAAAAGATTAAAAAGTATCCAAATAAACTTCGGAATAATTCAAATTAGTTAAAATGTACAGTAAAATATGTTTTTAAATGTTAATATTGGAATTATTTTTACATAAAAATAAATACTTTTTATTAAAAAAAGTAGTTTTTTATTTGGAGCAATACTTCTTTTATTTTAATTTAAAGAAACCCTAGAGTTTCAAAACAGCTGATGTGAATATACTTGTTTAGAAAAATAATAAAAATGTTCCAAAAAAACGATGGGCCCAAAGCAATCAAAGAAGAGCGTGTTAAACAGAAGCCAATGCGGTGTGCAGAAAGCTGGAGCGACGACGAGGAGGAAGACTACAATAAGTTACAGTGATGGTGGTCTGTCCTCCTCTGTGGCACAAATAACTTCGCGCGATGAACCAAGCTGCATCCTCAGCAGCAGTCGGAGCAGTTCCAGACATTTCTTTTATTAGTGTTAAGTTTAAAATCAAAATAAAAAGTGTGAAAAAAATTGTTTTTTTTTACGTTTATTAGTTAGGTCACAAAAAACTCAAAATTATAGACATCCTTCTATAAAAACTAAAGGATAAGATAAATTGAAAATCAGAAAAAGCCTAATAAACAAAAGCACAAAAGAAAAAAAAATTAAAAATCAAAAGAAAAACTGAAAAACAATAGATAAAGATACGTTCGCCGATTCGTCACATGAACTGTTGATTCGCTTGATTTTGACACTTGAAGCGAATGAAAATCGGTTGAGTGTTGCATGTTTTTTTACGTTCGCTTAACTTTTCCCATTTTTTGGCGAATGAAGTCTGGCGAATGTAACCGTAATAGCTTTTTGGACGTTCGCTTCGCCAAAACCATTCGCTTCGCTAATCATAATAGGGCCCTTAGTCCGGTTCGAGTCAAACTTCAACAAACATTTACATTATTTTTTTTCAAATTCTACGCGTTAACTATTTTTTTCATATTCGTAATTAATTACAGGATATATTTTGTACAAAATTATAAATTTTCAGATCATTATCTTAGACTTATTCAGTTGACGCAAATTTCAAGACATTTCACATGCGTCATACAAAAGTGAAATATATATGCTTTTTTTATGTAAAATTTGCTCCATATACCAAAAAGTGGTGTATGGAGCAATACAATACAATGTTATGTAAACGATAAAATAATGAATTTGGGCAAAGTCGATTCTGAATATCTCAGATGTAATAAGGATATCGAAAAATAGATATCGGTATTACAACTACAGTATATAAGTGATAATAATCCAATATCTTATTCAAAGCAAACAAAAATGGCGTATGGGGCAAACAAATTCGCAGCTGACTAGATTTGGGAAAAAAAATTCCAAACAAATCCCACATGTGACCTTTTGAACACGAACACGGTAACACGCATGACATGGCACAATATGAAGTAGCAAAAAAAAAAAGGAAATGAATTGAATTGAAAGAATAACTTGGAAAGAGAATATATAACTCATAGTAATCCGAACATAACTCAACTCAACCAAAAATGGCGAATGTGGTAAACGCATACGTGCATTATGGAATTTGGGAAAATATATCTTAATAAATCCCACATGTGACATTTTCAACTAGAATGGCAAATCGCATGACATGGCACAATATGAAATATCAGAAAAAAGAAAAGAAAGCATTATTACTTTGATGCGTCTACACCTTCTAATGAATGCCCTGACCAGTTTCACCAAAATATATTGAATTTTATTGACTACAATTCTCAGGTGGCAAAATGTGGGAAATTGTCTTAATAAGTCCCACTGGACATTTTAAACGCGAATGGCAACAAACACGAATGTCACAAAATGAAGTATCAAAAATGGACCAAATGGAAGAATCACTTGGATAGAGAATAAAAATTTATAAAAATGCAATACATTACTAAACTCAACCAAGAATGGCGTTTGGGGCAAAAAAATTCGCAGCTGACTAAATTTGGTAAAATGTCTTAATAAATCCCACACGTGACATTTTCAATAACAAATGGTAACACGCATGACATGGCACAAAATGAAGTAACAAAAAAAATATGAAATCGAAGATTCACTTGAATGCTTCGTCTACATCTTTTAATGAAAGCCCTTACCAGTTATACCAAAGTATATGGAATTTATTATTATTATATTACTCACAAGATGATATATTAAAATAAATAATATATTTGGATTTTAAAAATGGTTTTGTTGGATTCGTTTCTATAGGATCTATATCTATAGGATGGATAAAATCAAAAATGCAGGCATATTTATATATCAATAATATTTCCGATATATTTAATATGCTAATAAGTTTTAAGAATGAATTTGAGTGAATACAATTTTGAGTAGTAGGAAATTAGTTAGGATAATGATACTGGTATCGAAATTTTTGTAAAAATAATATCTAACGAAGGGCATATGTGTCATATATGCAGACAATTTTGTTAATCCCAGAAACGAATTTTTAATTAAAAATTTGAGTTTAAGGTTGATTTGGAAGATGTCGACATATATTGGTGAAATTACAGTCATACCAATCGAAAGGTCTCATTTTTAGAAATTTTTTGGTACCATTGTCATTCAATTATTTGAATCCTCCGTCCTCTAATACGACTCCAAACTTTTGAAAAATATGTAAACAATAACAGCTGATCATGGAGCTAGCAACGAATTTTACAACAACATTATTTTTATTTTTCTTGTGGTTGTTGTAAAAATCGTTGATTGTGGGCAACACTCTACTGGCCTGACATTTTATAGAAGAACAAAAGTCAGGGATGTCATAACAAACAAGATCCACAAAACATAACCCTAAATGTAAACAAATGCTGTTAACAGATCAATATTAAGGACAATGAACTTTGAAGGTTACTTTGGACGCAGATTGCGAAGCCCAGAGATGATTTTTCGCGTGGTGACCTACTATCCATAACTAGATTAGGGAATAACGTTTCCAAAAAGGTGCTCCACTTATTTGGGGAGGCATTTTTTAAAAAACGGGAGTGGTCCTACATTTGGGCTATTTTCATAAGAAATGTTCATATTTGGAGGTTACTTTGGACGCAAATTGCGAAGCCCAGAGAAGATTCTCCGCGTGGTGACCTACTATCCATAACTAGATAAGGGCATAACGATACCAAAAAGGTGCTCCACTTATTTGGGGAGGCATTTTTTTTAAAACTGGAGTGGTCCAAATGTTGGGTTATTTTTATGAAAAATGTTCATATTTGGAGATTATTTTGGACGCAAATTGCAAGGTCCAAAGAAGATTCTCCGAGTACACACCTAGTTAGCGTGATAGTAATTGAGTTAAAGCTTCCAACGTGGTATCACACTTGTGTCGGAAATTTACGCAATTTTAATTTTATATAATTTTTTTTGTTTTTTTAGTGTTTAATTCGTTTTTTACTAAATCGATTCAATAATCTTATTGAAAACTATAATATATTAGCTGCGTTTTTTTCATAAATTTTGTTCCGGATCAAAGCAATTGTGAAAAAAACGATGTGGCTCAAATGAAATAATACACGCACGTTTCTTCTTAATATATGAAAGGTAGGTTTGTGTCTTTGGAATGACACTCAAATTTTTAATATTTTAAATAGATTTAAAAAAAGAAGCAGAGGCGATTATCGTGCTTGAAAATACCACGGTTTTTTCATTTACGCAATTTTAATTTTATATAATTTTTTTTTTTTGTTTTTTTAGTGTTTAATTCGTTTTTTACTAAATCGATGCAATAATCTTATTGAAAAAACTATAATATATTAGCTGCGTTTTTTTCATAAATTTTGTTCCGGATCAAAGCAATTGTGAAAAAAACGATGTGGCTCAAATGAAATAATACACGCACCTTTCTTCTTAATATATGAAAGGTTTGTGTCTTTGGAATGACACTAAAATTTTTAATATTTTAAATAGATTTAAAAAAAAAAGCAGAGGCGATTATCGTGCTTGAAAATACCACGGTAATTTTACCAAGGTGTAGGAGTGATGGTTGGATGCACTGTTCTATTGATGGTTCTTGCAGCACCACAAATGGTAGCTACGACTGCGACACTAACTCACACAAAAAAACAAAAACACACAGGCCCACATTTTTTCTTGTGGACGCTTTTTTCTTATGGATCTCCGACAGGAAGGCTTCCAACGTCCTATATAATTTGATATCATTTTTTCAGCGGATGGAGTTCTGGTTGTTGTGACAAAAGAAAATTCCAGCTAATTTTCAAAAAATATATTTTGTTTATAAAAAATTTTGAAGTTTATTTTCTGTAAATTTTTGTCAGCAACATTCAGAAATTTTCGCCGTATTCGTTTTAGTCAGTACACATTTTCAATGAGTTGAGCCGGATAGCTACACCAGAAATTTATCTGGTTCAAATGTTGTTTTTGTTTGCATATAAAATTTGCTCCAGCTCAAATTTAAATTATGAAAAAAACTCAGCTATTAGTGATTTAAGCCGTTTAGTCTACTAAAACTATTAAAAAAACTATTTTTTAGAGTTTTTATTCATTTTTAGATCAGTTAAAAATCATTGAACATATGTCCCACATCTGTTAAGCAGTTAACATTTATGAATATCTTCACACACATGATAGTTATTATCTCGCTTCTGTCGTCGTCGCGGACGCAATCTAATCACCTATATATATATATTAAAAATCTATTGACCTATTGACATATCAAGGTAGGTGCATAACGTTTCCGAGTATTATTGTTTAGCTCTATAGTGTAGGTTCTGAGTGTGTCATGGGACATCCGCAACATAGACTTGAAAAATCTTCTTTTACAATCGAAATAAATTTATTGTAACCTCATGAAATTAAAATGAGCGTGTCATCTTTTACTTTAACCGAAATGCTAGTCCGCCCAACTGCACGTTAAGTTGTCGCAACGTCATGATTGCAAATTTTATTTTGCCAAAATTTATGACAGGTAGGCGTGGTAGTTGGTCGTTCGCAACAATTTTCAGTGGTCCATTTTATTTTTATATTACATGATGTTGGACAAAATTTCAATAATATACCTCTTATATCTTCAGAGTTATAGCGTGTTTACTATAAATATTGTATGGCAGCTAGGCGTGGCAGTTGACAATAACCGCCCACTTTTTGTAACACGGTTTGTACTTAAGACATTTGAGTATATACCAGTTTTTATTGTTGTATCTCAAACCAATCCGAAATTATGGTGATTTATATACTAAAAAACAGAATTTTCAAAGTTAAGAAAAAATAGAAGAAAAATTCTTACCACTCCAAATCAAAGTGGAATGATCTTTGTTCAATGTCAATAATTTATGTAAATTTTTTCAGAATTTTAAAAAGGCAGTTTTTGGATGCTGTGGTGCAAAACAACAAAAATACTGTTTTTAGAGTTTGCAAAGGGGGTGCGATAGAAAACTGAAAAATTATTTGTAACTTGATTGAACAATAATAACAACATATTAAAATATGAAGCGAATTGACGTGGAATGCCCCATACATATTTTATTTTATTAAATTCAGGTCGTTTCAAATCATGTTTTATTTTAACATATTTATGTTTCGGTTCAAATATTTATTTTGTTTGGATGTAATAATTATTATGTTTCTATTAGAATATACACCAACATAAAAATGTTTCTCAATTCAAACCTGTTTATAAAGGATTATATATTATGATTACTTCAAATTCAAAACATACATGTTAATGCCTGCAATATTATGTTTGGAAAATTCTTTTTTTGCAGTGCGTGTTCTTTTATAATTTGGTTTAAATCTCAGTTTTAATTTGCTAACGCTAAGATCTATACGTTAAGAAAGTTTTCAATATAAACCGCAATATTTAACCGCAAATTTATACCGTTTTCATTAATAAAAATAAAGAAATAAAATAAACCTATTATTGCACCTATTCATTCAATTGAAGGTCCGAACAGTGTTTGACTCTTTTACATTCAAATATAAGCGGGTGATTTTTATATATTTTCACATTGACAAATAATGAATATTTAACCACAATTTGAGGTAAATTTCATAATCTCGGGATTTTCATGTATTTCACAATTTTTGTTTGGAGCTTTCTGTTTGGGGATTTTAAGACGCTCCCGTTGCGACAACCTTCAAATAAGTGAGTATGAGGTTGTGGCAACCTCCAGTAAGGTGATCATGCAGTTGTGACAATATCCAAATCGGTGAACATGAGGTTGTTCCAACTCCAACTTCAAAAAAATAAACTATTTCCATTATAACATATTTTTTTTTTATTTTATATATCACTAGCTACAGAGCAATTTGTATTCAATATTTATTTCGCAATGTTACTTAATTAATGAATTTCCTATTGTTTTCACCTTCTGAACCCCGAATATTAAATGTTCGAACTACACGGGTAGTTCGCAAAACCTGGGTAGTTTGATCTTTCATATTGCTAGTTGTTCGAACTACCGGGGTAGCTCGTTTGTTCGTTCGTTCCTTTGTTCGTTTAACCGTTTGCTTAGTGTGGGAGTGGATGGACAAAAGTGGGTTGTAAAAACCGTGGGCAAAAAATGATAAAAGACCGAACAAAAGTTGAGGTTTATCATTTATTTTGTTGGTATAATAACGTACTCAGTTGCAGAAACAAATGCACTAACGTAAATTTTCGCAGAATAAAAAAATGCAATCATGAGGTTACGGCAACCGAACGTGCAGGCGCGCGGACAAACATTTCGGTTGTAGTAAAATACGGTACGTTCATTTTAGTGACATGAGGTTACAACAAATGTATTTCGGTTGCAACACTGAAACGTTGGTTAAATTAACCTGATGCGAAAATTGGTTTATACATAAATAATTTAGTTAAAATAAAAGTTCAATTGGAGGTTTAGAAAACCTTATGCTTTTCGACAAGGAGGTTGCGACAACCTCCTCATGATCATCGATTAGTAAGTTACCGCAACTTCATGTTCACCGATTTGCAGGTTACCAGAACCTCAAGATCACCAACTTGGAGGTTGCCACAACAACATGCTCACCGACTAGAAGGTTTCCACAACCGAATTAAAAGGTTATTGCAACTAATTTATCAATTGTTGCCGAAACTGAATGACTCGGTAGGGAAATTTAGTTGATAGCCACAACAAATCAGTTTTCTGTGCATTATTCCGGCAGATGTTAGGTGTGGCACCAGCACATCGAGATTTTCAGCGCATATTCTGGAGTAAAAAATGTTTTGATAACATTGGCATCTACCGGTTGAGGACAATAACATATGGTATGGCTTGCAGTCCATACAACGCAGTACGTGCGTTGAATCAATGTGCGCATGTCAATTACATCAAAGTCAAAGCCACTTTACGCGGATACGTTCCTTTTAGCTGGTAATTTTAAACTTCGCAAATGGAATTCAAAAAGGTAATTACAGATGACAAACAAGGAGTTCGGTACTTGGTTTACGGTGATGAACTGTTTATTTTAGCGGGAACCTGGAGCACAAAAAGACGAGTGTTTAGTAGGCCGGGTCGAAAAAAAAAGTTCGCCCCTAAAATGAAAGCTTACCTCGTAAAAGTGTCAGAAATATATATTTTTGACCCCGCCAAAAACAGCCATAGTAATAGTGAGTGACGTCACTTGTATCAGAATTCTGCCGCCCTAAATGCAATTTTGCTCATATAATTAAAAGATCTCCAAAAATTATTAAACATTACTGTTGAATGTATTTAGTTAGCACTATAAACAAAAATGTTACAAAAAAAACTCGTTTTTAAGTGCAAACATTATTGAAAAATAATATATGGGCCATTCCACACCAAATCGACCAGCGGTTGGAACTCACCTTCTTCGATTTCAATGAACTTTTGGCAACCGATAAAGGGTATCGAGACATGCACTAAACAATTTTTTTTTTATTTTTTCCGACCACTACTTCCAGAGATACAGTGGCTCAAAGTTGGAAAAAAATTGCCAAAAATCACTTTTGTACTGTTGTTCATATTTAAATATCTCTTGAACTAGAAATGCTAGAAACTTCGTTAATGGCTCGTTTTAACGCTAATAGAACAAGCTTTTAGAAAAATTAAGTTGTAATTTCCAAACGGTAACATGTGGCCCGTGGTCATTATCCCTGCACTTCAAAATTGATGTCCTTAAAAAGGACCCTTTTTAAAATTCTGAAAAAAATCCTAAATTTTCGTCAATTTATTGTTAATGTTCATGCAAAATTTCAAGATGGCATTTTGATTGCATCATATTTTAAAAAATAATTTTCTACATTTTTTTTTTTTTTGTATAGAAAAAAAATTTTTGTTTTCTACACTCAAAGTTGTAATAATTCCTGAATATATATGTAACTCTGATTTCTAAAATGAAGTCAGTTTTATCATACTCAATCTAGTTTTTGAGATATTGATTTTGGCATATAGTTTTTACGATTTTCGAAAAATGGTATATATTTCAAAAACTAGAGATAATTTGATGAAACTGACGCCATTTTCGAAATTAGAGTTACAAATACATTGAAAAACTATTGAAAATTTTACTTTTGAAAAAAATATATTTTTTTTTAATACAAAAAATATTGATAAAATTTAGAAAATAATTTTTTAAAATATGATGCCATCAAAATACCATCTTGAAATTTTGTATGAACATTTATAATAAATTGACGAAAACTTAGGATTTTTTTCAGAATTTTAAAAAGGGTCCTTTTTAAGGACATCAATTTTGAAGTGCAAGGATAATGACCACGGGCCACATGTTACCGTTCGGAAATTACAACTTAATTTTTCTAAAAGCTTGTTCTATTAGCGTTAAAACGAGCCATTAACGAAGTTTCTAGCATTTCTAGTTCAAGAGATATTTAAATATGAACAACAGTACAAAAGTGATTTTTGGCCATTTTTTTCCAACTTTGAGCCACTGTATCTCTGGAAGTAGTGGTCGGAAAATTTAAAAAAAAATTGTTTAGTGCATGTCTCGATACCCTTTATCGGTTGCCAAAAGTTCATTAAGATCGAAAAGGTAAAATCTCAAATTTGACTTTTGTTGGTCGATTTGGTGTGGAATGGCCCATATACATATTTTTTTTTTGAAGTTCTGTCCTGAACTTAAAGCTTGCATCGAGAAAGTGTCAAAACTAGAAAAAAAAATGTAATCCTCTAAAAACCATCTAAATCATTTTCACTTTGTAACTTTTTTTTATGAAGCAGTATAAACACTTTCAATAGTAAAGTTTTATAATTTTTCGAGACCATACGTCAAAAAATGCATTTATGGCGTAGAATTTAGAAAACAAATATCACTTGTTGAAGGTGAACTCGAAGGTAAATTAAACCTATATGGTAAATATATTAACTGTCGAGACCTTTCCAACGATACATAAATTATGATCGGACATCAAATAAAGAAACTATGACTAAAAAAAAACAATTTTGGCGGTTTTTGGCGGGGCAAAAAAAATATAGCGTCGGTAACTCGTCTGGTTAGTGCGTTGGACTACGAGCGAAAAGTCGCTGGTGCGTTCGACTACGAGCGGTTCGATCCCCAGCGACTGCCAAAATCTTTTTCATAGAAAACATTTTTTATGCGACGCTACCTCTGGGCAGTAAAATGGCAAACCTACGAAAAACTGAGTACAAATATAACACGCACAGATGAAATGGTGAGAGCTCGGCCGAAGTTCTATACAGGAATGCAGCGCCAAACTATTATTATTATTATTTAAAAAAAAAATAATTTCTGTCACTTTTACGAAGTAAGCTTTCATTTTAGGGACGGACATTTTTTTTCAACACAGCCAAATGGACATTATACAAAAATCCATCATTGGTGCATGTAAATAACGCATTAAGTTAAGTTACGGTCTTGAATGGTTGATAAAATTTATTTACTTTAGCTCCACAATACTCAGAAAGAAAAAACAGTAATTTAAGTTACATCCTCTTTTTAATTTTAAAATTCTAAGAAAACATTACATATTGCTTTGAACAAAATACAGCAACTTGAGTTACTGTGTTTTATATTAGTAAAATAATATAAAAATGATCAATTATAGTTTTATATCTATTAAATTTCGTATAATTTATGACGTTTCACAAAAAGTCAAAATAGCAATTAAGTATTTAATAAAATAAATGTTTGTTTAACATTCAAACTCATTTTACTCGAAACTATCAAAAATGAGTTACTATGTTTTGACTTTGCAAGGCAGAATTTGTGCAGATGTCTACAAACAGAAAATGATCTTTTGGCATGAGGTTAATTGAATCATTTCAGTGTATGCGGTAGCTCAGTGGTTAGTGCGTTGGACTGCGAGCCGAAAGGTCCCCGGTTCAAGCCTGGACTGGGGCTAACAACATCTTTTCATAGAGAGTAAAATATTGCCTATGAAAAGCACTCACCCGCCGTTCGGATTCGGCAATAAACTGTAGGTCCCACCACTTTGAGTACAAATATAACACGCACAGCTCATGGTGAGAGAGCTCGGCCTACGTTCTTAAGGACTGTAGTGCCAAACTATTATTATATTAACCGAAATACATTTGTTGTAACCTCATGTCATCAAAATGAACACACCATTTCTACTCTAACCGAAATTCTGCCAAAATTTTATGTTCGTGCATTTGTTACGGAAACTGAGTACGTTATTGTATCAACAAAATAAATTACAAACGGCAACCTCATGTCTATCAGCAGTTCGGTTGCCAGTTTCTTGCCAACAATTATGGATACATGCAGAAAAATATAAACGTCAAAAATGTACACAAGTCGTAAACAATAGGAAATTCATTAATTAAGTAAAAATGCGAAATAAATATATGAATATTAATAAAATAATGAATGAACACAATACAAATTGCTGTTTAGCTAGTGAAATATAATAAAAAATATAAAATATGGCATATACTTTTCGAAATTGTGTGCGCAACATATTTACGCATCAAAAATACATATAGAAAACTTTACATAAATAATGTTTTACATATAAACAAAAAATTCCTAAAATAAAATTTCAATTGGATGTTTCGGCATGCTTGCTGACTTGGAGGTTTTAACAACCTCCTGATTGCTGAATAGGAGAATGGCACAACCTCATGCTTGCTAACTGGGAGGTTAGCACAACCTCATTCTTGCTGACTAGGAGGTTAGTACAACTTCATAATCAGCAAGTTGCCGCAACGAATAATTCGGTAGGGCTAAATTGCCCTACCGCAACAAATCAGTTTTCAGTGTGTACTTTATAAATAAAAATAATACAGTTTGTTAATATAACAATGAAATAAGGGAATTGTAAATATAGCAAATAATTGTTGTTTACCGTATATTAACAACTATTTGTTACTTTAGACCTAATTTCTGTTAATATTACCATAGAAATTTGTTGTGTGTATGTATCCTTAATTGTTAGCAAGAAACTGGCAACCGAACTGCTGATAGATGTTATGTGCTCCTGTTCATCGTACTTGGCGTGGACATTCGGCTAGCATTCGGCTCAGGGACTGGTCTTCAACCTCCATGCCAAGTCGAGGAGTCAACAAATAAAAACAGAAAAAAAATCAAACACACAAATTTCACTTTCTTGCCCCAAATGTCATGCCACGCTGCTTCAAGTACATTCTTGCATTACCGACAAGGAAGTGCACTGTATTACCGATGAGGCAGTGTAACAGGGTAACACAGATAAAAATGTTATGAAAACGGCGCAAAAGAATATTTGTTAGGTATAATTTTAGGGGAAATTAAAAAGAGAAAACACGCGAATAAATGGAAGATTCACTTGGAGACGTCTACATCTTCCGCAGAATGTCTATGCCAGGTCCACCATATGATATGGAATTATTTTCTTAATTGAAATATTCAAAAATTATTACTTTGATGCGTCTACACCTTCTAATGAATGCCCTGACCAGTTTCACCAAAATATATTGAATTTTATTGACTACAATTCTCAGGTGGCAAAATGTGGGAAATTGTCTAAATAAGTCCCACTGGACATTTTAAACGCGAATGGCAACAAACACGAATGTCACAAAATGAAGTAGCAAAAAGGGACCAAATGGAAGAATCACTTGGATAGAGAATAAAAATTTATAAAAATACAATACATTACTAAACTCAACCAAGAATGGCGTTTGGGGCAAAAAATTCGCAGCTGACTAAATTTGGTAAAATGTCTTAATAAATCCCACACGTGACATTTTCAATAACAAATGGTAACACGCATGACATGGCACAAAATGAAGTAACAAAAAAAATATGAAATCGAAGATTCACTTGAATGCTTCGTCTACATCTTTTAATGAAAGCCCTTACCAGTTATACCAAAGTATATGGAATTTATTATTAATATATTACTCACAAGATGATATATTTACATAAATAATATATTTGGATTTTAAAAATGGTTTTGTTGGATTCGTTTCTATCTATAGGATGGATAAAATCAAAAATGCAGGCATATTTATATATCAATAATATTTCCGATATATTTAATATGCTAATAAATTTTAAGAATGAATTTGAGTGAATACAATTTTGAGTAGTAGGAAATTAGTTAGGATATTGATACTGGTATCGAAATTTTTGTAAAAATAATATCTAACGAAGGACATATGTGTCATATATGCAGACAATTTTGTTAATCCCAGAAACGAATTTTTAATTAAAAATTTGAGTTTATGGCTGATTTGGAAGATGTCGAAATATATTGGTGAAATTACAGCTCATTTTTAGAAATTTGTTGGTACCATTGTCATTCAATTATTTGAATCCTCCGTCCTCTAATACGACTCCAAACTTTTGAAAAATATGTAAACAATAACAGCTGATCATGGAGCTAGCAACTAGAATTTTACAACAACATTATTTTTATTTTTCTTGTGGTTGTTGTAAAAATCGTTGATTGTGGGCAACACTCTACTGGCCTGACATTTTATAGAAGAACAAAAGTCAGGGATGTCATAATAAACAAGATCCACAAAACATAACCCTAAATGTAAACAAATGCCGTTAACAGATCAATATTAAGGACAATGAACTTTGAAGGTTACTTTGGACGCAGATTGCGAAGCCCAGAGATGATTTTTCGCGTGGTGACCTACTATCCATAACTAGATTAGGGAACAACGTTTCCAAAAAGGTGCTCCACTTATTTGGGGAGGCATTTTTTTTAAAACTGGAGTGGTCCAAATGTTGGGTTATTTTTATGAAAAATGTTCATATTTGGAGATTATTTTGGACGCAAATTGCAAGGTCCAAAGAAGATTCTCCGAGTACACACCTATTTAGCGTGATAGTAATTGAGTTAAAGCTTCCAACGTGGTATCACACTTGTGTCGGAAATTTACGCAATTTTAATTTTATATAATTTTTTTTTGTTTTTTTAGTGTTTAATTCGTTTTTTACTAAATCGATGCAATAATCTTATTGAAAACTATAATATATTAGCTGCGTTTTTTTCATAAATTTTGTTCCGGATCAAAGCAATTGTGAAAAAAACGATGTGGCTCAAATGAAATAATACACGCACGTTTCTTCTTAATATATGAAAGGTTTGTGTCTTTGGAATGACACTAAAATTTTTAATATTTTAAATAGATTTAAAAAAAGAGCAGAGGCGATTATCGTACTTGAAAATACCACGGTTTTTTTATTTACGCAATTTTAATTTTATATAATTTTTTTTTGTTTTTTTAGTGTTTAATTCGTTTTTTACTAAATCGATGCAATAATCTTATTGAAAACTATAATATATTAGCTGCGTTTTTTTCATAAATTTTGTTCCGGATCAAAGCAATTGTGAAAAAAACGATGTGGCTCAAATGAAATAATACACGCACCTTTCTTCTTAATATATGAAAGGTTTGTGTCTTTGGAATGACACTAAAATTTTTAATATTTTAAATAGATTTAAAAAAAAAAAAGCAGAGGCGATTATCGTGCTTGAAAATACCACGGTAATTTTACCAAGGTGTAGGAGTGATGGTTGGATGCACTGTTCTATTGAAAATGGTTCTTGCAGCACCACAAATGGTAGCTACGACTGCGACACTAACTCACACAAAAAAACAAAAACACACAGGCCCACATTTTTTCTTGTGGACGCTTTTTTCTTATGGATCTCCAACAGGAAGGCTTCCAACATCCTATATAATTTGATATCATTTTTTCAGCGGATGGAGTTCTGGTTGTTGTCACAAAAGAAAATTCCAGCTAATTTTCAAAAAATATATTTTGTTTATAAAAAATTTTGAAGTTTATTTTCTGTCAATTTTTGTCAGCAACATTCAGAAATTTTCGCCGTATTCGTTTTAGTCAGTACACATTTTCAATGAGTTGAGCCGGATAGCTACACCAGAAATTTATCTGGTTCAAATGTTGTTTTTGTTTGCATATAAAATTTGCTCCAGCTCAAATTTAAATTATGAAAAAAACTCAGCTATTAATGATTTAAGCCGTTTAGTCTACTAAAACTATTAAAAAAACTATTTTTAGAGTTTTTATTCATTTTTAGATCAGTTAAAAATCATTGAACATATGTCCCACATCTGTTAAGCAGTTAACATTTATGGATATCTTCACACACATGATAGTTACTATCTCGTTTCTGTCGTCGTCGCGGACGCAATCTAATCACCTATATATATTAAAAATCTATTGACCATAGCAAGGTAGGTGCATAACGTTTCCGAGTATTATTGTTTAGCTCTATAGTGTAGGTTCTGAGTGTGTCATGGGACATCCGCAACATAGACTTGAAAAATCTTCTTTTACAACCGAAATAAATTTATTGTAACCTCATTAAATTAAAATGAGCGTGTCATTTTTTACTTTAACCGAAATGCTAGTCCGCCCAACTGCACGTTAGGTTGTCGCAACGTCATGATTGCAAATTTTATTTTGCCAAAATTTATGACAGGTAGGCGTGGTAGTTGGTCGTTCGCAACAATTTTCAGTGGTCCATTTTATTTTTATATTACATGATGTTGGACAAAATTTCAATAATATACCTCTTATATCTTCAGAGTTATAGCGTGTTTACTATAAATATTGTATGGCAGCTAGGCGTGGCAGTTGACAATAACCGCCCACTTTTTGTAACACGGTTTGTACTTAAGACATTTGAGTATATACCAGTTTTTATTGTTGTATCTCAAACCAATCCGAAATTATGGTGATTTATATACTAAAAAACAGAATTTTCAAAGTTAAGAAAAAATAGAAGAAAAATTCTTACCACTCCAAATCAAAGTGGAATGATCTTTGTTCAATGTCAATAATTTATGTAAATTTTTTCAGAATTTTAAAAAGGCAGTTTTTGGATGCTGTGGTGCAAAACAACAAAAATACTGTTTTTAGAGTTTGCAAAGGGGGTGCGATAGAAAACTGAAAAATTATTTGTAACTTGATTGAACAATAATAACAACATATTAAAATATGAAGCGAATTGACGTGGAATGCCCCATACATATTTTATTTTATTATATTCTGGTCGTTTCAAATCATGTTTTATTTTAACATATTTATGTTTCGATTCAAATATTTATTTTGTTTGGATGTAATAATTATTATGTTTCTATTAGAATATACACCAACATAAAAATGTTTCTCAATTCAAACCTGTTTATAAAGGATTATATATTATGATTACTTCAAATTCAAAACATACATGTTAATGCCTGCAATATTATGTTTGGAAAATTCTTTTTTTGCAGCGCGTGTTCTTTTATAATTTGGTTTAAATCTCAGTTTTAATTTGCTAACGCTAAGATCTATACGTTAAGAAAGTTTTCAATATAAACCGCAATATTTAACCGCAAATTTATACCGTTTTCATTAATAACCAAGAAAAATAAAGAAATAAAATAAACCTATTATTGCACCTATTCATTCAATTGAAGGTCCGAACAGTGTTTGACTCTTTTACATTCAAATATAAGCGGGTGATCTTTATATATTTTCACATTGACAAATAATGAATATTTAACCACAATTTGAGGTAAATTTCATAATCTCGGGATTTTCATGTATTTCACAATTTTTGTTTGGGGCTTTGTGTTTGGGGATTTTAAGA
The DNA here is from genome assembly GCA_951804985.1 of Dryomyza anilis. NCBI lineage: Eukaryota > Metazoa > Arthropoda > Insecta > Diptera > Dryomyzidae > Dryomyza > Dryomyza anilis. The sequence continues at coordinate 63,880,489 of OX638135.1, forward strand.
CGCTCCCGTTGCGACAACCTTCAAATAAGTGAGTATGAGGTTGTGGCAACCTCCAGTAAGGTGATCATGCAGTTGTGACAATATCCAAATCGGTGAACATGAGGTTGTTCCAACTCCAACTTCAAAAAAATAAACTATTTCCATTATAACATATTTTTTTTTATTTTATATTTCACTAGCTACAGAGCAATTTGTATTTAATATTTATTTCGCAATGTTACTTAATTAATGAATTTCCTATTGTTTTCACCTTCTGAACCCCGAATATTAAATGTTCGAGCTACACGGGTAGTTCGCAAAACCTGGGTAGTTTGATCTTTCATATTGCTAGTTGTTCGAACTACCGGGGTAGCTCGTTTGTTCGTTCGTTCCTTTGTTCGTTTAACCGTTTGCTTAGTGTGGGAGTGGATGGACAAAAGTGGGTTGTAAAAAACGTGGGCAAAAAATGATAAAAGACCGAACAAAAGTTGAGGTTTATCATTTATTTTGTTGATATAATAACGTACTCAGTTGCAGAAACAAATGCACTAACGTAAATTTTCGCAGAATAAAAAAATGCAATCATGAGGTTACGGCAACCGAACGTGCAGGCGCGCGGACAAACATTTCGGTTGTAGTAAAATACGGTACGTTCATTTTAGTGACATGAGGTTACAACAAATGTATTTCGGTTGCAACACTGAAACGTTGGTTAAATTAACCTGATGCGAAAATTGGTATATACATAAATAATTTAGTTAAAATAAAAGTTCAATTGGAGGTTTAGAAAACCTTATGCTTTTCGACAAGGAGGTTGCGACAACCTCCTCATGATCATCGATTAGTAAGTTACCGCAACTTCATGTTCACCGATTTGCAGGTTACCAGAACCTCAAGATCACCAACTTGGAGGTTGCCACAACAACATGATCACCGACTAGAAGGTTTCCACAACCGAATTAAAAGGTTATTGCAACTAATTTATCAATTGTTGCCGAAACTGAATGACTCGGTAGGGAAATTTAGTTGGTAGCCACAACAAATCAGTTTTCTGTGCATTATTCCGGCAGATGTTAGGTGTGGCACCAGCACATCGAGATTTTCAGCGCATATTCTGGAGTAAAATTTTTTTTGATAACATTGGCATCTACCGGTTGAGGACAATAACATATGGTATGGCTTGCAGTCCATACAACGCAGTACGTGCGCTGAATCAATGTGCGCATGTCAATTACATCAAAGTCAAAGCCACTTTACGCGGATACGTTCCTTTTAGCTGGTAATTTTAAACTTCGCAAATGGAATTCAAAAAGGTAATTACAGATGACAAACAAGGAGTTCGGTACTTGGTTTACGGTGATGAACTGTTTATTTTAGCGGGAACCTGGAGCGCAAAAAGACAATTGTTTAGTAGGCCGGGTCGAAAAAAAAAGTTCGCCCCTAAAATGAAAGCTTACCTCGTAAAAGTGTCAGAAATATATATATTTTTACCCCGTCAAAAACAGCCAAAATCGTTTTTTAGCCATAGCTTCTTTATTGGTCTTCTTTGCTTATTGGACTGTTAGATGCTAACTCTTTCCATAATGGCTTTCTTTGTTGTTCCTTGAACGTCCTAATTTTTGCGATGTCGGGGTCCTTCTTTTGATCATTTCGTATTTGCTCTAGAGTCCATTGATCATCTGCCATGACATTTAACGAACGAACGTGAATTATGTTCGTCTTTTCTTCTTCCGTCGAGCATTCTCTGGATTCCATTTTACACACTCGTGCCGACACAGTGCCCGAATTGCCATGATGTTCCCTGGCGTTATTTTGGCCATCCTCAGGTCTCTTTTCTGGTCGGTATCCTTTAGGTGGTTGCAGATTTACACATGTACGTCTATCACGACAGACGCGTGCCATATGCCCATATTTTCCACAGTTGTAGCATTTACCTTTCAATTGGGTGTTTCTGTTGGCAGCATAATGTCCGGATTTAACGCTGGCTTTGGACGCTCTGCTTACTCCTTGACATAAATTTTCTCTCTCCTCATCTAGTACACGTTCCTCAATCGCTGGTCGGCACAATGTAGACGCTATCTCCTGCGTAAGCGCTGTGGTGACCGTTTCCATAAATGTCACCTTTGGGTTAGTCATTGTTGCCCGTTTTGTCTCAGGATCCCGTATGCCATAAACGAATGCATTTATCTTGCACATTTCCAAGAAATCACAAGCTGAATCGGAATACGCCAAATGTGCAAGTCTCTCAACATCCGCAGCATATTCCTGCAACGATTCGCAATTATTTTGCCTTCGGAACTTCAGCTGTATTCTGTAAATAGGTGCCATGTGGTCACTGCCGTCTTTTCGTTGCAATGCACCCATGACCGCTGAATAACTGTTTATGTCACTCTCTGGAAAAGTCTGCAATACTTCGGTTGCACCTCCTTTAAGCGCCACGATAAGTGCGGCTACGCTGTCCTCATTATTCCATCGATTACTTACAGCCGTGGTCTCAAATTGCAGCTTGAAAATGTTGAACGCTGTGGTTCCATCGTAAATCGGCGATTTTATCCTCGTACCACTAACAACATGCTGTGTAGGTCCACTTATCTGTAGTAAACTGACATCTTCTTATAATTTCTGTAGCTTTTTGTCGGAACCATTTTGAACTTTTGATATTTCTCATCAGCGTTATTTTCAAACCTTTGAAATTTGTCATCAATACTCACTTCCATGTCATTTACATGTTGCTCAAGTTCGTTCACTTTTGCATGGAGTGTATTAGAAACTTCCAGAAGCTGTTTCGAATGTTCTTGAAGCTGTTCGGAATTTTCCTGAAATTTCTGCTCTATTTTATTGAAATTTTCTTGAAATTGTTTTGAATTTTCTTGAAGCTTCTGTTCCATTTTGTTGGCATTTTCTTGAAGCTGTTTGGAATTTTCTTGAAGCTTCTGTTCCATTTTGTTGGCATTTTCTTGAAGCTGTTTGGAATTTTCTTGAAGCTACTGTTCCATTTTGTTGGCATTTTCTTGAAGCTGTTTGGAATTTTCTTGAGCCATTATCTGAAACTGTTGCTGCATAGCTCCGATCAACTGTCTCATATCAAAAACTTGGGTCTGTACTTTCTCCTCTGTGTCCAGATTTTTCGATGAAGATGCAGCTTCAATTTCAAATTCGTGCTCCGCGAGAAGAATGCCTTGGGCCTCCAATTCTTCCATTAGGCACTTCTGCAGCTCTACTTTCGTACCAGCAGTTGAAAGATTACGAATCGACAGCTCCTTCTTTAGCTGGTCGACTTTCAGTTGATCGAATTTAACCATTTTGTATCACAATCCCACTTCTGACACCAATATTACGACAATTCAGTCTACGGAAAACTGTTCAACGAGTTCGTATCGCTGGATTGTGTACAAAATAAAAACACTCTTATGTTTGGTTTAAATTATAACAATTATCTTTATTAATTCACGTTAATAAACAACTTTACTAATAACAACTTCTAACAACTGCTGCATGTCCACAATTTAACTTGACAATTATCACACGAGATGCCCTCGACCACTTTACAATCACTACTGAAGTACAGTGCCTCAGATGCGCGGCCTTATATACTGCAGGCATCAGTTCGACACGTTTCGACAAGCTTCGACTTGTTGCGAGAACCTTCTACTCGTTTCGTGAATGACGCATGCTATTGGCATCTCATTCGCACTCATGTGTTTTAATGTGCTGATCTTCCATCTCTTTCTCGCACATTGCATAGTGCGCTGAATGATCTTCCGTCTCTTTCTAACACATTGCTTAGTGCGCTGAATTGTCTTGCGTCTCATTTATTATTGTTGATTGCTTGCACAGTGGAGCAAATTACCTCTTTTCGTAACAATATGTTGAAGGTTGACTTTTTATCTATTATTTAAGACTGGAGTGGTAAAATCACGGGTTCAGAAGTTATGTATAAAAATGTTGTAGAATGTTGAAAATTTTGTATGGAATTTTGTTTTTTTTTTTATATTTCAATTTTTTTTTTTGTTAATTTATAAAATACATGCTCTGTAAAAAATTTTTCTGCCCTACACTTATTTTGGTCTAGTTAAAATTGCAACATGTAAAAGATTTATTTTTGTTGCTGATTCTGAAAATGGCATCAGTTTTATCAAAATCAATCACGTTTTTGAGATACTTCCCATTTCTAAAATTCCATAAAAATTGTCTATATCTCAAAAACTAGAGTACATTTGACAAATCTTTTGCCTTTTTCGGAATCAGAAACTTAAATGTAGTATAGAAATTGTAAGACATCTTTTTTGGTAATTTTATTATCTTTAAAATTAGATCTTTGTATTTTATTTTGATTGACTACAGCTTAAGTTACGTTTAATAGATTAGCACCACCTTTCTGATTTTTATACATTTTTTTCTAATTGTAAACCACCAAATCTCTGAAACTACACCATCTGGGAAGCTGAAATTTGGACAATTTATTAATTTTATGTTGTTTCATCACACTTCCAAATTTCATTAAATTCTGAGTGCTGCCATAATTTGAATTTTTTCGGTTGATTTGATGTGAAATGACTCATATTATTTTTCAATAACGTGGTTACTTAAAAACGAGGTATTTTGTAACTTTTTTTGTTTATGAAGGATACTAAATTTTTAGAGGTGGACTTTCAAAAACTTTTTTTGTTGCATAGAGACCGACCCGGCCTAGTGCTCAGTGAAGTAGCTCACATTTATGATCCAACTAGCTTGGTAGCGCCAGTGGTCATATTTATTCAAACGATTTGATCTGCTGGTATCAGTTGGGTGCTCCTTTGACGAGTGAGCTGTTAGAAGCTCGACTTGCTTTTCGTGGCTGGGTATGGTTCGTTTGTCGAGGCCAGCTACCGTGCATGTGCCGCGGTGATTTATACCAAGACGACCGACGAAAATGGCTAACATTGCGCACCAAAGTAGCGCCGATCAAAGGTGCAACAATTCTTCATCTCGAGCTCTGCGCATTTGTTGGCTATCACACTAGACAATGTTCGTGCCGCCTTAGGATTACAAAATATAATTTATCGTTTGTCGCCATCGCACTCTGTTGGATATGCAACCCGACGTGCCTTCTACATTAAAGCAGCATATATTAAATCGAGTCCGAATACAGGAACTGACGTCAGATCAGATCACTGGCATCACGTTCGCTCAGCACAAAACCCAGCTGATTGCGCAAGTCGTGATATAGGATGTGTTGAACTCATAGAACACAAATTATGGTGGCATGGACCAGAATGGAAGATTTAGCCATTCAGATACGAACGGTATCATAATAATGCCGAAATCTGGCATGGAATAGCCCTCCATGGCGGTACACAACTCATGTTACATACATTTCGTAGTCGTTACTGGATCCTGCGAGACAAGCAATTAAAAGTTATTTGTACAATTGTGTCATGTGTCGACGCCATCGCGTAACTACTTTAACACAGCAGATAGCATTATTTCCTCGGCAATGAGTCATCGCTTCCAGACCATTTTCGGAATCAGGCGTCGACTACTGGTAGTGATGCAGGCGAGACGAGAAAATTCGAGATCTTTGAGTCACTGCGATTTTGAGAGAACGCTTTGAAAGCTAAATTACACAAAGTAATGGGGTCGATGTTTTTTCCCATATTATATTTTAACGAAGAGGTACTTCAGTTATGACATTCGGAATAGACTCATTTAGAGCTAGTAGCTGATCGTCTACATCAATGGCAGTAAATATAGATTGACAAATATAATTTGAATTTAATATATCTTTTAGTCTGATAAGGTCAATATAGTTGTAATCCCGGTATTCAGTAATCGTAGACATACGCTTGACATAAAAGTCAACATATATAAATGAAGGAGTGGTGGAAAATAGCAGGACATTGGAATTGTCCAGAGTATTTAAGCTTATTGGTGTCATTTAGCAAAAAAAAGTCAATCAGAGATACAGAATTCCACTGTCGATCATAATTATGAACATATGAAACGATCAATACAGAAACATTTTCTAATTCAATTTGTATAAAAAGAGCTTCGACGACACCCATTATACACACCTCATGTACCAGATTTGATGCTGCTTGATACGTAAATACCAATTCCGCCACCTCCCATATCACAGCGATCGTTTCTATAAAGGCGATAGCCCGGGATAATAACAGAATTATTAGAAATATAAGGTCGCAGACTCTGCGCGTTAATATGACCAACATTTAGGTATTGGCTTCTGTTTAAAAAGTTTAGGTTAATTGACATTAAAAGCAGACATTTTTTAGATGCTTTGCAGAAGAATAATTTTAACGAGAGAACTTAAAATAGATTATAAAAAATATATTTAAAAAATAATAATAATATAAAAATGTTCATTTTCCATTAATGTACTCAAAGTTTTTTTTTGTTTACCCAATTAAATTTTTGCTAAACGCAACCTTTTAGAATACATGTCACATAATGTTTAATCTCACGTTTATTTGTTGTAACACGGATTATGTTTTTTGTTTTTGTTGTTTTGCATCTGCTGTATAATGGGTCATATATATATTTTTGTTAATATTCTAAATCCTGATAACTTTTTTGGAGAAGTCGTTAATGAATTTTTATTTTGAGGAATTTATATATTTTTGTTAATTTTTGAATTTAATTTTGTATATTTTAAATATAGTTTAAGTTTGCTCATATCGTCACTATCATGCCAAAGGGGCGAATGTGCAATTTTTGACATTTGCGTTTTTTTACTTTTTTGAATGTAGTTTATCCTCAAGTATGCTGTGTCAAAATCGCGTATCATTTTGTTAAGTATTTCTAGTCACAAAAGACAAAACCAAAAGGGCGAATTTGAAAAATTGAAAATCTTGTCATGCCAAAAGGGCGAGTCTTTTCGTTTTTTCGCCATAACTTTTTATTGGTATAAGATAAAATAGTGGTGTAAATTTATTATTTGTTTTCAAAGCACCTATTGATCTGCATCATTATTTAAAAATTATTTTGCCAAACATTTTTCCTGCAAATAACAAATGTCAAATTAATGGTTGACAAAATATTTTTAATTAATGATGCAGATCGACAGGTGCTTTAAAAATAAATAATAAATGCCTTTACATTTTATCTAGTACCATTAAAGAGTTATAGCAAAAAATGAAAAGATTCTACCTTTTGGCATGACAAGATTTTCAATTTTCCAATTTCTTCGTTTTTTTGCAATATTTTTTTATTGGTGCAAGATATAATAGTTGTGTTGAGGTATTAATTGTTTGTTTTTAAAGCACCTATCGAACTGCATCATTATTTAAAAATATTTTGCCAAACATTTTTTTCTGCAAAAAAACAAATGGCAAATTAATGTTTGACAAAATATTTTTAATTAATGATGATTAGGTTTGTGCTTTAAAAACAAACAATTAATGCCTTTACTATTTTATCTTGCGCTAATAAAATATTATATTATAAAAAACAAAAATATTTGCGTTTTGATCAGGATATAGCCTCACAAAATCCGTATTTATAATTCAGTAGGTTGTCCAAATCTAAAGATATTTTATATACGTTATAATAATTGACAAATAAACTAAAATAACAGAAAAATTTAAAGAAAATATAAATTTTTAAAGCACTTCAAACTTTAAAATTTGATTTCCCAACATTTTTAAAAATGCACATTCGCCCCTTTGGCATGACAGTGACGATATGTACTTTTAGTAATTAAGTTTTAGCCCATTGTAACCCTTTTGTAACCGCAAATCGAATTTCACAAAAATACACGCAATTGCGAGAACAAAATCGACGAAGCTTTTTATTTTTCGCTGCGCTAATGTCGCACCGTCCGACTATGCATCTGTTTTGATATCTGTTTGCATCTGTTTTGATATATTCTTCGATCATTTCCAGTGGTAAATCGAATACAACAACAAAAACACACGCAACTTCATACACAAATGCGGGAGTACCATAAGCGAAGACATGCGTGCATTCATGCGTCCGAACTGTCAAATCACCGCAATCGCCGCACCAAAGTTGAAATTACTTGAACTTTTGTGCGGCGATTGCGGGCATGTACTCGCTCTCATATATTTGGATGTATTTCTACAATTCGTCGCACGCACATCTTCGCTTCTGAAACTCGCGCAAAAACCATGTCTACCGTTCATCGTTTCTGAAGTTGTCGTTTGTTAAAGCACACGTTTGCACTGAAATTTAATATTTTACTGCCGACAAGTGGTATTAAATTTTTGATTTTCTTTTATGTATATTTTTTTATTAATTGTAAAATCATACATACATCTTAAGTTGATTTTTATGTGTATCGTAACATTTAAGTTATAAAACAAAAAAATCTTTTTATAAACATTTTAATAGTGTACCTACATATGACTTCAATTTCTTTTTGTGTTTTTGATTTTTGGTTTCGCATATCTTCTAATTCTTTTGAAAGTGCGACAACAGACATAAGCGATTCCAACAACACAAAATCCAAGCTAGTAATCGAATTTTTGACGGGAAATTTTATATAATTTTTTACGCATATTAATGAAACATCGCAGTTGTTTTGTCGTGTGCGAATTCGCTATTGGGAACTTCTGTATATGTAAACAATAAATAATGAAAATTTAACAATTAAAATAATGCTATAGAAAATAATATTATATAATAATAGTTTGGCGCTACAGTCCTGTATATAACTTCGGCCGAGCTCTCTCACCATTTTGAGCTGTGCGTGTTATATTTGTACTCAAAGTGGTGGGACCTACAGTTTATTGCCGAATCCGAACGGCGGGTGAGAGCTTTTTCATAGGCAATGGTTTTACTCTCGTAGGTTTGCCATTTACTGACGAGAGGTAGCGCGGTATAGAAAATGTTTCTATGAAAAGATGTTGTTAGCCCCAGTCCAGACTTGAACCGGGGACCTTTCGGCTTGCAGTCCAACGCACTAACCACTGAGCTACCGCGGCTACAAATAAGACCTTAATTAAATTCAATTTGCATGAATTTTTATATATAATTTTTATATAAAATATTTTTGAAAATTTTTCGAGATCTCGTCTAGATTCGAGACCGAGATCGAGAGGACTTTCAAAATTCAAGACGAAATTTGAGAACGAGATCATTTTTTTTTAACTTTTTCAAGATCGAGAACGAGTTTTACAAAATCTCGCTCGAGGGCATCACTACTAATCGGTCAAGACATATTAAGCAATTTTCATATGTATGGCAACGAAGGCCGTACACATCGAGATAGTGGAAGATATTCCGGCTCACGCGCTTTTGGATGCATTTAAAAATTTATCAGCAGACGTGGAATATGCATTAATTTATACAGCGCCAACAGTACTGCATTCGTTTAATTCAGGAAGATTTGGCGGCCTGGCATTACGAGAACCTAAAATCACTGGCAAGTATGGGAACTAATTGGCATTTCATTACTATGACAGCATCACTTCAAGGAGGGCTCTGGGTAGCAGCCGAGTGCCTTAATTCTCGCCCCCTAACTCCATTATATGACGAACCAGACGATCGGAGCACTACTCGTTGCAGCGCCAAAACCAAACATCACTGAAATACCCGTCAACCGCATCAAACATTGGCAATGGGTTCGACAGATTCATTAACACTTTGGTCAAAGGTGGAGTGACGAATATTTATCAATATTGGAAAGACGCAATAAATGAAAAAAAAGTTAAGCGGGCCTTAGTGTAGGTGATATCGTCTTGGTCCGGCACAAAATCTGCCGCCAATGGTCTGGCGACTGGATCGCATTACTACGGTTTATCCGGGCAGCGACGGTTTGGTCCGTAACGCAACATTGAAGACAGGATATGTCACATGCATGCGGGCAGTACAGACCAGACTCGACCAGGCAGAATGTTTAGGATTTTAATTTCCTATTTTTAAATTGCTCACACAATGCACAAAGTAGCGCTAGCTTAACTTTCTGTAACTTAGTTAACTTACCGAAATCATTTAAACGGTCTTGTAAAGGATATATAATTGAACAAGAGTAGAAATATTAAAAATGTTAATATTAGGGTGACCATAGGTAGATAATAGTAGCCGCGGTAGCTCAGTGGTTAATGCGTTGGACTGCGAGCCGAAAGGTCCCCGGTTCAAGCCTGGACTGGGGCTAACAACATCTTTTCATAGAAACATTTTTCTATACCGCGCTACCTCTCGTCAGTAAATGGCAAACCTACGAGAGTAAAAACCATTGCCTATGAAAAGCTCTCACCCGCCGTTCGGATTCGGCAATAAACTGTAGGTCCCACCACTTTGAGTACAAATATAACACGCACAGCTCAAAATGGTGAGAGAGCTCGGCCGAAGTTCTGTACAGGACTGTAGCGCCAAACTATTATATTATTATTATAGGTAGATAATAATCATAATATTATTAAAATAGAATTATCTCAATAACTCCCTTTTTAAAAATTTAAAAAATAGATATGTTATAGGGTATCCTTTTGTAAAAGTATCCTTACTGTAAAAATTTCAGAGTGGTATTCAGGCTCGTTCCCAAGTTATTGATAAAAATGTTTTATAATGTATACATTTTCATATGAAATTTTTATTATAAAGTTTTGTAATTATTTTCTTTGTAATTTTATTAAACTATAAAAGCCATTTTAATTTATTTGTTACCATTTAAAAAGAATAATAAATTTGGGGTGACCATATTTATTAGGTGACCAACCGTAAATATAAGATCTTTAGGCTGAACTTAACCAGCCGAAGTGAAATATTTGGTTTCTTCTTCAAACTATCCCCTCTGTTTGGAAATAAATATATAAATTAGGGAGCAGTCGGTCGGGGTCCTGTGGTACCCTAGAAAAATCAAAAAACTTGTACACCTACCTATATTACCATATAGGTACTCAAATGAAAGGTAATGATCTTGCGATTGTAAAAAACGATAGGGTTTTATGACTATCGTTTCAACGACTATCATTTTTAAGTTACGTGATGAGAGCCTAGGAGTCCGAGGATCGGACTCCGAGCTGCATATTATTTGTTTAGTCCAAGCTAGTCCAAGTTTAGTCCAAGCTAACGCTGAAATTTGTTCTCAGAATATTTTAACACGATTCGTTTCGCCAACTGAATCGTGTTAAGTTAGTCTGATGTGAATATGCCGCATTTTTAACTCGGGCTAAGCGTTAACTTGGGATAAACTCTTGCGGCATGAACGTAGTCACTGACTTCGTAAATGACGTATAAGTTTAGCCCAGGTTAGAAATGCGTTGCCAGTCTGAAATTATAACTGTTCTCAGATTATTTTAACACGAATCGTTCCGCCAACGTTTTTCGCCATCGTCCTATTTTAGTCGGATGAAAATATGCCGCATTTTTAACGTAGTCACTGACTTCGTTTATGCTGCAAGAGTTTAGCCCAAGCTAACGCTTAGCCCGAGTTAAAAATGCGGCATATTCACATCCAACCAACTTAAGGCGATTCAGTTGGTGAAACGAATCGTGTTAAAATAATCGAGTTGAAATTACAGCCTGGCAACCGTGCTAACCTGGACTAAACTAATACGGCATAAACAAAGCCAATCAAATTATCAACAAAAAAATTATAGAACACCTTTTTAGTAACACGTGATTAGTAACATTAACTTACAAAATTTGAAATTCGAATAAACTCGGCATTCCTAAATCTATTATAAACGATACTTAAATATCGTCAAAATTTGAATTATGGAACACTGAGGGGCGTGGCATTTTTGTTTGTATTTTTCTGAGGTTTCCGGTAAACTGCAGTTCTGCCCCATTTTTTTCCCTACACTAAGAAAACGAAAGATGGTTGAAAAGTATTAGCGCCTTAAACAACATTGCAGTTGCAAATTATTCAAGTTAAATATTTGACACTTTTAGACAATATTAAGTTTTGCTACAAAAGCATTAATATCTGTGGAATAAGTGAATATTTGCAGCAATGCTACCTATTTCTCTAGTAGTTGCAGTGAATCTACCACAAATATGACATTTTTCGTGATGTTTATAAGAAACATCTCACAAATAATACAAATTATGTGATGTTTACAAATTATTTAAACGTTTGCTGCAAATTTATTTGTATATCCTGCAAATTGGTATTGTTAAAGCGAGTAGTTGCAGCAACACTCTCATAAACATTCTGTTAAAGCGAGTAGTATTTTAGTTGCAGCAACACTCTCATAAACATTCTGTTTTCTTAGTGTAGTATTTTAGTTGCAGAAACACTATTATAAACGATCTGTTTTCTTAGTGTATGGTGAAATGGTCGGTAATATAATGTTAAACCTAAAAACTAAGATGAAACTTTTTCTTTTAAATTTACTTTACCTTGACACGTTGTAAATTCATTTTGACGCGCAGCTTCGCTTTTATTAAAGGAGTCTGCGATAATCATTGGTGTAAAACACAGTTTGACGGCATGTTGACGTATTAATTTACGAAACTCCAACCTAAAACAAAATTCATAAAAAGCATAAGAGCAGTGATCTTAACCGAGCGGCCGAAAGCCCGAAAGACAGCCACCGTGAAATTTGAACAGCCGCCGCCGAGGATTTGGTCGGCTAAGCCGAAGCCTCCACTAATTCAATAGTGCACTATATGAAAAAAAATAGAACAGTGATTGAAATCGAAATTTGACAAAACTTTTAATTTCAACTTGTATTCTAATTTTAAAATGAAATTCGAAATTTTACAACAATTTTAATTTCTACATATATTAAAATTTTAAAATGAAATTCGAAATTGTTATTAAAATTATAAAGACCATTGACTGAAAGTCCTTTTTGTACCTTGTGCAAAAAAAAACAAAAATATATAAAGTAAAAAGAATATTGTATTTATTAAATACAATATATATATATATATATATATATATATATATATATATATATATATATATATATATATATATATATATATATATATATATATATATATATATATATATATATATATATATATATATATATATATATATATATATATATATATATATATATATATATATATATATATATATATATATATATAAGGAGTGTGTCATTAGAAATGTGTGCATCGAAAAATAAAAATATCTCAGTAACCACTTTGTCAATTTTCAAAAAGTTAACATTTTATTAAAGTAAATTTTATTCATAGTAATTATAAAAAAAAAATACAAAAAAATAATTAATCAATTATAAAATTATGAACTTTTTCTGCAACTCCTATCATTAGGGCCTTCACAGTCTCTTCCTCGATCCTTTGGCTTGCAGCACACCATTGACGCCGAAAATTTACAACGTCCTTAGATACCCGTTTGGTGGTCTTCAATTCCCTTTTTACCAGAGCCCAATATCTCTCGATTGGCCGGAGCTCTGGGCAATTCGGTGGGTTCGCTTCTCTAGGGACAAACACTATATTATTTTTCTGGTACCAATCCAAGACAGCTTTACTGTAGTGACACGAACCAAGATCAGGCCAAAAAAAGGTAGACACTTCATGTTGTCTTAAAAATGGTAGAAGTCTCTTCTGTAAGCACTCCTTCAAATATATTTCCGTGTTAATTGTCCCAGTGATCACGAAAATTTTGATCGTTTGCCACAACTACAAATTGCTTGCCACACGAGAAATTTTCTTGGAAACTTTGCTCTTCTTTGGGTCTTAAATTTATCCGGGACATTTCCTCTAGCATCGGCAACATAACATTCTTGGCCAGGAAGCTGAGAAAAGTCGGAAAGAACGTATGTTTCGTCATCCATAATGCAACATTCGTACTTTTTCACAAAATTGTTTTTAAGCTTTTTAGCCTCAACATTTTTTGCTGCATTCCGATCTGGGACTTTTTGAACTTTATGTGTCTTCAGACCAGCTTCGAGTTTCGCTTTCCGTACAAAAGACTCAGAGCATCCAACTTTGAGAGCTATATTTCGTCCTGAGAGATTCGGGCTTTTCTTCAGCACGGTAACCACCGTCTTCGCTTTGTTTCGGTCACCAGAACCTTTTTTTTTGCCTGTTCCTGGCTTCCTATCATAGCTAAGGCCCGCCTTGAACTTTTGAAGTACTTTTGATAATGTGTTCCGGTGAGCTTTTACAATTTTTGCAATCCTTTTATATGTAAAGTGAGGATTATTTAAAAAAAAATTTATAATTTCCTCACGCACTTTTTGTTCATCTCCCATTTTTTCGCTGAATAACAAACCAATTTTGCAAAAGTTACATACTACATATTCCGACTGTCGTTTCAACGACTATCATTTTTAAGTTACGTGATGAGAGCCCACGAGTCCGAGGCTCGGACTCCGAGCTGCATATTATTTGTTTTTATTTTTGTGCGAAATTTTAATTTCATTTCGGCCGGTAAAGTGAACTTTAGCCCAGAATTGCCCTAGCACTGAATACGTTTATGCCGCAAGAGTTTAGTCCAAGCTAACGCTAAAATTTCAACTGTTCTCAGAATATTTTAACACGATTCGTTTCGTGTTAAGTTAGTCTGGTGTGAATATGCCGCATTTTTAACTCGGGCTAAGCGTTAACTTGGGATAAACTCTTGCGGCATGAACGTAGTCACTGACTTCGTAAATGACGTATAAGTTTAGCCCATGTTAGAAATGCGTTGCCAGTCTGAAATTTTAACTGTTCTCAGATTATTTTAACACGATTCGTTTCGCCAACGTCTTTCGCCATCGTCCTATTTTAGTCGGATGAGAATATGCCGCATTTTTAACGTAGTCACTGACTTCGTTTATGCTGCAAGAGTTTAGCCCAAGCTAACGCTTAGCCCGAGTTAAAAATGCGGCATATTCACATCCCACTAACTTAAGACGATTCAGTTGGTGAAACGAATCGTGTTAAAATAATCGAGTTTAAATTACAGCCTGGCAACCGTGCTAACCTGGACTAAACTCATACGGCATAAACAAAGCCAATCAAATTATCAACAACAACAAAAAAATTATAGAACACCTTTTTAGTAACACGTGATTAGTAACATTAACTAACAGAATTTGAAATTCGAGTAAACTCGGCATTCCTAAATCTATTATAAACGATACTTAAATATCGTCAAAATTTGAATTATGGAACACTGAGGGGCGTGGCATTTTTGTTTGTATTTTTCTGAGATTACCGGTAAACTGCAGTTCTGCCCCATTTTTTCCCTACACTAAGAAAACGAAAGATGGTTGAAAAGTATTAGCGCCTTAAACAACATTGCAATTGCACATTATTCAAGTTAAATATTTGACGCTTTTAGACAATATTAAGTTTTGCTACAAAAGCATTAATATCTGTGGAATAAGTGAATATTTGCAGCAATGCTACCTATTTCTCTAGTAGTTGCAGTGAATCTACCACAAATATGACATTTTTCGTGATGTTTATAAGAAACATCTAACAAATAATACAAAATATGTGATGTTTACAAATTATTTAAACGTTTGCTGCAAATTTATTTGTATATCCTACAAATTGGTATTGTTAAAGCGAGTAGTATTTTAGTTACAGCAACACTCTCATAAACATTCTGTTAAAGCGAGTAGTATTATAGTTGCAGCAACACTCTCATAAACATTCTGTTTTCTTAGTGTAGTATTTTAGTTGCAGCAACACTATTATAAACGAGCAGTGATCTTAACCGAGCGGCCGAAAGCCGGTTGAAGACAGCCACCGTGAAATTTGAACAGCCTCCGCCGAGGATTTGGTCGGCTAAGCCGAAGCCTCCACTAATTCAATAGTGCACTATATGAAAAAAAATGGAACAGTGATTGAATTCGAAATTTGACAAAACTTTTAATTTCAACTTGTATTCTAATATTAAAATGAAATTCGAAATTTTACAACAATTTGAATTTCTACATATATTAAAATTTTGAAATGAAATTCGAAATTGTTATTAAAATTAGAATTTTAACTTAAGACCATTGACTGAAAGTCCTTTTTGTACCTTGTGCAAAAAAAAAAAATAAAAATAAATAAAGTAAAAAGAATATTGTATTTATTAAATACAATATATTTATATATATATATATATATATATATATATATATATCGATATATATATATGTATATATATATAGATATATATATATATATATCATCACGTAACTTAAAAATGATAGTCGTTGAAACGATAGTCATAAAACCCTATCGTTTTTGCTGAAGTAACGTGATGATATATATATATATATATATATATATATATATATATATATATCTATATATATATATATATATATATATATATATATATATATATATATATATATATATATATATATATATATATATATATATATATATATAGCAGTAAATCCAACGCACGAGGTACCAGACTCCTTGACTTCGTCATGACCTCCAAGCTGAACATTCACAACACTGGTAATAAACACACGTTTGTGACTGCTAGAAGACAGGAAGTCTTAAACTTGAAGGTTCTTAAAGAAGATTCTTTATCGGTCCACAGATATATCGAGTTTCTTACTGACCGAGAGGTGCTGCCCTCTATGACGGTAATAAACCCTAGAAAAACGAACTGATCACGCTTCAGACATGAACTTGAGAATTCCCTCAATATTCCTGTCAGAATTCGTACCAAAGAAAGTATTGAGACATCCGTTCAACTTATGAACGATGTCATAAATTCTAGTTTTGTACGAACATGTCCGGTACGAAAAACGTTATCTAGACCTCCCGTTCCTTGGTGGAACGCTTGTCCTGAAACCTTGCGCAAGGAATCCAGAAAGCTTCTAAATAGGGCTCTAATGAGCAACTAAGACTCTGACTGGTTTCTTTATCGAGCTAAGCAGAAAGAGTATAAGAAACGAATTCGTAAATCGAAAAGTGTTTCCTATAAAGACTTCTGCAGTAGCATCGAATCCTGCAGTGAGACTAGCAGATTGGTCAACTTTCTTAAAAGAGACCGAACTGCTCGACTGGACTCACTGCGGCGACCTGATGGCTCGTATACTGAGTCTAAGACAGAGGCAGTCAGTGTCCTAGTTGAGACTCACTTTCCGGGAAATCAAATCCACATCCACATAGGGCCACTTTGTAATCCCAGCACTGGGGACTGCAATAACAACTCTAATGTGACAAAACATGACTGGCAGGTTGCCAGATTGGTTGTGTACGATGAAGCTATCCAATACGCAGTGGCCTCTTTTGATGGCTTCCAGTCACCTGGACCGGCATCTACCCAGTCATGCTACAGGAAGGTATAACCCAATTGCTACCATGCCTAAAGAAGATCTTTAGAGCAAGTCTCGCATGGGCATACATTCCGACATCCTGTCGTTTAGTTAAAGTAGCCTTCATTCCTAAAGTTGGAAGAAAAGACTATTCCATAGCCAAGAGCTTCAGACCCATTAGTATGATGTCCTTCATACTAAAGTGTCTAGAAAGACTAGTTGAGTTGCACATCAGAAAAACATCCGTTGTCAAGGTACCCACTTTCGTCAAGAAAACATGCCCACCAACGTGGAAAATCCTGTGACACAGCATTGCAACATCTGGTTGGCCGGATCGAGCATGCATTTCAGAGGAAGATGTACGTGATGGGCATATTTGTGGACATCGAGGGTGCTTTTGATAATGCGACTTTTGATGGAATGTGTGACGCAGCTAGAAGGCATGGAAAAAATGAAACATTGGTCAAATGGGTAAGGTCAATGCTAATGTTTAGGACCATCACCTCTGAGGCGGAGTGCGGTCAGTATATTATGACAGGGGTGAATAGAGGTTGTCCTCAAGAAGGCGTTCTCTCCCCCCTGCTCTGGTGTATGCTGGTTGACTCTCTGCTCAACGATCTTGATGGACCAGGTGTCTATTCCCAGGTCTATGCAGACGATGTTGCCATTCTTGCCACAGGCTTTTCCTTCAATGAGGTCTGTGTTAAAACACAAAACTCATTGAATCGAATTGACAGCTGGTGTACTGCAAACGGACTTTCCGTCAACCCGCACAAAACAGGGATTGTTCTCTTCACTAGGAAAAGAATAATGACAGGATTATCTCTACCAGTACCGTGTTTATGGAACCGGATGACCGCATACTTCACTTCGCCTTAGGCGACAATGCCTCGGTATTTCAAGCCGAAGTTTATGCCATACTTATGACTATGGAGTACATTGCGGATAATAGATGGCAGAACAGAGCTATATCAGTTTGCAACGATAGTCAGGCTTCTCTTATGGCTTTGAACATCACATCCAAAATTGTACGTCAATGCAGATCACGTCTCAATTGTGTTGGTAAATACAATACACTGACCCTAATTTGGGTGCCGGGCCATAAAGGAGTTTCGGGAAATGAAACATCTGACGAACTAGCATGTACTGGATCTGAGGATAATCCATTTGGACCAGAACCTGTGCTTGGACTACTTGCATCTACGGGAAAATTCGCCATCAGCTCTTGGGTCGACTCTGCACACAAGAGCAGATGGCTGAATGAGACGAAATGCAGATTCTCCAAGCTCATGACACCGACGATAACCAAGAGATCGGCCTCGTTTCTACTTAAAGGAGTGCAGAAAACTGACGGGACTTCTAACGGGACACAACGCATGTGAAAAACATACCGGAATTATGACCATTGATATGTTGAATTTATAAGGTAGGTAGACGATCACACATTAATTTCGTATAATTATTGATGCTAACAAAAAATTAAAACATGAAAAATTTAATCGCGATATCTCATATAGAAACGGAGTTATGGCTGATGTAGTATGTTTATATGAGAGGTAGGCGTGACAGTTCACTGAACTAGACCATACTTCAAATTAATATTACTACATACAAAATAGGGATTCAAATTTTTTAGTCCTGAAATTTCGGGATTGAAAAATTGTCCAGGATTGACATCCCTAGTTAGTACATATATTAGACTTATATTATATATAATTTGAATCCCGGGATTAGTCTCGGAATTTGAAAAAATAATAGCAAATGCATAAAATAACCATAAATATGTTTGAATAATAAACAATTATAATGCTTAAGGCTCAAAAGAAACTCATATATTCAAATGCAACTGTTTTCAGGTTGGGTATCCAAA
Organism: Dryomyza anilis; assembly: GCA_951804985.1. Classification (NCBI taxonomy): domain Eukaryota; kingdom Metazoa; phylum Arthropoda; class Insecta; order Diptera; family Dryomyzidae; genus Dryomyza; species Dryomyza anilis. Next base: position 63,899,482 of record OX638135.1, read on the forward strand.
TATATGGTATCCATATTTGGTATCCAAAATACAAAACCCGCGATATATATACCCCAGTTGATCATCAAACATTTTTTAATACTTTTTATTGAAAAAATATTTTTTAGTACAAATATAAGAACATTTTGATTTTGAATCAACAATCAAATTTTTATTGGGATATTGTTTTTTTTTTTTTTGGAAAACAATATTTTATAAAAAAATTATACTTAAAAAAAAAGTTTGTAGTGGACACATTTTTTTAAAGTTATATGTGATTTTTAATTAATAACAATTTTAAAAATTAACTCAATTTAGGAACGTGGATTTATTAATGTAAACTAAATCGTTTGAGTGGATTTTATACTGTTAGATTAATCGAATTCAGATTTTGTAAAAATTTATTCTCAGTCAAACAAATTTATTATGATTGAGATTTGTAGTACGCACAATTTGATTGTAATGAATGTGAAAATAGTGAAAAACGTTAGTTTTAAACACAATTGGAAAAAAGTTATGGTGTTCAATTATATTTATTTATGTATTTTGTTATTAATATTCGAAACCCGGATTTAATTCACCAGCATAGTTGATAGTAAATATTTCGACTGTCTTCAAAATAAAAATTAGTTTAATATAAGACCGTCATGATATTATAATTATTTACTATTTTTAAGTACTTTCTATATTTCGAATCGAAAGATTACACTATATAATAATAATAGTTTGGCACTACAGTCCTATACGAACTTAGGCCGAGCTCTCTCACCATTGTGAGCTGTGCGTGTTATATTTGTAATCAAAGTGGTGGGACCTACAGTTTATTGCCGAATCCGAACGGCGGGTGAGAGCTTTTCATAGGCAATGTTTACTCTCGTAGGTTTGCCATTTACTGCCGAGAGGTAGCGCGGTATAGAAAAATGTTTCTATGAAAAGATGTTGTTAGCCCCAGTCCAGGCTTGAACCGGGGACCTTTCGGCTCGCAGTCCAACGCACTAACCACTGAACTACCGCGGCTACAGATTACACTGTTCGGCTCAAAATTCTCCCTGTTTTCATTCTAGTAAAAAATAAATTTTATATTTTAAATCATTGGTAATACTAGACAGAATACCTATTTCGACCATGGTATTGCTTTTTCCGTGTCCTTTCTACTTTTAAGTAATATACATTAAAAAACTTAACTGTGAATTAACATTTGTCTTTTAAATTAAAATAATGAATATATATTAACATATTTCTATAGAATTTTTATTCTGGAGATATTGCAACAGAATATATTGATGACGTGAATGAAATATATGGTCGATGCATTATAAGGTTTTAAATTATGTTATTTAAAGAGAATGATTGAAATTAATTGATATTTCAATGCAATAGTACAAAAAGTACCAACAAAGTTCGCATTAATATGGAACATGAGAAATAGTATGTTTACAAACCCTAGTACTTAATAATTGTTATCATATATTTAGAAATAACAATAAAATACTGCTATAATTAATATTTTTTTAAATAAAAAGTGAAATACTTTTATACAGTTGAAATTCAATAAAAAATTTATTTATCTCACCGAAAAGTAATTCCATTGTCGAAATGAGTGGAATCTATAGTAATTTTAATATTTTAAAATAAAAATTAAACATTTTTTATTAAATTTGATTTTCCGATGATTTCACAAATTCCTTTTTTTTCTCAATTTTTAAACTTTAACCGGTTATTGCAATCCAATCTTAAACGACATTCAAGTTGAATTGTTCATGGACAATAACTGCTCAACTGCTGCTCAGTAGCGTCAACGCACTTATGGGGGACCAACATAAAAAAAATAACAACGAAATAAAACAAAATTAAATTAAAACACAAACTAATAATAATTTACATAAAAAACTATAAAAAGAAAAATAAACACCAAATAAATAAAACAAACAATAAAAATTCTGCAACAACAACCACATAATAGAACCGGTTTCGCGCTGCCTGCTGAGTTGCCGCACTCGCCGTTTTTTCAATTGCCGACGAAAAGGGCTTTTCTATGCTCTTTTCTGCAATTGCACAGATTTGTTGACGTATTCCCTCCCCCTTCCTACTCCACGCTACTAGTGCGCACGGTTGAAGCTGCACTGAGTGCGTAATCTATGCTGTGGTGAAGGCATAACACTCACCACGGCTTGACCTACGCTCTCATTTGTTTGTTTCAACTGCTGTGCCTTGGTAGTATGTATGTCTGTTTTGAAGTTGCCCAGTAGAAAAAATGTCGCACAAATTTCGCATAGATTTTTGCAACATTCGTGGGCTAAGGGCGAATTTTTTCTCGGTATATGCGTATGTGTCCATCCATAGGCCACAAATAATGGCACTAGGTGAGACCCCAGGTTAATGAGGGTGCAGATCCACTGGATTTTCATGTACCTGGTTATCACCTATTGCCATTCTCTGCCCATAGGGGCCTTGCTCTTTTTATTCGAAGTGACGTTGCGTATCAACTGCAGCAACAACATAGTGTGTCGGATAGCGAATTTAATACAATTTGGGTTAAATTCAAAATCCAAACACACATCATGCACTTGTGCTTTCTTTATAGGAGTCCGAATCTAGATAGGGTTTCCACCTGTAATAAGCTGGATGCCTTATCTGATTCGATCTCAAATATATTGGAGCAATTTCCAGGCAGTGAAATTGTTGTTGCCGACGATTTTAATGTGCACAACGCCACTTTGTTGAGCCACTCGGGTCTTCCAACACAGGAGGGTTGTTATGTTGAGCTGTTTGCAGAGTGCAATCAACTTACTCAATTGGTGAAGGAACCGACGTACCTCCCACGCGTCGGTGGGCAAAGCCAAAAAGTCCTAGATTATACCTTATTCTGACTTCACATCATGAAAAATATGATGTTAAAGTCCTTGCACCTCTTGGTAACTCCGACCACTGTACTGTTTCCGCTGAGTTTTCGTATTCTAGTTTACGCACCTCTTCGATTAAAGCTCCGAAGAGGACTGTATGGCTTTCGAAAAAACAAATTGGGTTGCGTTGAATGATTTTTTTCGTAACTTTAATTGAAAATTGTGTTTCGCTGACAGAGACATAAATGCCGCGGCTTTAATGGTACAAAATATTATTTTATTAGGTATGCGGTCCTTCATACCTTCTAAAAAGATTAACATTAAACCCAAGGACCACTCTTGGTTTAATGAGACTTGCAGGATTGCAGTCAGGTCGAAAGAGGAAACCTTTCAGAATTGGCGTTCTAACAAGAATGCTGACACAGAAAGACTTCGCATACAGGCTAGGAATCGCTGTAATGTTGTGATCTCACGCGAAAAGTTTCTTCACGAACAAAACGCGCGCAAAAAGGTCCTACTCTACCACAGAGGTAGTAAAAATTTCTGGTCATTCGTAAAAAGAGTGACATCGTCTACTCCAACTCTTATTATGAATGGCCACCCCTTTACCGACCCGGCTAAAGCTAATCTCTTGGTAGAATTATTTGCAAATAATTCAACGCTCCCAGATAGTAATCAACCACTGCCCGTCGTCGATTTTGTTTCTTCTGCAATGCCGGAAGTTCATTTTTGAACTCGGGCAGTTAAAAAGGTTTTAGCAAACCTCAACATTAACAAAGCCTCTGGGCCAGATGACATATCTGCCCATGTGTTGAAGAAGTGCGCGTCAACGCTGGCTTGTCCGTTGCGTAACCTTTTCAACATCTCCTACACGACAGGAGTTTTTCCATCTTGTTGGAAAGTTGCCAATGTCCCGACCCATTTCAATATGCTCTGCACTCAATATGCTCATGCTCATCAATTTAGTCGAATTCGCACACACCCATAATATCGAAATTGAGAGGAAAACAATGTTGCGTTGTTTTATAAATGTTTCCCGTTCCTCGGAAAACTTGATTAAATTTTATTTTCCGTCGGAAGGAGAACAATCCGACGACCTTCCGTTCATCGGGAACCTCGATTGGGCTGAATAATTCGGAAATGAGAAACGCCGTTGTATTCCTTAAAACCAGTTCAAATGTTTTTGTTTTTTTTTTAAATCTTGACAAAGTTTGATGCACACTTCTATGTTTTTAATGTATACCAATATGAAAAATATTATTAACATCCAGAAGGAATCATCTCCGGTATGAAAAAGTATATATATACTTGATCAGCATGACCTTCTGAGCCAATTTAGTCTGTCTGTCTGTTGAAATCCCTACTACTGAAAAAATTGAAGAGTTAGATGAAAAAACTCATAATTTAGATTACTTATATACCTACGCTGTATTGGCGAGATCGATCCATTGTGACCTGTGATCTGACGATTTATATTCAAATACCTCATATAAAATTTACATCTATAGATCAATTTTACTGTATACGTGCTAAGGTAAACTTTTTTGGTCAAATATATATTGACATCAAGCTTAAATACATACAAATAATGTTTTCCGCCGAAACGACTTGTAGATTCCAAGAAAAAAAAAACGAAATTCGCAATACCTTCCCATTTGTAAATATGGGTATCAAATGAATTGAAATTCTTCAGCGAATGAAAGTTTGTAGTTATTTTCAGGATTTGTATACCCTGATGACCTATATACCACTTTGAATGGTAACCACACATATGTGTAGGGTATTTATAGTCGGCTAAGGCCGACTAAAATTTTGATAATCCTATCATAATATCACCAAATTTAAAATTTCCCATGTGATCTAACTTTCACCACTGTTTTTTTTCCAAAAATGGGCAAAGCCGGTTTTTATTTTCAACGTCACATTTTTTTATTCTTTTCATAAAAAATATGGTGTAAATTTTAGTAAAATTGTGCATTTTTTAAAATATTTTGTGGAAATTTTAAATTTTAGGGTGGTAACACTGGTTATAACATTAATCAAAAACTAATATGTAATATTTACTTCGATTTCATACATAAAATCAGTAAAAAAAGAACATTAATGAAACGGCTGAGCCGAGTCTTGCGGCTCAGCCGATTGTTAAATAAAAATGTCGGCTTTCAGCCTGCTGTGAGTCGCTGCCGACTAACTCCCGGCTAAGATCACTGCATACGAGCTATATAATCGTATTGAAACTTACTTACTGTAGCGCACCATTGGTGCTCCGACAGCTAAGAAACCATTATTCAGCTTTTCGGCTGCAAATAGTTCCACAATATCGCGATGTTGCCGCAAAGATTCACAAATATCCATTTCGATTTGAATGAAAACAAATTCTACCTTTGACACCAAACAGGTTCAAGTTCCTCAAAAAACAAAAGAAATTATCTTATTCCATAGTTGCCAGTTTAATCAGAAATTCGCCATTTATGGTATTTTAATGGCTGTGGGAAAAGGAAAAATTTAAATTTCCCAGCCAGACATGCCTTACCGAAACTCCAACACAAAGACAATATTATATTTTCTCACTCATACATAAATAGTTTGAAATACATCCCTGCAGGATCAATGATTGATATATGACCCGTAATTTTACTAGTAATGAAAACTAATATTTTTTGCGCGTCGGTTTGCCACCATTTTTTATTTGTAGGTTATTTATTACGTTTGCAACAGAATCCGCTACAGCAGGAGTTTAAAGAAGATGTTTCTTAAATTATAAACAATTGATAAACACTAAAAGAAAGTATATTGAAAAGAGTATTTGTATATATTGCCTATTTATCTGTTCATATTATAGATATCATCAAAGTGGAAGGTCATCTGCATTAAACAAATGCATGGAAGGAAGCAAAACAACGAGAAACAAAAGTCGTTTAAATAGACAATTTTGTAAAGCAAACATGTTGAATGTAACGCGCATTCTATTCAACGCAATAAAAATGAAAACTATACAATTTTCTGTTTTTTGATTTTATTTTGTCTAATTTTTGTTAGTTTACTATTAATTTAACCGTCCCTAACCTCAAAATTAAAACAGTTTATGTTACGTAAAATATTTCGTAAATTTACAAGTAATTTAATCGTCACTTATTACCAAAAGAACAATGATAAACATATATTCAATTGTATCTCTTTTCAGATGAGTGAGAAAGAGATACTATCTAAAATCCCAAATTAAAATATTATAAAACTTTGTCAGCTAAGTTAAATCGATAGATTATATATAAAAATACATTTAACGATTTTATAATTTTAATATAAGAATATTTACAAAATACCATCTTCATTATTATCATCAGTGTTATTATTTTTAAACCCATATATTTCATTTGTAAATAATTCAAAATGTGTTTTATTAAACACTGCATCAAAACAATTTTTTGACTCTGTCAGTCGTTTCGCATGCTTTATTGTCGATAACATTTCAGTAGAAAGTCTATTTTTTGTTTTATTTTCATTTAAGCTAAATTGAGAAAATATCCTTTCCTTATTGGCAAAAGAGTGCGGCAAACATGAAATAAATGAATTAGTTTTCGCATTTCAGGACACAGAAAATTATTATTTTCATTTTTAGAATTTAAAATGGCTTGCCAAAATTTTGTAAAATTTAAATCATTGTTTTCTTTGTGTTGTTTAATTTTCTTAAATTCTAAATGAATTTTGTTAATATTTTCATTGCTAATTATGTGCGGAACTAAACAAACTAATGGTACAATGCTATTATTTATTATATTTTTTGGATCTAAAACGATTACTTCTTTTAATATATCCATAATAATTAATTTTATTTATTATAAACAATATATATATAATTATTTAATTATAGATACTGAAAAATCATATGAAATTGCAATTAAATGATTTTTTTTTATATTGGGAAAAAAAATCCCAAATCATGGGAAATCCCAATTGCGATTGAGAAAGCCCATTTTTGGGATTTATCCCAAAAGGTGGCTTCTATGTGCACAAGTTTTGATCATTTTTTCCCGACGCTATTCTACATAGGACCGAAATTTTGATCAAATCTTTGATCTTTAAAAATAATAATATTAATAGTTTGGCTTTGGTCATTGCTTTCCCTAAAATTATCATTAAAATGACCGACTGTGTTCTTGGTGGGAATATTTTAAAATCGGTATCAGTGTGACCAGATTTAGCGATATTTTTTTAATGCTAGCGCTTTTTAGGGCTACACTTTAAAAAGTTTTCGTTTTTTTTTTTAAGAATTGTTTGAAATGATTACCCAATATGCCACAGGGTAAACGTTTGAAAAAATAATCATAATTGCCTTAAAGGTCTAGTGTGTTTTTCAAATCAGTTTCAAATATAAAATAAGTGCTATTTTTAGCGCTTACTCTGAATTTGAAAATGAATTGATAATAATATTATTAAAAAGGGCTGTGAAAATTATTAGCAAAAATGTAGTGACGCTAAAAACAGTATGTTTTTTATGATTGCAATAGAAACCCTGACCAAAAAATATAATATAACAACGCGCGTCTAAATCTAATAGCTTACCGAAATCTATTAGTGTTTGGACTTCTGTGAATATTTAATTCAATATACCGGCCGCCCCCCCAAACCTTGAATAGGCTCCAGAATTATATTCGAGAGCTTGAAACATACAAGCTTAAAAAACACGTCTACCACATTTTTGATGCCGCCATCAATTTTCTGAAGTGGTCTTGACGCTCGGGCTTGAAGTCTACGATATTGGTTGGATGACATATAACGGGATAGTTAATGGAAAAATGCCTTTTTTGTTGTATAAGAGGATCCCCTTTTTTTTATTTAATTTGCAGGATTAAGTCAATATTTTTATTTTTGATGCCGCCATCAATTTTCTGAAGTGGTCTTGACGCTCGGGCTTGAAGTCTACGATAATTTGCAGGATTAAGTCAATATTTTTATTTTTGATGCCGCCATCAATTTTCTGAAGTGGTCAATTTTCTGAAGGATCCCCTTTTTTTTATTTAATTTGCAGGATTAAGTCAATATTTTTAAGATAAAAACTAAATGTAGGTTAATTTGATATCGAGTTGAAAATAAGGCTAAATCTTGATTTGAAGTAAACGTTGAAAACAGTTTAAGAATAAGTTTAATATTGTTTTGAAAATAAGGGAATTTTCAAGTTAAGGTTAAGCTATCAGTTTTTATTGAAAAAGCTAATATTCTTAAATTTAGGTTAAAGGTCCTAAGTAGCACAATCTCCTATATAAAAGTGGTGTAAAGCTTTTCACGATATTCTTATTCAGCAATTTTTACCGTATAAAAGCTCTGAAAGTACTTATACGGATTTTATATGGTTCAAGGGAGTAAGTCTATACAGCAATGGACTATCTAAAAGCTATGAAGATGTCGTGTAAATGCTATTTGATTACTCTGAAAAGGTTTTTAGGAGCTTATTACAACTTTTATAGAATACAATGAATACAAAAACATAAATAAATATTTACGATTTTAAATTAGTAATAATTTAATTTTTATATAGTTTTGTTAAACTGAAATTATACAAACTTAATTATACTATTTAATTATATTATATATAATTAAAAAAAAACATGATTTTTACTTTTATTTCACCAAACCCGGGCGGTGAATAGAACTCCCTTCTTTCAGATTGCAAAGCCAGTACACTTCCACTCGACCATTGTCCATTAATATTATGCAATTCATTTCGATGTATAACAACCAAACGTATGTATTGGGGAATTAATTATTAAATTGCAACATACATATTATAAAGTTAAAATATCATAATGGTAAATTATATGATAATAACATATACTAATAATAATAAATAAAAAAAATAATTAAAAACAAATATTGCCGCAGACAGGATTCGAACCCGCGTCCTCGTGCATAGAAGACAGGCATGCTGTCGGCGTGACGCCCGCATTAAGGTTGGGTAATCCCTTAATGCGGCACTAATGTCACTGTGTATGAGTTGTATTATTAGTTCAATAAACCTTTACACGGTGAATTTAATAGAAAAGACCAACTGTTAAAGACCTACTTTTACAGTAGCTACACGACGTTCATACAGTTTTATGCCATTAAACGTTTACTTTCTCAGTTGATTGTGCTGCATAGAACCAAATAGTGACGTAAATACAACGAACTTGTACATCAATAGGACAAACAAATTAATTAAATGTAACCGATGATCGCATTCGTCAATATTACGTATTGCGTTAATCAATCGAGATTTACTAACATATTGACAGATTACGATTGCGTTTATCAACCTTCTTTAATCAATTGATGTACAACTTACGTAGTATTGACAATGTTTTTAATCAAAAAGTAATAAATGAAACACATTCAGCCAAATTTATAGTCAAATTAATCCACATTGTATTGAATTCAATTTGACTACGTATTTGGGAATTACATTTTTTGTTCACTTGTGGTTGTATATTTATTTAAATATAATAAAATAATAATTCCAATCAATTCAACATATTTAAATTAAAAATGAAATAACATTAAGTATATTTATCGCTTTTTACACTTTTTTGCAAATAAAACAAAGTATTTTTATTACTTTGTATTTATTTTTCACTTCACTAAATTATTGACGGCACCACGGCTTGTATGTTTTCCGCCATTACACAATTCTGATATGTGTTAGTGTATAACCTGTGTATTGAGATTGAAGATCGCGATACGTAATATTGATAAACGACTACATCAAAACATGTATGCATGTACGTTATACTGATTAACTTGTTCGTCAATATTACGCAAACAGTTTGATGTACGTCGTTTGTCAATATGACGAACGATACTTTTTTCTGTGAACTTTGGGTGTTTCAAACGTTAACCTCAACTCTACGATTTTAAAAGTAATGATTGATTTCAAAGCATTCGCAAGTTCATATTAAGTGCAATGGCATATTGGGTAAGGTTATTCACGAAACGGAGCAGTTATGTGAAACGAACAACAAAAGACACGTACGCAGAAAATGCCGGTCACCGAGTGTCAACTTTGCATACAAGAAGATTATTGCAGGAATACATTTATTTACATTTAATTTTTTTTTGTTTGTTTTCAAACATTCTGCTTATCAGTGCCAAATTCATATACACCCAACTGGAACAAAATACGAAATGTTATCTTTGCATGTCGTTTTTCAGGTGACTAAAAGGTTCTTACAAAAGTTATCTATTAAGTATCGTATAGATTTATCAGAAAGGTAACTTTTTAAAGTCAAAAAATCGGGATAACACCCACATAGTAGCAACTCTGAACTTCATACTTCAAAGTTGGCATTCGTTTTTTTTTGCTGCGTCATACCGTTTGTTGTTAGCGTTTTTTGTGCTCCATGTATTTTGTGTGGACAAAAATGTTCGATTGATAGTAAAATTATTAACCGCGACTAGTAAAATGCGTTTATGAATCGCTACAAAATCGGGTCCATGAAATTGAAAATATTCGTTAGCAGTTACTTACTGCAGGAGTCATTCTACCGTGTGAGGAGGTGTCTCAGGACGTGACTGTGGCAGTAACAAACAGTGCAGCTAAAATAATTTCAAATAAAAATGCATTAAATTTAATACATAGCTTTTGGTTTTTCATTATTATTGTCTATTTTTATATTTATTTGATATGTATTAGTGTGTCATATGATTATTTCCATCCATTTTTGGAAAAGTAAATAATCGAATGACAACCTAATAAATTGATAATAATTTGTTGTCATATTTTACATGTGTATTGGTAGTTAAAAGGGTTAACTTAAAGCTGTATTTATGCTATCTTATCGGCTGTCTAGAGGACAACTTTCTGATGATGCCTTTTAATAGTTGACTTAAACATAACTTTTTAGTTATCTTTTTGAGAGCTAAAAGTCAACAAAGAGGCGGACATACGTAAGTCTTTCCGATACCTTTTTGATCACTTTTACGACAACATTCAGATATTGTTAACTTTTTAAAGTTAGCATAAAGTTAAGTTTTAAAATTTGCTGTTCAAGCATCCTAAATTAACCACGATATTTTAAAAATATAAGAAAGCGTTTATTAATATTATTTTTACATCGCTTGAACAGAATTTAAAAATAGAACAAATAATAAAAAAAGTTAATTTTTATTAAAAAAAAAAAAACAATTGCCATTAAAATCAAGTATTCAGAAGCAAGTTTTAAATAAACATAACAAGTATTTAATTATTAACACGGACTTTCGTAAGCCTTTCAGATACTTTTTTGATCACGACAACATTCGGATATCGTCAACTTTTAAAATATTGCATAACGATGGGTTTGGACATCGTTTGTCTGTTTGGAAAACTGTGCATCATCTCGCTTTCTTATTCATTTCGTTGCGTAAGTACACTAGGCCGGATCGAATAAAAATTTTTGAAAGTAAGCCCCTAATTGAAACCTTGTATATAATATATATATTTTTTCGACCCCGCCAAAAACCGCTTTTTCGTCATATCTTCTTTATTTGATGTCTGATCATCAAGTTTTATACATCGTTGGAAAGATATTGGCGGTTAATAGTTATAGGTTTAATTTACTTCCGAGGTCACCTTCAACAAGTGATGTTCCTTTTTTCAGACTTCTACCTCCCTAAATTCAATTTTATTTATCATATAAATAATGTTTTCGAAAAAATAAAAAACTTCACCGTTAAAAGTATTTAGTTTGTTTCATAAACAAAAAAGTTAGAGTTGACTCTTTTAAGTGAAAACATTATTTAAAAACGGTATATTTTAAAAAATATTTGAAAGTTCACCTCTAAAATAAAAGCTTACATTCAGAAGTGGTAAAAACAAGAGAAGATATTTTTTTTGTGCCCTCCAAAATCGTTTTTTCGTCATAGCTTTTATATTCGATGTCCGATCATCAAGTTTTATATATCGTTGGAAAGGTCTCGGCGGTTAATATATTTGTCCTATAGGTTTAATTAACCTCCGAAGTTTACTTCAATAAGTGATGTTACTTCTTTCAGACTTCTACCGCCTTTAATGCATTTTTGTTGTCACATTATTAATGGCCTCGTAAAATTATGAAACTTTACCGTTGAAAGTGTTTAGATTGCTTCATGAACAAAAAAGTTACAAATATTACGTTTAAGTGAAAACGATTTTGGCTGTTTTTAGGCCTGGTTTCACAGTGCACACTTAAGTGTCGATTTTTCCTCAAACTATACTTAAGTCTGGAAAATCGTTTTACAGCACAAAATTTAAGTGCCCGATATCCTCCACTTAAATTTTACTTAAGTGTGCTTTCTGTCAACTGAATATTTATGACAACAAAATAATACAAACTGACACTAACAAATTAAATTCGACTTATTTTCGCGGAGAGTTGCATATTAACCAAAAAAAGTGACTCCTATCATTGGAGTTATTTTTCGAAGCCATAACTTATTCGGCTACCACCATTAACTGCCGTTGTACGCGAAATTCACTTCTTTTTTGCATAATATAAAATTCTCCGGATGTTGCGAACTGATAGATGTTTAAAATTATAATACAAGCGAATGTTCAATAATTTATGTTATAAAAACTGCATTCACATTACAATTTTTATATTTTGCACTGCATTTGAATAAAAAACGTAATTTTTATGACAGAACATTTAATTTAATTTTGTTTTGTAAACAAAAACATTTGTTATATATGTCGTGCTGCCATATTTTTTAAAATATATTTGTACACATTTAAGTGAAGACTGTGAAACGCAGAAAAACTCCGGATGTTGCGAACTGATAGATGTTTAAAATTATAATACAAGCGAATGTTCAATAATTTATGTTATAAAAACTGCATTCACATTACAATTTTTATATTTTGCACTGCATTTGAATAAAAAACGTAATTTTTATGACAGAACATTTAATTTAATTTTGTTTTGTAAACAAAAACATTTGTTATATATGTCGTGCTGCCATATTTTTTAAAATATATTTGTACACATTTAAGTGAAGACTGTGAAACGCAGAAAAACTTAAGTGCACAAAAAATCTTAAATTTTCCTCAACTCAAATTTTACTTAAGTGTGCACTGTGATACCGGGCCTTAGAGTATTCAAAAAAAATTATTTGGTTTCGACTTTTTCTCCATGTAAGCTCTAAGTTTAGGACAGAACTTCATATAAAAATTAAATTTTATATATCATTTTTCAATAACGTCTTAACTTAAAAACGAGTTTTTTGTAACTGTTTTTGTTTATGAAGCTAACTAAATACTTTAAACAGCAAAATTTAATAATTTTTGAGATCTTTAATTATATGAGAAAATAATTGCATTTAGCGGGGTAGAAGTCTAAAAAAAATGATGTCACTCATCGAAAGTGACCTCGGAGGTCAATTCAACTTATGGGACAAATGTGTTAACCGCTGAGGCATTTTCAACGGTGTATAAAAATTCTTGATCGGACATCAAATAACATAGCTATAATGAATAATGAAAATGATAATGATTTTGACGGTGAGTTCAAAAAATTGTTTTTGTTTCCAACACTTTTACGAGATAATCTTTCATTTTAGGAGCGGACTTTCAATTTTTTTTTGTATGGAGACCGACCGGCCTAGTGTACACGCTGCAAAAAAGAGCTTTCTCAAACATAATTTTGCAGTCATCAACATGTATGTTTGGATTTGTATGTAAAGATAATCAGGGCCGTGCGCACGGGGGGGATTTTTGGGTGTTCAAACCCACCCCCAGGAGCATTTAAAAAAATATTTAATTAAATTATAGACTAAAAATGTATATGAATGTAAATTATAATTTCATAATATAATATCACACGCTCAGATCAAAAGTGGATTAAACAATATGTTAGAATAAAAAATTGATCAAAATGTTTAGAGTAAAAACGAAACAATATTTTCTGAAAGCAAAAAACAATAAAAGAAGATGAAAAAATTTATTATTATACTTTAACTAAAAATACAAAAATACATTATACATCTTATAACGTAAAACGAACAAAACAAATTCCAGAAAAAAGCGTAAGAAATTACAACGAATTTCTTTTCGTTTATTTTTACGTATTTTTAATAACAATTTAAAATGAAATAAGACCCTAAATCAATATGGCCTCAGAATTGGTGTATATTTGTGTTATGAAATAACCCCCTGTATTTTCTTAAAAATTCTGTATTTTCTTAAAGTTCGCTAAAAAAATAATATAATTGTGTTTCCCAATTTTTCTGGATCAATTCGTTAAAGGGGTTTATTTGCTTTTGAAATGCATATCAAATTTTTGGTCGAACATTTGAAAAAAGTTGGAAGTAGTTCATGACTATAAATATGAAAATGGTTGTACGGTACGAATTCGTTTACAGCTTTTATTCGCATTAAATAAATTTGAATTGTCAAAAAAAAATATTTTTAAAATATCTAATAGTAACATTTCAAAAGGGTATAAAACCATTAAATGATTTTGTAAAAACGCTTTTAAATCCATACTCAAAGAAATTTCAGCTACAAAATGATGGGTGTAAACGAAATTATTTATACATTTTTTTTATACCCTACACTAAGAGTGAAAGGGTATATTAAGTTTGGTACGCCGTTTGTAACACCCAGAAGGAAGCATCTCCTGTATGGAAAAGTATATATATTCTTGATCAGCATGACCTCCTGAGTCGATGTCCGATGTCCGTCTGTCTGTCTGTTGAAATCCCTACTACTTTTAAAATTGAAGAGCTAGATAAATGAAACTTATAACTTAGATTACTAATATACCTACGCTGTATGTGCGAAAAATCGGTCACATGTGACCTATGATCCGACCACTTATGTTCAAATACCTCATATAAAATGTACATATAAAGATCAATTTTTATGTATACGTGCTTAGGTAAACTTTTTTGGTCAAATATATATTGATATCATGCTCAAATACATGATAATAATGTTTTCCGGCGAAAAGACTTGTGGTTCACAAAATAAAAATCGAAATTCGGTACACCTACCCATTTGTAAATATGGGTATCAAATGAATGGAAATTCTTCAGCGATTGAATGTTTGTAGTTATTTTCAGGATTCGTATACCCTGGTGACCTATATATCACTTTGAATGGTAACCACACATATGTGTAGGGTATTTATAGTCGGCTTAGACCGACTATAATTTGATAATCTTAACTATCATAATTACACCTACTTTAAAATTTCCCATGTGATCTAACCTTCCCAACTGGTTTAAACTTAAAATGTTAACGCGGTAAAAAAAAATATATCACGAATGAAGAACAATACTCAATAGTTTTTAAAAATAATTAAAGAATTATATTTCTGAATGAGTTAGGACGAATTTCCGTATTTTAGTCTTCCAGCCCACCATCAGCCGTTGGACACCATTTCTTCTAACATTTTCGATAACACTAATCCAACTATCGCTTATTTTATTTCAGTTTAACAATATTTCAATATTTTTCGAAGAATGGATTTTATATAAGCCAAAAATTTCAAAACTGGACCTAGCTCGTTTATTTGGTTATTTAATCCATTTCTTCGATTTTATTTGGAACTTTATATTATTTTAGTTTAAATCTCATCTTTACTTTTTGAACATATGAAATATATTATATTTTGACATATCTCTTATTGATTGTTGGGCTTAGATCCAACACTTTACTTTCGCCGCAAATTTACGATTCACAAATCCTGATTTTCGACCTGATTTACATTTACTATTTAAGAAGATGGTCTCTTGAAACCGCAATAATTGCATGCATTGTAGAACGGCTAGCTTATCAAAATGTTCAAAATTTATTTTCCCACTTTTGTTGACGACATGATCGATTACTTATAACTGAAAACTTGTTAATATTTTTGTTTGTCATAAATCAGAGAATTTTTGAATTTACGGAATTTTTCCGTTATTTGTTTTGACCACAATATCCGCAGTTGAATTTGTAAAAATAATTTCTTTTACACCCTTTATGTGCCGCAAATTTTTGTTTTTATTATGAAAATATTATTTTCATTTCAAATTCAAAGTCAAGTTTCAAATTAAAGTATATTTTTTTGACAATTTTCATAAATAATAAAACGTCAAAAAGCTGATTTTAATTTTAAAGTCGTCTTTTGACATTGCTTTGAGATATATCCTTTTAAAATAAACTTTGTTTAAAAATTTTGGCAATTTTATTACCTTTTAAATGAGACTTAAGTGTTTTATTTTGATTCACTATTGCTTAAGTTATGTTCAATAGATTAATTTATTGATTATTTATACATATTTTTTCAAATTTAAATCACCAAATCTATTAACCACACCATCTAGGAAACTAAAATTTTTCCAATATCTGTAACAAAAACCCGGAAGCCTCGATGGACAGGCACGGAGCGGACGTAGACATGGGCTTTAGCGCGGCTAAGCTCGCCGGAAATGCCGTGGTTCTTTTTTTCACTCTTTCCGTCGTTACATTAAATAACAAAAAAAAATAAACAAAAAAAATCTACAAGAACAATTATTATACAAGAAACAAAAAAAAAATAAATTAAATACAAAAGAAACTAACATTGGATACCCTGGCTAAACCTATCTAAAACAGAAAACAATAAAAAAAAATCCCTAGCTAATCCCTCGCTAAACAAGAAAAAAACTTGACTCGACAACCCAAGACAATAAATGACATAGCCCTACTGTCAGTGCAATTCGACACTCAAAATAAAAATGGTGTACGGAATAACAAAAGAAAACAAAACAAACTACTTGGGCATGATGTTGGCCCGTTGCCTTCCCTCCCGCTCAAAAACAACGTTTCTGTGGCAACTACAAACAAAAAAAAACGAAACGTCCCTAAACACTAACACAAGTTAACTCGCAACACCCTACTTCACCGCATCGCCGACCAAGTTGAAAATCTAACCAATCATGTTAAATAAATTATAATACATTTAGAATTTTTTTTTATACCACGTTATAAACATATTATTTATTAAAGTTAATGTATGTACATAAATTTTACAATATATAATTCTTACAAATAAACATTTATATAATTTTAAACAATTTAATTTTGTTTTTATTTTAGCAAATTTCACAGAAACAATTATACATAAATATATATTTTTTTTTTATTTATAAATGAACCATTTAATTTATTTTTGTTTTATTTTTATCGCTCTATTTTACTTATATTTTTTTTTGTTCTAGTTTTTCTGTATTTATTTTAATTTCTAAGAGTATTTAGTTTTAAATAATTTTTTTTTAAAGCCATAATTTAATTTCTTTATTTACTATTTTATTATTATTATTTATTTATTTTTTTTTTTTTTTGAAAGTTGGCACTTCTGAATAGAACTTGAATTTTCTGATTGGTCCAGCCGAATCATCCGATGCAGGGTTGTTTTTTTAGCACATACTCCTTTCTTAAACCAGGTGTCCGCCACAAAGCCTGTTTTCGGATGTGCGGTCCATCAATCGTCGGAAGCTGGGACCAACATCAGTCCGGACACAACGTTTTTTTTTTTGTTGTTTTTTTAAAGTGTTTTATAATAAATAATATAAATGAATAATAATATATGCCTAAACTAATCCTATCCTTAAAACTAATATCACAGAAGAAATATCACAACGTAAGTATCCAAGATCTCAGGAATTAACACAGCTCATAATTTTTTCCAAAATTAATTTAACCTTTTTTCAGATTTTCACACGAGAAGAAAAAAATTTTTCATCGAACGACTCAAGGACATGTTCGGATTCAGGTGAGTTTAGATTTTGCATATTTTTTTATTTTTTTTGGTTCAATTCGGTTCTGATTACAGATTTTTTTGCTGAGATATCCAATCTTGTAGTTTTAAGTGTATTTCTAAGTGTAAACATTGCTATTTTTAGATAATTGGTGCGCTAAAAAAAAATATCTAACCTCAAAAAAAAAATGTTCATGACCTTGACGTTATATTATGACAAAAAAATTCCGCCACTGTCATTCTTTTTTTTTTTTTTTTTTTAACAAAAAAAAACTTAAACACACATTTAATATTTTAGGTGTTGCGCATGTATTGTGCCGATAGGCTTTCCTTGCGTGTTTTCAACTTCGTATAGGTTTTTACCGACCGCTTTTGATATTCGGCATTTTAGCCACGGTCTACAAAGCTTGCTATTAATTCCTTTCGCAAAGTTACTTTGCACAACATTTTTTCGAAAAACTTCCTGACCAGGCCTAAAACTTATTTCTTTTGCTCTTTTATTGTACGTTCTTTGGTTGTTTACGTACGCTATGTGTAATTTAGTTTTAATTTTATGGCGTACAAGTTGCATTTGATCAGGCTTTTGTAAGATGTTTATATCGCCTTCATTTAAAACGTTTAATTGTTTTGCAATTTTATATGCGACCGCGTGAGTAATCATGTTATTGCCAAACAGTGCAAAATATGGTGACATCCCTATCGAGGCATGTATTGAAGCGCGCAGTGCACACTCAATATTGGATAAATTCTTATCCCAATCCGCTTGGTCTTTATCCAAATAGGTTCGGATACTACTCAGTATCGACTGGTTTACTCTCTCGCTGGCATTAGATTGCGGAGAGTATTTAGCGGTTCTCATATAACGAATACCGAATAGTTCCAATAGTTCCTGAAATTCTTTGCAGACAAACTGCTTGCCATTGTCTGAATGCAGAGTGTCAGGAACTCCGAATTTATGAAAAACTTCGCAGGTTAAGAAAGATATTATAGCCGCGGAGGTTGCTTTTTTTAAGGCTTTTAATAATACAAATTTAGTTTGGTGATCTAACACTATAAAAATTAATGCGTTACCGGATTTTGATCTAGGGTCCTAAAAAGTCGACATAGATTTTCTGGAAAGGTTTTGTGGTGTTTATCTCTGCTCCCATTGTAGGTCTTAGAACTTGGTTGGTATGTTTGCATTCTTTACACGTTTCGCAGCTTTTTACGAAGGCTTTGACTTGGCTACACATCCCGGGCCAATATAAATATTCGCGGACATTATGCAACGTTTTTGCAAACCCGCCGTGAGCTGTGTTGTTTATGTATGCTCTCTGGATGATGTTGTTGGTAAGTTTTTCTGGAATCCATAGCTTCCAACATCCATCTTCCTATAACACATCCCCATTATAAAATTCCGTTCGCTTGTAAATGAATCCATCTATGATTTTTAGGTCTGGCAGTTGCTCACTATTTTCTTCAATTGTCCTCTGTAAGTCGGTATAAGTCTGATTTTTGAATTCGTCCGAACCTAAATCTAGCATTGGACAATTTTCTACATCTAATTCCTCTAATTCCAATCTTGATAACATATCAGGTACAATGTTTTTCGAACCACTTCGATGCTCTATCTCAAACGCATAGCCCTGCAACTTCAAACTCCGTCGCCCAAGTCTACCGTTGAGATCCTGCTGTTTCATCAGCCATTTCAGGCTTGAGTGATCGGTAATCACTGTGAATGGCATCATTTCTATATATTGCCGGTACTTGGCAATAGCAACTACTACCGCTAAACATTCTTTTTCAGTCGTGGTATAATTCTTTTGAGCGCAATTTAATTTTTGCGACATGAATTCGATGGGACGTTCTTCACCATCGTCGTCTTTCTGAAAAAGAACCGCACCTATCCCTACATTAGACGCATCACATTGAACATAGAAATGTTTCGAAAAATCTGGACTTATTAACACGGGACTAGACATTAACTTCAATTTAATAATTTCAAATGCTGCATTAGCTTCTGCCGTAAATTCAAATTTTCTTGTTTTCTTTAGCGTATCTGTGATCGGCGCCGAAAGAGTTGAAAAATATCTTATAAATCGCCGATACCAACCGACTGTACCCAAAAATCTCCTTACTTCCTTCGGGTTCTTTGGTGGCGTAATATTTCAAATCACCTCAACTTTATTTGGATCTGTCTTCATTTTTCCATCACCTACTATATATCCTAGATATTTCAGCTCCTTGAAACAGAATTTTGACTTCTGCATGTTTATGGTCAAACCAGCCTGTGAAAGTCGTTGACCAACCTGTGTCAGCATATCGACATGGGTGTTGAAGTAAGGCGACACTATAAGTAGGTCGTCAAGATAGACAAAGACCCGATCTTTCAGCATAGATGGTATGACGCGATCTATTAATCTGCAAAGACGTTGCGCTGCGTTACACAGATCGTGTCCCCTAATCTACTCAACAAACCATCGATATTAGGCAACGGGTAAGCGTCTTTCTTAGTGACCTTATTAAGTTCCCGCGCGTCTATACACAGACGATTTTTGCCTTGCTTGATCACTAAAGTCGTTCGGTTGTTCCAACTTGCTTGATCGGCTAGTTCGATCACATCTAGGCTAAGCATTCTATCCAATTCATCATAGGTTAGCTTCTGAATGGCTGGAGATATTGGATAATAGCGCATTTTCTTTGGTGGCGCATCTCCAGTATCTATTGAATGCGTTTCTAGAAGTGTTTTTCCTAACCCGAATTTCGTATAACACTTAAATTCGCCTTTAGCTCTTTCTAACATAAACACTTGCTCACGACTTAAAACATGTATATCACTCTCACTACCAGATTCTACGGATAACTCACTAACATTATTGACAAAACAGGGACTAATTCCAAAAATTTTCCAAAAATATATACCTAAATACAACTCCTGTGACAAAGACGGGACTAAATATAACGTTACATTCTGCACTTTATTTCGACATGCGATGGATACTTTAACTTTACCGATTATTGTTTGATCGGTACCATCTGCAGTTTTAATGACAGAAATGTAATCGTAGATGGGAATGTTCATCTTTTCAACATAGGCTAAACAATTTTTTCCTAGGCAGCTAACTGACGCACCACTATCCATCAAACCTTTTAAACTAATATTATTTATCTTAACGTCTAGATATGGCCTTACATCTAATTCGGATGCTATATTTGCGGAAGCGATTTCTTTGCTTTCAGCTTTCCTATTCTTATATCTAATCCTTGTATCTAAAATGTGCTTGCTTACTTTAAATTCATCTTTGAATATCTCTTCGTTTTCTTTAAATAATTCTCTAACCTTACATGATACGGTACAATTTCTCTTACTTGACTAACACTATTGCTGGGTTTCTGGTCTTCTGCGGCTATTTTATTTAAGACAGCTGCTTCGGATCTTGATGGGAACATGACGCCCCAGTTATCGGCATGTTCCGATGACTGTTTCCCGAACACGTGGGACATTTCGGTGTTATTACACCCTCTAAACCACACTTATAACAAAACAGATTACGGACACTAGACGTACACTCAAAAAAACTATGACCTGGTGTTCTACAGTTCCAACACGTCCGAACTCTAGCTGTGTTTTCTACTATCGCTGCGTGGAACGCATCAACGTATAAATAGCTTTCTTGCGGGTCGGGAATTTCGAGCTCGCTTATCCGTTTGTAAGGCGGTGCACGATTGTGCTCTCGTTCTCTTTGACGACCCGCCAGCGTTCTTTCAGCTCTCCTACACTCAACTAACAGCTGGTCCAGAGTTTTCAGATACATGGGAAAGACTAGCTGGTGAACACCATCTCGTAGGTTGTCTTTTACTATTCTAACAATCTCTACCTCCGGCATCTGCACTCGCATCTGATTGCGGAGAAGCGTGATGCTATTCATGAAAGATTCTACGCTCTCATTTCCTGCTTGTCTTCTTTCCATGATCTTTCGTTGAATTTCGTAGTCGCTCTCGTATCTTCTAAACTTACGAAGCATATGGTGTTTTAGATACTCCCACTCGCAATATGGGTTCTGTCTCCTAAACGACCAACACCATTCGCTAGCCTCGCCGGATAACAACTGGTGAAAACCTTTCATTAACACGGGTAAAGGGCACTGATAATCTTCCCTGACCGATTCCACTCTAAACAAAAAATCTTCGATGGGTGCGGTCTTTATGGTACCGTCGAAATTTATTCCCCATCGGTCCATTTTATACTTCATTGGGTCTGATTGACTTTGTTGATTGTTCAAGAAGTTATTGTTCTGTTGAACAGCCTGGTAAATCTGGCGTTGATTTGCAAATTGCGGATCATTGCTGGAATATGGTTGACCATTATTTGGGACTTGGTGCTGATCAAAACGAGATTGCATCATTATTTGGGACTTGGTGCTGATCAAAACGAGATTGCATCATAGGTCGTGGCTGTGATTGGTGCTGACTAATGGTATTATTGTGGAGATTACCTAATTGTCGTATATCCTCCCGCTGGTTTACCTCAAAACCTATTACGCTCGACGAGTTTACCTGTTCATTAACAGATTGTCGTACGATTTGCGGCACTAGTCTAAGGATAGCAGCTTCGATCTCTACCATCATACTAGCTTGACCAGCCCCTACAGACGCATTGACATAGTCTCTGAGAGTAAGTCCATCTGTATTCACCACCGAGTCGGCATTGACTGCCTTGTTGAGACCAAGATTTAGTTGTGCAGACCTTACTTCTTCCCTAATCCCTTGTGCTGTAGCGCTAGTATAAGCCGGCGATACAATGCTCAAATCGTTTGCCAAATTAGCTGCAATATTTGTAGCAGGGGTTACAGTCGGTGTATTACCCTGTGTGGAAAACGCAGCCGTAGTGATATTTCCACTGGCGCTGGTGCTAGGCCGTTCATTACTTCTTGTCGGTAAATTCGTTCTACCTCTACCATTTCCTGATCGCAAGGAATAATTACTACCTTGACTGTTCATCTTGCTAGCCAATCACAACAAAATAGCGATGTAAAAAAAATATTAATTTTGTACTAAAATAAATTATGTTAAGCCTTACCTTATTGTTAAGAAAAAATGTATAATCAAAAAAATGTATAATCAACAAAAAATAATAATAAATAAATAAATAAATAAATAAATAAATAAATAACAAAAAAAATTAACTAACTAAGCAACAAAAAAAATAAATTATCAATATGTATAAACAACAAAATAAATAAATGTATAATCAAACATAAAAAAATTAACTAAATATTTAAACACTACAAAAAAAAAAATTATAAATATTAAATCTAGAAAACAAAAAAAAAACAAAATCAAAGAAAAATCTTAATAAATAATCAGAAAAAAAAAATTAACTAAGTAAACAACTAAATAAATAACGAAAAAAAATCAAAAAATATAAATAAATAAATATAACAAAATAAATTAATTAACCAAAATAATAAATTTAACAAAATAATAAATTAACACAAAGAAACAAATATGTAAATATATATCAAACGTGCGATTGGTCAAGATGCGGCTTTTCGGATATCTGGTTATGACTCGTATTATGTAAAAAAAAATGTATAATTAGTTTTAAGTTTCAATTGTATTCTGGGTGTCTTCTATTTTTTTTAAAGTCAACATTATTAATTTTTATGTAAATTTAATTACATAAATTAATGCGTCAACTCTTTTTATTTTATTTTTAAGTATTATCTCCTTGTGTTACCCCCTTATTATTTTAAATAAATAAAATAAAATAAAAACTACAAAACAAAAGGAAACAAATTTTACGTTAGGAATAGGTGGATTTATTAACAAGTTCGGTCGTCTCAATGTCGCAACTAACAAAAAAAAAGTATTACTGAACACAGAATTTAACCCATGAATGGGGGCATCGACGCAAATGTACCGGTTTCAAAAAGCAATTACAGGACTGTCGAAACACACATTCACGACCTAAAGCCGGTTCACACCTAACATGACACAAAAAAAATTATTTGAATCGTTCGAGAGTTCATAATTGCCTCATCGCAACGCAGGACTCACCCTAAGTATTTGCCTGGGACTTATGACAACAGAAAGTAAACTCACGAACAAAGAAAAAACGAGACACAAAAATAATGCTCGTACGTTGGGCGCCAATTGTAACAAAAACCCGGAAGCCTCGATGGACAGGCACGGAGCGGACGTAGGCATGGGCTTTAGCGCGGCTAAGCTCGCCGGAAATGCCGTGGTTCTTTTTTTTTTCACTCTTTCCGTCGTTACATTAAATTTTTACCTAGCCTACAAATTATACAATATAATAAATAACAAAAAAAAATAAACAAAAAAAATCTACAAGAACAATTATTATACAAGAAACAAAAAAAATAAATTAAATACAAAAAAAAACTAACATTGGATACCCTGGCTAAACCTATCTAAAAAAGAAAACAATAAAAAAAAATCCCTAGCTAATCCCTCGCTAAACAAGAAAAAAACTTGACTCGACAACCCTAGACAATAAATGACATAGCCCTACTGTCAGTGCAATTCGACACTCAAAATAAAAATGGTGTACGGAATAACAAAAGAAAACAAAGGGTATTTATATTGTAGTGAAGGGTATTTAAGGGTAGTTATTTTGTAGTGTAGGGTAATTTTTTGTAGGGTAGAGTACTGTAGGGTAATCTAGTGTAGGGTATTTTTAATATAGAATTTAGTGTATTGTATTTTTTTTTACTTTTTACTACTATATATGTATGTATATATTTATTTTTTTTTCTCGTTTTACTTTCTACAAACTTTAATTTTATTTTTTTTTTGTTTTTGTCTTTTTTTGGAACTGTATTTATTTACTTATATTTATTAAATTTAATTTGATTAACTTTATTTTTAGAGCATTTGAACAATTATATATATATATATTTTTTTTTATAAATTTATTTTAATATCTACAAAAATTATCTTTTTTTTTTATATATATATATATATATTTTTTTTTTATTTTTTTTTATTTTTATTTTTAGAATTTTATTAACTTAATCAATTTATTTTTTTTAACGAACACAAACATAAATAAACATCACTTAACACATCAAAAAAACTTATCCTTTTTGCGGCGCAATTCGCAGTGGCAAAAAAATATCTGCTGGTTGTTATTAGGCGCTCCGCTGGCAAATGCTCCGCTAGCAAGAATTTTTGGGCGCTCCGCTGGCAATTAATGTTACGCGGAAAGGTTAGGCGGGCGCTCCGCTGGCGAGAAATTTCGGGTGCTCCGATGACGGTTGTTGTTGTAGCGCATAAAATTTTGGCGCTCCGCTGGCGATTTGTTGCTGTAGCGCATAAAATTTTGGCGCTCCGCTGGCGGTTGTTGTTGTTTACAATGTTGTTGTTGTAGCGCATAAAACTTTGGCGCTCCGCTGAGGAAGTTGTTGTAGCGCATAAAATTTTGGCGCTCCGCTGGCTGATGTTGTTGTTGCGCAAAAAGGTTCTGCGGGCGCTCCGCTGGCGAAAGATTTTGGGCGCTCCGCTAGCGAAAACTGTTTTTGTTTAATTTTATTTTTTTTATTTTCTTTGCGGGCGCTCCGCTACACACATTCACAAAAAGAACGCGGGTGCTCCGCTAAACAGGAAATGTCTTTTATTTTTGTATTCCTTTTTTTTTTATTCGTTCTTTTTTTGTATAAACGTTTCTTCTTATTATTTTTTTCGTTTTAATTTGTTTAAACGATTTTTATTCTTTTTCGGTTTTAATTTGTTTAAACGATCCTGTCTCCGAACGCGTCCGCCACTTTCCTTTTCTTCTTTGCAACTCTCGAACAAAAACGTGCTCATCGCCATCTTCCATATTCTTTTTTTTTTTTTTTTGAAAGTTGGCACTTCTGAACAGAACTTGAATTTTCTGATTGGTCCAGCCGAATCATCCGATGCAGGGTTGATTTTTTAGCACATACTCCTTTCTTAAACCAGGTGTCCGCCACATATCTTAATTTTATGTTGTTTCACCATACTTCCAAATTTCATCAAATTCTGAAATAATACTGCTAAAATTTTAATGTTTTTGTTTTCATATTTCAAAAACACCCTTATTTATTAAAAAAAATGTTTTTTTACCAACAAAAAATAAATAGAAATATACATTAACAAATAAATTGGTATATAATTTTTTTTATTTTGAAGTTAAATAAACAAAACAATGCAAAAATTTTCGCCTGCGGCGCTTTTCTATTCGAATTACTTACCAATATTATAAACATATTTTAATGAAATGTAAGTACAAATTTGAAATGAAATCGATTGGTTTTATTTAATATTTTCTCAAATTATATAAATTTCTCAATTTATTGCTAGTTTTTTATATGTTTAATTGACAAAAAAGTTACACGTATTTTTATTAATGGAATACTGTTTTTATTACGATTAAACCAATATGTTCGGACCCTAACAAGGCTATGGAAAATGGCACAACCACGACCTAATGACCCTTCAAAAGTTCTTGAAGAAAACTCCGTTATAAGAAGATCGTACACCCGATATCTTACCTAGTCTAGGCCTCGTTAGATACCGATATTCTAAAATAATGACATATGTTCATGAGTATGGCCAAACAGAAATCTATCTCCCCTACCCTCTTTATTATGAAGTTACCCAATATGCCATTGCACTTAATATTAACTTGCGAATGCTTTGAAATCAATCATTACTTTCAAATCGTAGAGTTGAGGTTAACGTTTGAATCACTTTTAACCTAAATTTAAGAATCATAGCTTTTTCAATAAAAACTGGTAGCTTAACCTTAACTTGAAAATTTTCTTATATTCAAATCAATATTAACACTAATTCTTAAATTGATTTCAATGTTTACTTCAACTCGATATTAAATTAACCTACATTTAGTTTTTTTCTTTTAAATATTGACTTAATCCTGCAAAATAAGTAAAAAAAAAAATGTTTCACTACCCTTTTTGGTAATGTTATTATCAAATCATTTTCAAATTCAGAGTAAGCGCTAAAAATAGCCATTATTTTAATTTTGAAACTGATTTGAAAAACACACTAGACCTTAAAGGCAATTATGATTTTTTTTTCAAACGCTTACCCTGTGGTATATTGGGTAGCTAAATCCCCCACGAACACATCCTGCGCACGGCCCTGAAGATAATCAGCAATATCGTGAACACTTAGGGAATATTCTATTTCCTCGGAATTGTTTGTTCCCAGGTAAAATTTTTTGGTATCGGCAATCTCCCAGGAACAACGATTCCTCCGGAATTTCGTTCGAAATCTAATTCGAGTTCGAATGTAGCTTTACTCCATTGTCATATTTTTTGTCAATCTAACATTTCAAATAATAAAGTAATGTTTTAGATATAAAATATGTATACAGATTTTTATCATTTGCAGTTAATTATACTTAAACTTCACATTTTTGAATTCTATAAAAGTTTAATTTTCAATTGAAACTAAACATCAGCCAACGCTAAATCATATGTTTTGCCAAATGTCAAACAGTGTTGTTGGTTAAAATTGTGTTGTACAAATAAATAATGATGTTAAAATTATGTTAAATTACAATTAAAAGCATATAAAATTACTGTTAATTGTAGTTTTTCATTTAAAATGATTTTATTGCGTTCATTTTTCAAGAGTTAAAAAAATGAAGTTATTCCCCAGCCGACGAAGTTTTTGCGATGGTTGAATATATCTGTAATTAATTTGTGCAGAAATATGTAACTAAAATATATTTAAATAATTTTTTAAATAATCTATAGTATAGTTAATTAAAGTATGTTTGTTTTCAATTAATTCTTTGCAACGATGAAAATGTGGCGGAATTTTTTCGTCGAAATAAAAGTAATTTTTCCTCCAAAAATGTTGTTCATGATATGTATTTCGCCTGAAAACTGCATTTGAGATATATATCCGTTGTCTAAAGGAAAACTTTCCGATGATGCTTTTTTGGTTGATCTAAACATAATTATCTCTTCTAGTGCTAAAAGTCAACAAAACTAAAGTTTACAAAAACATTCGGATATCGTCAACTTTTAAAAGTTATCATAAAGTTAGATTTTCTACATCGTTTGTCTGGTTGGGTACATATCTATACAGCATATGTACCCATTTTCTGTATAGAGGTTACATATTAGGGATGTCAATCCCGGACTATTTTTCAATTCAAATATATCAGAATTCGCTAAAAAATAATTAATTGTAGAAAACTAAAGAAATTGTTGAAGAGAATAGTACTCGGTTGAAAAGAAAATATTTTTTAATTAATAGATCGTAAAATATTTAAGGCCATGAATTTGGTCTTAAATAATTTATTTCGTATCGGAGTTATATACGCCTCTATATCGTTTTTCAAATCCAAGTTTTCATCTTAAAGAACCTTTTTATCGATCCTAACTCAGAAATGGTTCGTCCATGACAACGCTGGCTACGAATGCAAAAAAAAAATCATGGCGTGTTTTTATCACGGAACATAACGAAAACGAAAATATATATTTGTTATATCATAAAAATCTCAACCTTGTGGTGAAATTGTCAAGAAGATTCATTAAAACGTGTAGTCGCATCCAAGTGAATCTTCCAGTTCATCGAGTGTTCAGTACTCCATTTTGTGCCATGTTGCCATTCGTGTGAAAAATCTCACGAATGGGATTTTAATACATTTTTCCCACATTTAGAAAAATTATTTGCGTTCGTGTACTGCATATGGTCCTTTCTGGACAATCATTTTGCTCTCGATATTGAAATGAAAAGTTTCTTTAGTATAATGAATTCCTATAATTCGGTGGAAGTGGCATAGGCATTCTATGGAAAATTTTGACACTTCAGGTGAATACTTCATTTTATCGCGCGTTTTTTTCTAATTTCGTTGACATTGTACGAGTGTTGCCACGTGCTTTAAAAATCCCACCTGTGGTATTAATTTGGAAAGTTTTCACACATTTAATAAATATTATTAGATACGTTCGGGTCGAACACTCCTTTCGCTCTTTTAACCACATACACTCCTTAAAATACTCGGGGGATACGCCATATAGCAAATATTTTGTTGGAAACACTGTTCAACAAATATAGTTTATGTTGTTTTTATTGGTTAGATTTAAAGAATGAGTGTTTTAATTAAGAATAACTAAATACAATTTAAGTCAATTTAAGAACTGGTCGACAATTTCTATTTACTATTGGGGTTGATGTCGACTGCGTACAGTAAAACATATCTTTTTATTAATGATTAAAATATTTATATTTTGAATTATTATTGTATACAGACACTCACCGCACTCTCTTTCCTTCAGTGTTGCATCCTATATCAAGTAAAATAGGGCAGAAATGTGAAATAAATAAATATTTTGGAAAATAGTTGTGTTTGAGATTTTAATAACTTTAGACATAAATTTTATATCCCAAAACCTTTTACAAAATAATAACAAATAATATTTTTTTTAATGCGAAAATTATATAATTGTTATGAAAGAGAAATGAATAATTATTTAAAAGGATTTAATTTGTATATATTAGTAATTAAAAAAATAACTAATATATGTGCATTGGTCTGTTAAAACCAATCTGAAATAATTAAACTCTTAAATAGATATTTAAATTACCCTTTAATTTCTTCAAAATGCAACACATAAATCCCGCTCACTTTTGCGTTGCAATCCCCGCTCACTTCTGCCCGTAGATACCCCACGCTAAGCACTCAATTTCTTGCAACGCAGTCAGTCGTGGGCTGGTGAGTTGGGCATATTGAAATTGTTTCCAACGTATTGCACACACTTGGAAACATTTTCAACCCAAAAGTCGTGGGAGTAGTTAAATTTTAAAGAATATGTTTCGGACATCCCCGGAGCAGTGTCACCAGATATGTAGGAAAAATATGCTTATAATATAATTGATAATTTTTCATCGTTTTTGGGAATTGGTAATTACCACACGAAAAAATTTACACATGTCATATTTTTCTCTCATGTGGGAAAATAAATTACCACATGTACGATTTTTCTGTAAAGTACGGTTTTCATATTGAAGACTACATAAAAACTCACAACATAAACAACGACAAGTGAACAACGGAAACTCAAAATATTTCGATTTTCTTTATTTCACCTTTTATTTGCTATTACTAAGTTTACCTTAAAAATTGGTATTTCATAAATATATTAAAAATTATGTAACTAAATTATTTTATTGATATTATTTATAGATATTTAGTCATTTTTCATTAACATATTGATTTTATTCATATAATTCTTAATTATTTTGATGTAAAATGTGATAATGAGGAGCATGTGGTGGTAATATATAGTTTTTTTTTTTGATAATAAGTACTATCCCAGTCGGCACCTACAGACATTTTTATGATTTTCGTAAATTACGATCGTTTGGCGATTCAAAATAATCATAAATTTCGATCATTTTGCTCGTAAAAAACGATGATAAATGTCAATGAAAAAAACAATCATATTTTGTTCGTAAATGGCTCGTATTTTTCGATTGTTTAAATCGTAAAAAAAAGATTGTCAAAATTTATTATTGTTTTTGTAATCTAAAGTTCATTTAAAAAATGCAAGAAGTGTTCAATATTTTTAACAAGATTGAATTGTTTTGGTGAAAATTTTAAATCATTTGATGTAATTAAGAAGTAAGTAAATGCATTTGTGCGCTTAATATAAAAATTAAATGCATTTACTTATTTTTTTTGTATCGATAAAAAAGTAGGAAAAAGCTCGTAAAAGAGTTAAAAATGATCATCATTTACTTTCAAAATTGTATCGTAAAAAATATTAAAAACGACTTCGTTTACGAACAAAAAAGATCGTTTTTAACGAGTGTATGATACTTATTTTACAATCATAAAGGATCGAAAATTTATTATATATGAGTGTTTTTACTCCGTTTATGATACCTCGTAAAGGTGGACAAATTAAGAACGAAACTGTATGCGTTTTCGAATCATTTACGATTCTCGTATGTGATTATTTAATTCACTATTTACGAATTTTTGCTATCATTTACGATGTCGTTTATGATAGTTTGGCCGGCTGGGATGTTTTTGTACTGAGGTATTTTTTGGTAATTTTAGGGAATTTGAGGTAAATGTAGGATTTTTTGGTAATTTGTGATAATTTGAGGGAAGTTGTGGTAAATATCCCCTGTGGTAGTTTGTGAGAATTTGCTGTGGTAAAATGAGAATTCTTGTGGTAATTTCATCTGGCGACACTGACCCGGAGAATTTTAAGGAGTGTATGTGGTTAAAAGAGCTAAAGGAGTGTTCCACCCGAACGTACCTAATAATATTTAGTAAATGTGGGAAAACTTTCCAAATTAATACCACAGGTGGGATTTTTAAAGCACGTGGCAACACTCGTACAATCTCAACGAAATTAGAAAAAAAACGTGCGATAAAATGAAGTATTCACCTGAAGTGTCAAAATTTTCCATAGAATGCCTATGCCACTTCCACCGAATTATAGGAATTCATTATACTAAAGGAACTTTTCATTTGAATATCGAGAGCAAAATGATTGTCCAGAAATGACCATATGCAGTACACGAACGCAAATAATTTTTCTAAATGTGGAAAAAATGTATTAAAATCCCATTCGTGAGATATTTCACACGAATGGCAACATGACACAAAATGGAGTACTGAACACTCGATGAACTGGAAGATTCACTTGTGAATCTTCTTGCCAGTTTCACCACAAGGTTGAGATTTTTATGATATAACAAATATATATTTTCGTTTTCATTATGTTCCGTGGTAAAAACACGCCATGACTTTTTTTTTGCATTCGTAGCCAGCGTTGTCATGGACGAACCATTTCTGAGTTAGGATCGACAAAAAGGTTCTTTAAGATGAAAACTTGGATTTGAAAAACGATATAGAGGCGTATATAACTCCGATACGAAATAAATTATTTAAGACCAAATTCATGGCCTTAAATATTTTACGATCTATTAATTAAAAAATATTTTCTTTTCAACCGAGTACTATTCTCTTCAACAATTTCTTTAGTTTTCTACAATTAATTATTTTTTAGCGAATTCTGATATATTTTGGCCGGTTGTATGATTATTTAAAACAAAAGTTTATTATTTAATAATATTAGTTTTCGCTCAAATCAATGAATGGCATTCACGTAAACTTTAATTAATGAACATTTTGTATTTTTAATTATTTTTATTAAAAAGTCAAAATTGTGTCATTTTCCAAGTTAGAGAAAAGTGGCAACTTCACAGCTGACTTATACTATCATATATGTGTCTCACTCTAACTCAGTTATGAGATGATGCGTTCCACAAATGTTAAATTTAACATAAATTTAACATAAAAATAGTGATTGGTACCTTTGGAACCACTTTGTAGACACTACATATGAATGAAAGGTAGGATCCTGACGATTCCATGGACGGATCCCACATGTCTGGAGGAGACGGATCTTGGAAGTTATAGCTGTTTCCATAGGGACATGTTTAAGGATATAATGCATATAATAAGCGGTAGCTTTGGCACCACTTGGGAGGTCTCCTGAAACTTTCGAGGGGTAGTGACCGTATACGTTTAAAAGGTAGGACCATGAGGATTCCAATGACGTATCCCACATGTCTGGAGGAGACGGATCTTGGAAGTTATAGCCGTTTCCATTGGGACATGTTTAAAGATATAATGCTTATAATAAGTGGTATCTTTGGCACCACTTAGGAGGTCTCCTGAATCTTTCGAGGGGTAGTGACCATATACGTCTAAAAGGTAGGACCATGAGGATTCCAATGACGTATACCACATGTCTGGAGGAGACGGATCTTGGAAGTTATAGCCGTTTCCATAGGGACATGTTTAAGGATATTATGCATATAATAAGTGGTAGCTTAGACACCACTTGGGAGGTCTCCTGAAACTTTCGAGGGGTAGTGACCATATGCGATTGAAAGGTAGGATCATGACGATTCCAAAGACGGATCCCACATGTCTGGAGGAGACGGATCTTGGAAGTTATAGCCGTTTCCATAGGGACATGTTTAAAGATATAATGCATATAATAAGCGGTAGCTTTGGCACCACTTGGGAGGTCTCCTGAAACTTTCGAGGGGTAGAGACCATATACGTTTAAAAGGTAGGACCATGAGGATTCCAATGACGTATCCCACATGTCTGGAGGAGACGGATCTTGGAAGTTATAGCCGTTTCCATAGGGACATGTTTAAGGATACTGGGCATATAATGAGTGGTATCTTTGACACCACTTGGGAGGTCTCCTGAAACTTTCGAGGGGTAGTGACTATATGTGAATGAAAGGTAAGATCATGAGGATTCCAACGACGTATCCCACATGTCTGGAGGAGACGGATCTTGGAAGATACAGCCGTTTCCCAAAAGGACTTTGCTTTCAACCTAATTTGCCAATTTGGATTTAAAAAAATAAAACGACTATCGTAAATGATAATTTTAATATTTTATTGATTATTTTAATGCTTTCTATAATAAACAACTACAAAAAAACGCTAAAAATTACAAATAATCAAAATATTTTCAATATTAACATAGGTTCCATATACGTTCCACATCTTATAAGTCATAACATTTATGGATATCTTTTTATGGATATCTTCACACACATTAAAAATTACAAATAATCAAAATATTTTCATTAATAACATAGGTTCCACATACGTTCCACATCTGTTAAGTCTTAACATTTATGGATATCTTTTTATGGATATCTTCACACACATAAATAATAATACTAAAAAACTAATCTTGTGTAAGAAAACATCAGTTCCTTTTGATAGAATTCACTTAGATTTTTTTTTCATTTGCTCAGTTTAATGTACTTTTGTTAGTTGATTCTTACACGAAATGGATAGAGCTCGAGGTAATGAAAATAACTACAACTGAAAAATTATTAGATTTTCTTTTAAATATATTCAAAACATCGGTTTGCCAAAAAGTATATTTTCGGACAACGGTCCACAATTAAAATCCAACAAATTTATAGATTTCTGTAAACATCATAATATTGAGAAACCACCTGATCGTTTAATTTATGTGTAATAAAGTATATTATAAATAGTTTATTTTTACAGTATTGTTATTATATATATACATAAGTATATAATACTCTCTCTTCATTAATTAGTATACATACAGCAATTGTACATATGTAAGCTTCTTTAACTAATATTGTAAGTATGACTAAGAATAAAGTGTGCGTGCGTTTCATCGATTAGAAGATCCATCACTCTCTTCCTCCAGATTGCAAGCCAGTACATTTCCACTCACCCACTGTCCATTGATATTGTGCTATTCATTATCAAAGGCATGTATTTGTGAATTATATAAAAATAATATATATTATTTAATAATAATAAATATTGCAGCAGTTAGGATTCGAACCCGCGTCTTCGAGCATAGAAGACAGGCATGCAATCGTCGTGACATTTTTTAAAAGTTTTTATTTTCACACAAAAATAATATTACGTTTAATATAAATGCGACAACAACAATTGACAAGCATAAAGTTGGTGCAATTTTGCATGTATCGCCTGGTTGTTTTGTGCTTGTACTAAATTCGCATTTAGTTATTGCACAAAATGATCTTATAGGCTTTGCTATGCTGAAGTTGTGCAGAAGACCGCTGATGAGGAAGCTTGGCAGCTTCCGAAACAGCTGTACGGTCAGCCAACAACTTTTTGTTTTTGTCAATTGTTGTTTGTTTCACTCCCCAGTACATAGCACTTTGTATCTGGCAAGACCTTGAGCCCGTAAAAACAATTTTTTTGCAATAACTCTATTTTAGGTGGAAAAAAAAACAACAATTTTTAATATAAATGTTTTACATTTGTTGCAAAATTTTGGATTTTTATTTTGGCACACAAACGAACTTTCATTTAGAATAAAAAATTTAATTTTCAGAATAAATAATTTATTTTTCAGAATAAATAATTTAATTAATAAGAAATTCTTTTGTCGCAAACGTTTTGTAAACGTTATATTTTCTATACGAAAGTGACTTGACTTTAAAACCACATTATTTTCGAAATATAGAAAGGGAAATATAGAAATATAGAGAGAGAGGAAGAAAGGTCTTTATAAGCATTTTTAACGAACATAAATTGTCGTTTTGGTAGAAATAATGTTTTTTGGTATGGTTTTTTTAAACATTATTTTTTCAATCAATCTACTATATATTTGTGAATGTAAGTATGTCTGTATGTTCCATATCAAAATATTTCACACCTGGGTATCAACCACCACAATTTGTTACTCACCACACCGAAATTAACCACATCAAAATTCACCACAGCGAAACTCATCACACCAAAATTCACCACACTAAAACTCATCACACTAAAGCTCACCACTCTTAAATTTACCACTAAAACTCACCACACCAAAATTCACCACACTAAAACTCACCACACTAAAACTTCTACTGGGAAAAACTCTACGGGTAAGAGTTCTGTCGGGGAGAATTCTACCGGGAAGAATTCTACGGGGAAGAATTTTACGGGGAAGATATAAATAATAATTATTAATAAAATCACTCCATATCCTTGCATTCACAAAATCTTGGAACGAGTCGTGCACGGGTCCAGCTAGTATTTTTATTAAAACAAAATGTTTAAACCATATTTGATATATTATTTATCGTACTATAATTATTTTGACCTCCAATTGTCTATATTTCAAATCAACAATAATTAAAAAGATTGTAAGTCGGAATTAGGTTCAGATAATGGAGGTGGAGCACTTACGTTAATAATAATAATAGTTTGGCACTACAGTCCTATAAGAACTTAGGCCGAGCTATCTCACAATTTTGAGCTGTGCGTGTTATATTTGTAGTCAAAGTGGTGGGACCAACAGTTTATTGCCGAATCCGAACGACGGGTGAGAGCTTTTCATAGGCAATGTTTTACTCTCGTAGGTTTGCCATTTACTGCCGAGAGGTAGCATAGAAAAATGTTTATATGAAAGATGTTGTTAGCCCAGTCCAGGTGTGAACCGGGGGGACCTTTCGGCTCGCAGTCCAACACATTAACCACTGAGCTACTGCGGCTACGGAGCACTTACGTTATGTAGTTTTTTTATTAATAATGCATACAGAACTTTTATATCATATTTAGAAATGAAATGCAATACATAAATTACAATAAGAATAGTTCAAAAATACAATAGTGTCTTAGTTAAAAAAGTATTAATTGCTTTGATTTTTTTTATTTTCATAAATAGCAGGACTTTTAATACTATTTATAGTATTTTTCTAATCCCGATATTATTTCGGGACTGATTTTAGACTAAATCCCGGGATTGATACCCAGTATATATAGATGGGGCAATTTGAAAGTCGAATTTAGAGGCAATGTTTAGTACCACTTGAACCAGGTTATCCGTTCCAGACGGCAAGCCAGTGATGATATTATTGAAACGATTTAGACGGCGATGTAAGAAATTGTTTTCCATTTCCATATTGGTTTTTTTATTGTACATTGAAGACTCAACAAGATTAATTAACTTCTTACGATGGCTAATATCCGCTTTCAAATCCACCAAACTGACTGATAGCTCAAATTTTATTTCGGATATGATCGCATCAAATTTCTTTTGAATGTCTGCCATGCAGCTTCGCAGCACTTCACGTAAATCAGCTGCAGATGTTGTCTCTGACTGGGGGAGCATTTTTACATTCCTCACATGTGAA
The DNA here is from genome assembly GCA_951804985.1 of Dryomyza anilis. NCBI lineage: Eukaryota > Metazoa > Arthropoda > Insecta > Diptera > Dryomyzidae > Dryomyza > Dryomyza anilis. The sequence continues at coordinate 63,935,707 of OX638135.1, forward strand.
CGATAAAAATCGATTTTTTGCCAAAAATGAATGCTCCTCATTAGAAACATTAGCACAAGGTAGATGGTACCATTTGCCACACATACCATATCCTATACTAGGTTGGGTCTTAGTAAGGTTTCTCTTAGTGCAATTGGCACCAGCGCATTGGTTGACATCAATATAAGACATATTAAAAAGGAATCAGCAATCCAGTAAAAAAGCTTCTACAGTCAACACCAAACAACCACGAATATAACAAACAACGATGACAGCTAGTGACAACAGCAGTGCATCAATTTGTAATAAATCCAGATGTTTAACGGATTGTTGAGTTTTGAACGCCGTGATCGCAAACAATAGCAGACCAACTAACAACAAAGGCAGTCTCACACTTCAAATCACATACAGATGACAGCAACAACGACGGCAGATATCCAAGAAATCCAATTGCAAATTTAATGATCGAATTTAAGTTTGTCGTGTGTAGACTTATTATTTTGAGCTGGACAGACGGCAAATAGTGAACGACGTGACAGCAAGTATCAACAGCAATGGCAGCTGCACACAGCAAACCGTATGGATTTGCAAAAAGAAAATAGTTTTTTCTGCTCTAAATTTCACAACATCCATGAAATTGAATGTTTGATAACAATTGTATGTTTAATATACGAGTTTTAAATAGTTTAAGATTGGTATAATGCGTTAGACTTATTATTTTTAAGCCCGACCGACGACCAACAATTTTAATGTTATTCGCATATCAGAGTTGCCAATTGATCCCCCTACTATTTAAACTGATTTATACTATTTAAAATAATAATATTGAAATATTTATATTAATGGTACTGAATTTTTCTAATACTATCAAATTAATTCAAAAACTTTTAAATTGATATGAAAAAATTAATAACAGTATTTGATGGGAATTTTTCTTCAGAGTGTACCAGCATTAAATAGGAAACAGTCAAATAATTTTGGTCATAATATAGGGTATATATTGGTGGGATTGGGCGTGGCACATCCCATACAACTCAAAAATTAAATATACATCTTAATAGGTTATATATTTCTATATATTTCTCCATTTTTAATGGTCTCGTCGAATGTGAGCGGGATGGGGTAATCCCATACCAAATATATTTTCAAGATGGTGCATCAGTTATTACATCAGTCATTACAGTGTCGACAGTTATTACAGTGATATCAAGATGTTTAACACAAGGGTGTAGTTAACCGCCCCAAACTCTCTAAATTCACCACTCTAGGGCTCATCACACTAAAATACTGCACTACGACGCAAAAAAAAAAATAAAATATTTAAGTGCTGTTCAAATGAAATGGTGAACATTGTTTCGTAAAAATATCTGGAAAAAAATTGTCTCTACGGAGAATTATCTCGAAGAAGAATGCAATTCTACGCTGAGAATTGTCTTTGAATAGTTGATTTGGGGAGATTTATTTTAGTTATTACTACATTTATAACACAAACAAAAAATGTCCGCTGCGAAGCACGGGTTCGTACTAGTAATAAATAAAAATTCAACACGCATTTTAACCAGAATATTTTTAGTTTTCGAAGCCACATTACCCCTGACACGAACAAACCAGTTATGTTCCTCTCATATTGTACAAACTTTTATTACACGCTGCAAAAAAAGGGGCTCTCCCAAACATAATTTTGCAGGCATTAACATGTATGTTTGGAATTTTATGTAAACATAATATATAATTGATTGTAATGAGCTCTGACTTACATTATAATATCCCGGAAACATTTTAATGTTGCCCCTTAAAATGGTGTATGTTCTAATGGAAACATAATAATTACTACATCCAAACAAAATAAATATTTGAACCGAAACATAAATATTTTCACATTAAAACATGATTTTGAACGACCTGAATATAAATATGTTTTCAGTGAAACATATCAGTTGTTTCAGTTCAAAAAGTAGTATGTTTGCATAGAAACATATTTCAATATTTATGGATAAAATCCTGAAAATAAAATAAAATGTTTCTTTTTTATTTATTTTTATTAAAAATCTTTCAACAGTGGGAAAATTTATAATAAATTAATTCATATACAAATTTTTAAATGCATAAATAAATAATTCGTTTAAAACTGCAAGTACAAGTGACAGCATCAATTAATGCACCAGCAGACGATAAACCAGACGATCCATGCTCGCTTTATATTTGGTACAGTTACAGTTGATCTCAGCACAGCACATACACTCAGAAGAAAATGTACCATTAAGTACTTTATGGTACGACCATTGATCTTATGATTCATGTATTAATAGTTTTTTCTTTTTAAATCAAAAGTTTTCTAATTAATTTAAAAGTATTTGAAAAATTCACTACCATAAATTTTAATATTTCAATATTATTATTTTAAATAGAATAAATACTGTTGTTTTAAGGGTTTCCTCCTATAATAATAAACGTGGTGTAAAAAAACATAAAACGAATACAAACTTGTTCGTTTTGTACGTCATTCTGCGTGTTTACTCAAAATGATCGCATGTATTTTTTTTGTAATAATCCACATTATTAAACGCGACATTGGTAAGGACTCAATGTATTTAATGTAAAAAAAATATAATTATATATATTTTTATATTTTTATTTATTACAGAAAATAAATAATACATCGAACTTCTATTATGGCAACGGACTCAAAAATAACTGCAGACTCAAGTACTACAATCAATTATTGGAAACCAAAGCAAACATTAAATGTGTTATTTTACACTTTTGCAGCAATAAGTGTCTTCTTATGTGTGTTTTGTAAAAGTGAATATCAATTTCGACATTTAAATAAAATAATATATACATAAATTAACTAAAATACATTTTTGTTTTAATAAATTATTAGGAAAATGTAATTCGACTTTACCATAAAATTAATAATATGTATCATTAAATTTGTATAGGTCTTTCTTATTGTAATTAAAATATCACATTATAAAATGTATGGTACAACCACACATTGTATTAACAGTTTCAATATTACTGAACTAATGGGACGCATCCTATTGACCAATTTGAATGGTATAAATTATTGTTTTTCTATTGAAATACTATCAATTTACCATGATTTTTTTCTGGGTGTAGCGTTGGCAAGGAATTCACGGAGGCTTTTGTAAAAAAACATGCCAAATTCTGTTTGAAAATCGAAACACAGATTTTTATTTGTGGTCTTTTCACTTTAGTTTCAGAAATTATATACTGCACTATATTTACTCTGTTACTATTTGTACTTTTTGTAACACAATTTATATATTTATTTAATTTACAAATCACAAAATTATTACCGACACGAACACGTTTTCTCAAGAATAACAAATACACGTACACAGAAAAGGGCGATCACCGACTGTCAACTTTGTATACCTATACATACTTCAAACGACGACAAAAGAGACGTAGGTAGAAAATTCTTCTGAACGAGTGCCAACTTCGTATACAAGAGGAATGTCGCAAGAATACACTTATTTAAAACCAATTTCTTTTTTGTTTGTTTGTAAACATCAATATGTTCAAACGATGGCGTCGGTAGAAAATGTTGCACAACGTCGCCAACTTCGTCAGTCGATAAATTATCGAATTAAGACGAGCGTTGCGAACATACGTTGTATTTAGATTTGATTAGCATTTTCTGTGTTTCGAAACATAGTTTTAACCAAGTAAATTGCCAAGAAATAGTTTATTCAAATGCAATGAAAATTTTATGTTGGTACTGTAACATATTTATGGCAAATTTGACAGATTCTGCTTGACAATATATTAATGTTTACACGTGAACAAAAATAAATTCAATTTCGATTATAATTTAATTACACTTCATACCTAATACATGTATGGTAATTTCGTATTACTTTTTAATTATATTCAAACAAATCTTTTCTATCCGTGTAGTTTTACCTGCAATGTTGACTATATTTGTGCGGTAGATAACTAAAAATAGTCGTTAGTTAACAAAAAAAAAAGTAATTATGTTCCCAAGTAACACAAAGAACATAGTTCGTCACGAGTTCTGGATATTTTCGTTAATTTGACAGTAGATACGTTACTAGCATTTTTATGGATAAATGAAGAAAAATTACCTCTTTTTTTAAAGTTTGAATTTAAATTTTAGAGTATATATATTACTACATAGCAGAGTTGTTAAAGAATTTAGAGTATATATATTACTACATAGCAGAGTTGTTAAAGAATGCATTCTTTTGGGAATGCATTCATCTAAAAAATTGAAAAGAATGGGAATTCAAAATGAATGCATTCATTTTTATTCATTCGCTTGATTCCAATCAGATGGCCTTCAAAATGATTGCATTCATCAAGAATGCGTTCATTTCAGTCTGAATTCTTTTTTTGGCAAAAAAGAATTCAAAAAAACAATGAATGGATTAATTTTTTCGCATTCATTTGTTTTTGTAATTTGTCAGAAAAATCAGGGTTACAATATTAAAGTCGTAAAATCCCGCATTTTCCGGAGTTTTTGTTGTTATTGACATTTTAATGAAAATATATCATTGCTATTGGAAAATTATGAGAGCATATTTTATTAAAATCTGCGTTTTCACAAATATGTGAACAATTACAATGAATTGGACAACTTTGTGGCAAACATTTTCGGGAATTATGAGATCGTGGGACTAGATTTTTGTCAGCGACACACATACGGCAAATTCCTTGAATCTCAAATTTCGTATTTTGAAGCAGCGCAGCGTCTACAGTGTTGATGTTGCGCATTTTTGTTTAGTAGCGAAATACTAAAAAGAAAGTACTTAACAATACTAATTATGTATATAATGGCATTTATTTAACAATTTAAATAAATTTATTTATTGTACTTATTAATCTAAAATTTTGCGTACGTATAGTGGTTTGAAAAAGAATAAAAAGTTGTCAAATTTAATTACATGTCAACTGGCTTGCTTTTTTTTAATTTCTTATTGGCACATAATTAACACATTTTAATAATTATTAAGGGTGTGTGCGAGTTCGAATAAATTGCTGACTAAGCAAAACTTTGTCGGTAATGCAGCGTTTATTTTTCAATTTAGCTACCTTTCGAGCAAACTAAATTGTAAGACATCAAACAGATATATGATAATCGTTTTATTAGGGACTTCAACAATTACCGCTTACTGAATGGCGATCGAATTAAAACTCGTACAATTTAGTTTAATCAGCAATTTAGTCGAACTCTCAATATGAAAAATATGCGTTTTAAAAATAGTACTTTTGTAATTCATTAAGGCGAAAAGTACAAACTTACGTTTTCTACGTTTTTCTTTTTTTAGTTTTTGGATATTTCACATCACCTTGTCTATTTTATTGGATTAAAAAAATATAATAATTATTAAGGGGCCTATTATGATTAGCGAAGCGAATGTACTTGGCGAAGCGAACGCTTTGGCGAAGCGAACGCAATTTGGCGAATGAACTGGCGAATGTACTAATTTTTATGGTTTTAAAAGTGAGCAACACTTACAACATTGACGGATAGAATTATCATTTCAGAGTTGAAAAAAATAGTATCATGTTGCGTACTTTTAGTACTGCCTTTTTTTTAGAACAGATACTATTTTATCTTAATATCTATTTTTTTATTATTAAAAAACCATTTAATATTATTTATGGTTTAAAAAACGTTAACTCGATTCAGAACAATAATACTTTTTCGGTTTTTTGTTATTTTTTGTCTATAAAAGATTAAAAAGTATCCAAATAAACTTCGGAACAATTCAAATTAGTTAAAATGTACAGTAAAATATGTTTTTAAATGTTAATATTGGAATTATTTTAACATAAAAATAAATACTTTTTATTAAAAAAAGTAGTTTTTTATTTGGAGCAATACTTCTTTTATTTTAATTTAAAGAAACCCTAGAGTTACAAAACAGCTGATGAGAATATACTTGTTTAGAAAAATAATAAAAATGTTCCAAAAAAACGATGGGCCCAAAGCAATCAAAGAAGAGCGTGTTAAACAGAAGCCAATGCGGTGTGCAGAAAGCTGGAGCGACGACGAGGAGGAAGACTACAATAAGTTACAGTGATGGTGGTCTGTCCTCCTCTGTGGCACAAATAACTTCGCGCGATGAACCAAGCTGCATCCTCAGCAGCAGTCGGAGCAGTTTCAGACATTTCTTTTATTAGTGTTAAGTTTAAAATCAAAATAAAAAGTGTGAAAAAAATTGTTTTTTTTTACGTTTATTAGTTAGGTCACAAAAAACTCAAAATTATAGGGCCCTATTATGATTAGCGAAGCGAATGGTTTTGGCGAAGCGAACGTCCAAAAAGCTATTACGGTTACATTCGCCAGACTTCATTCGCCAAAAAACGGGAAAAGTTAAGCGAACGTAAAAAAACATGCAACACTCAACCGATTTTCGTTCGCTTCAAGTGTCAAAATCAAGCGAATCAACAGTTCATGTGACGAATCGGCGAACGTATCTTTATCTATTGTTTTTCAGTTTTTTTTTTGATTTTTAATTTTTTTTTCTTTTGTGCTTTTGTTTATTAGGCTTTTTCTGATTTTCAATTTATCTTATCCTTTAGTTTTTATAGAAGGATGTCTATAATTTTGAGTTTTTTGTGACCTAACTAATAAACGTAAAAAAAAACAATTTTTTTCACACTTTTTATTTTGATTTTAAACTTAACACTAATAAAAGAAATGTCTGGAACTGCTCCGACTGCTGCTGAGGATGCAGCTTGGTTCATCGCGCGAAGTTATTTGTGCCACAGAGGAGGACAGACCACCATCACTGTAACTTATTGTAGTCTTCCTCCTCGTCGTCGCTCCAGCTTTCTGCACACCGCATTGGCTTCTGTTTAACAAGCTCTTCTTTGATTGCTTTGGGCCCATCGTTTTTTTGGAACATTTTTATTATTTTTCTAAACAAGTATATTCACATCAGCTGTTTTGAAACTCTAGGGTTTCTTTAAATTAAAATAAAAGAAGTATTGCTCCAAATAAAAAAACTACTTTTTTTAATAAAAAGTATTTATTTTTATGTAAAAATAATTCCAATATTAACATTTAAAAACATATTTTACTGTACATTTTAACTAATTTGAATTATTCCGAAGTTTATTTGGATACTTTTTAATCTTTTATAGACAAAAAATAACAAAAAACCGAAAAAGTATTATTGTTCTGAATCGAGTTAACGTTTTTTAAACCATAAATAATATTAAATGGTTTTTTAATAATAAAAAAATAGATATTAACATAAAATAGTATCTGTTCTAAAAAAAAGGCAGTACTAAAAGTACGCAACATGATACTATTTTTTTCAACTCCGAAATGATAATTTTATCCGTCAATGTTGTAAGTGTTGCTCACTTTTAAAACCATAAAAATTAGTACATTCGCCAGTTCATTCGCCAAATTGCGTTCGCTTCGCCAAAGCGTTCGCTTCGCCAAGTACATTCGCTTCGCTAATCATAATAGGTCCCATAGACATCCTTCTATAAAAACTAAAGAATAAGATAAATTGAAAATCAGAAAAAGCCTAATAAACAAAAGCACAAAAAAAAAAATTAAAAATCAAAATAAAAACTAAAGAATAAGATAAATTGAAAATCAGAAAAAGCCTAATAAACAAAAGCACAAAAAAAAAAATTAAAAATCAAAAGAAAAACTGAAAAACAATAGATAAAGATACGTTCGCCGATTCGTCACATGAACTGTTGATTCGCTTGATTTTGACACTTGAAGCGAATGAAAATCGGTTGAGTGTTGCATGTTTTTTTACGTTCGCTTAACTTTTCCCGTTTTTTGGCGAATGAAGTCTGGCGAATGTAACCGTAATAGCTTTTTGGACGTTCGCTTCGCCAAAACCATTCGCTTCGCTAATCATAATAGGGCCCTAAAATATAGATATTATTTACATACAAAAAAGATTTCTGACATCGGTTTGGATTATTTTTATATTATTTTACAGATTATACCCCTTTCAGTTTGTCCGGTATTTTTAAACATTTTTTTTTCTAAATGTGTGTGTATTTTATTTGCATACATAGTTTAATTTTAGCATAAGAACTAAACATTTGAAAACAAGGTAAGTATCGAGTACGAGAAAATAGTGATATTTTGTATCACTAATTGGTACGCGCAACGAAAAGTACAAACTTAACGTTTTCCCAACGTTCTTCGCAACAATTTGATCTTTGCGTTTCCTGGAATTGTCATCAATGTTTTCGGCCCGTGCCAACCGCACGGCCGGACTATTGCTATGCACAATTCGGGCGCGCTCAAGTACAGCGCGCGAAGTCCTCGAACTTATTTCGTGGAATTGTTGCGACATAACATTTTTGCAATAATCGTTAATTTACGCAATGTCGATTCAGTCGGAAAAGAATTTTCCTGCAACAAATCACATTCGCCGTTTTCTTTTTGTCTTTTGTTGCTAGAAATATCCAAAAATGACACAGTATACTTGGGGAAAAACTGTATTAAAAAATGTAATGCCCCTTAGCATGATAGTGGCGATATGTATATGTATATATTTTAATTACGCAAAAACAAAATGTTACTTTATACATAATTAGTAGTTAGTAATAATTTTTAGTACTTCGCTACTAAACAAAAATGCGCAACATCAACACTGTAGACGCTGCGCTGCTTCAAAATACGAAATTTGAAATTCAAGGAATTTGCCGTATGTGTGTCGCTGACAAAAATCTAGTCCCACGATCTCATAATTCCCGAAAATGTTTGCCACAAAGTTGTCCAATTCATTGTAATTGTTCACATATTTGTGAAAACGCAGATTTTAATAAAATGTGCTCTCATAATTTTCCAATAACAATGATATATTTTCATTAAAATGTCAATAACAACAAAAATTCCGGAAAATGCGGGATTTTACGACTTTAATATTGTAACCCTTTTTTTTCTGACAAATTACAAAAACAAATGAATGCCATAAAATGAATGCATTCATTGTTTTTTGAATTCTTTTTTGCCAAAAGAGAATTCAGACTGAAATGAATGCATTCTTTGATGAATGCATTCATTTTGAAGGCCATCTGATTGGGAATTAAAGCGTTTGAATTCCCATTCTTTTGACAAATATGAATGCATTCATTTTGAATTCCCATTTATTTGAGTACAAAAGAATTAAAGAATGCATTCTTTAACAACTCTGCTACATAGATGTCCTTTTTTAGCAAATAAAGGAATTAATTCTACGTATAGATACATATTTGCAACATGTTAATCTATTGACGCAGACAAGTTTTTTTAATTGGTTATCATTCAAAAATACTCCCAAGTACCAGTAGACTATAACATATATGAGCAAATCCAGAAAATTTTTAACTTTTGGGGTTTACAAAATTATACAAAAAAAAAATGCGAACACATATAAGCGTAACCGTAAAAAATGTTTGAACTTATATTTTTTTTTTGCGTCAACTTTATTGAAACTTATGGGATGTTTGAATATTTGCTATAAGGCGTAAATTTAAAAGGATAGTTGCAGCAAGACTTTCATAAACATCTTGTTTTCTTAGTGTAGAAGAGCTAGAGCAATGAAACTTTAGATTTAGATTACTTATATATCTAAGCTGTCTGAACAAGAAAATTGGCATGATCGATCTATTGTGACCTAAGAACCGACCACCTATGTTCAAATACCTCATATAAAATTTACATCTACAGATCAATTTTACTGTATACGTGCTTAGGTAAACTTTTTTGGTTAAATATATATTGACATCATTGGAAATAATCAAAAAAAAGTAATCCGACTACTTTTTTTTTGATTATTTTTTGTTTATTTGAAATAATCAAAAAAAAAAAAGTATTCCGACTACTGTTTTTTGATTATTTGAAATAATCAAAAAAAAAAAAGTAATCCGACTACTTTTTTTTAATTATTTAAATTTTTGATTATTGGAATTTTTTGATTATTTTTTGATTATTTTAATAATTAAAATAACTAATCTTTATATTTTCTGTTTGCTTATTATATCGTCACTGTCATGTCAAAGGGGCATATCAGCATTTTTAAAATCGTTGGGAAATTAAATTTTAAAGTTTGAAGTACTTTAAAAAATAGTAAAATTAAGATTTTTTTAGTGATGTAAAGGCAATAATTGATTGTTTTTAAAGCATCCATCGATTGGTATCATTATTTAATAATATTTTGCCAAACATTAATTTGCCATTTGTTATTTGCAGAAAAATGTTTGAAAAAATATTTTGAAATAATGATGCCCATCGATGGGTGCTTTAAAAACGAACAATTATTGCCTCATCACTAAAAAAAAATCTAAATTTTACTAATTTTTAAAGTACTTCAAACTTTATAATTTGATTTCCCAACATTTTTAAAAATACTGATATGCCTCTTGCGCATGACAGTGATGATATAAGAAGCAAACAGAAAATATTGAGATTAATTATTTTAATTATTGAAATAATCAAAAAATAATCAAAAAATTCTAATAATCAATAAATTTCAATAATCAAAAAAAAAAAAATTAAATAATAAAAAAAAATAGTAGTCGGATTACTTTTTTTGATTATTTTCAAATAATCTGAAAATAATGTTAAATTTTCAAAAAAAAGTATTCCGATTACTAGTTTTTGATTTTTTTAAAATTGTCGTGAAAATAATCAAAAAATATACTAAGAATCAGAGCTCTCGATTACCCGGGTTTTTCGAGCTACCCGGGTAATACCCGGGTTGTTCAAATACTCGAAAAACCCGGGTATTAAATTTTCGAGCTACCCGGGTAGTTCGTAAAACCCGGGTAGTTGGTTCGTTCGTTTGTTCGAGCTATTCGAGTAGCTCGTTTGTTCGAGTAGCTCGATGGCTCGTTCGTTGTTCGAGTAGCTCGATCGTTGTTCGAGCTTCGAGTAGCTTGTTCGTTCGTTTGTTCGATTGACGATTGTTCATTTGATCGCTTGTTAATTTGTCTGTCCGTTCGTTTGCTTGATGTGGGAGTTGGTCGGAAGTGGTTGGAAAAATGTAGGTGGACAAAAGTGGGTGGGTGGGCAAAAGTGGGCGGAAAGTGATAAAAAGACCGAAAAAAATTTTATTGCAGAAATCGGTAGCAGACATCAAGGGAAATCGAATGGTACCACTCTCAGTGGTCCCTGACCCCCAAAAGGGGGTCAAAAACCACTTTTTGTCCAAAAATTGTTTATTGCGGAAATGGATAGCGAACCTCATTAGAAGACTAATGGTACCCTTTGGAGTGGTCCATGACCCCCAAAAGGGGGTCAAAACCCATTTATGACCCAATAATTTTTATCTCGGAAATCGATAGCGGACATCATTAGAAGGTTAATGGTAAAAGGGGGTCAAAAACCCATTTATGACCAAACAATTTTTATTTCAGAAATCGATAGCGGACACTATTAGAATGCTATTGGTACACTTTGGAGTGGTCCATGACCCCCAAAAGGGGGTCAAAAACCCATTTATGACCCAAACATTTTTATCTCGGAAATCGATAGCGGACATCATTAGAAGGCTAATGGTACCCTTTGGAGTGGTCCAGGTCCCCCCAAAGGGGGTCAAAAACCCCATTTTCGGTCTTTTTATCACTTTCCGCCCACTTTTGCCCACCCACCCACTTTTGTCCACCTAAATTTTTCCAACCACTTCCGACCAACTCCCACATCAAGCAAACGAACGGACAGACAAATTAACAAGCGATCAAATGAACAATCGTCAATCGAACAAACGAACGAACAAGCTACTCGAAGCTCGAACAACGATCGAGCTACTCGAACAACGAACGAGCCATCGAGCTACTCGAACAAACGAGCTACTCGAATAGCTCGAACAAACGAACGAACCAACTACCCGGGTTTTGCGAACTACCCGGGTAGCTCGAACATTTAATACCCGGGTTTTTCGAGTATTTGAACTACCCGGGTATTACCCGGGCTTTCGAGCGCCCGGGTACCCGGGCTACTCGAAAATACTCGTATGAAATCGAGAGCTCTGCTAAGAATCAAATTACTTTTTGATTATTTCTAATCGTAATCGAAATTTTTGATTACGACTACAAAGATTCGTAATCAAAATTTTTGATTACGACTACTAAAGAATAGTAATCGTTTAGTAGTCATTACAAAAGTAGTCATTACTTTTACAGCTCTGGTTCTATCATATGTTGAAATTTTTTTCTCTTAATAAAAAATGATAGATCAATAATATTGAAGCGTTTGGGATATTGGGCACTTTTTCGACTTATATTTTTGTTTGTATTCAGATTAAAATTGTAGTGATATATTGGAAGTTTTACCAATAGTTATGATTAGAACGACACAAAACGTGCGCGTACCATCGGCATTTTTGACGTTTTTCTTATTTTGGCCACATGTAGCAAATCGACAGGGCAACTTATGAACTTAAAAATGGTTGAGATTTATTAATACAAGTATTCTTAACAATAATCAATTAAAATGTAAAATATAAAAAGCAACATATCATTTTTATTCATATCTTTATGTTGGTATCAAGAAGGTTAAAATTTTTATGGATTTGATGACTGACATCACTACATCTTAATATAGTTTATATTTAATACCCATTACGTAATATATAAGGGCATATAGTATCCAAGCATCGACCAAGCCGAAGATAACTCATACAAGTTTTTTTTTTTAATTTTATTTTATTTTAACAAAGTATAATTATTTTTTAAAAATCAAATTAAAAATACATCGAAAGTAACGCGTTTTTAGTTATATTTAGAGTTCTATTACATATATAATATTTGAATAAACGTAATAATATGGTATGTTTCTGATAGATAGCTTATTGCTGTTTACGCTAGTTATGTTTAGTTAAATTTCATGGTTCAAGTCTCTGCATTTATAATGTTATGTATTATCTCACTATGTTCGTTACTTGGTTTTTCATTCATAATTATTTAAGTATTCAGTATACTGATTCGGGAAATCACAAAAGAAACGTTTACCATTTAATGTGCCATCAGTTAAGTTCGAGCAAGTTCTCGGGTAGATAAGATTTCAAATTGGATGGTGTACCGCGCTCCGTGGACCCATTTCCGCTGACGTCAAGTGATGCCCAAAGACTGCTGCTAGCGGTAGTTGACTTCCAAACTGAGCCAGAGCACCATGAATCTTCGTTGGTTCAGATAGTGTCATGTTTTAAGAATTTGTATGTTTTGGATTTAGTTTGATAACATATTTTTACCGGAAGCACGACGAGTTGGGCGCCATTCAAAAAGTAAACAATAACAAAATAGCATAGTACATAAGAATTTGGTGTGAATAAATATTAACGTAGAAGATATAGTATAAAATGTCTTAGTCAACTCAGTGTTTTCGAAACCACCTCCTTTATACAACAAAAAGCTAGGAAACAAGGACATTTTGAATTATTTTTCCCATAACTTTTTTTTAGACCTAAGAGTCATATTATATGCGGATAAATTATATAGGTTAAATATTTATATTTTTCCGAAAAAGAGTAACTTAATATTACATAAAATAAGGAAACAGATATCACCAACTCACTGTGAATTAACAATATTCAACATTTTAAATTAAATTTTGTTTGAATAACACGTGTTTTATAAAACGAATTGATTCTGCGTACAGACATAGTTTAAATCAATTGAAATTCTTTAAAATCTGTTAAAAAGGATGTTTATTCTCGATAGATTATATTATATTCGGCAAAAATGTTGATACTTGCAAGAAACTGGTGAACTTATATAGCACTTTTGGAGCTAGTTTCTAGCTCTAATTATTGCATATTGAGTTGTATGCGTGTTTTAAACTCTAAATCGATTAAGGTAGTTCAGAGTGCGACTCAACAACGATTATTAATAATACAACCATGATCGCGCTCACATTTGTTATACATACAAATAAATTTACTTATCCTAATTTATATTTCAATTCAAAGAAAAGTATATAAATTTAAAAGTGTCAAAAACTTAAGTTCATCAAATTGAGTTTGAAATTATTTCACATGGACTGGATTGATTGAATTAACATAAATTCAAATTTTTGTTAATCACACTGTTATTTAAGAATACAAAAATTAACAAATAGTATTCCAAACTTAATATGTATTAAAATGTTTTATATATTATAAGAAATAAATATCTATTTATTTATATCGTTAGCTATATATGTAGTAATGCTTATCTACAAATTCAATAGAACTATATATTTTAATATTATTTTTAAATATATATTTTCTATTTTTTAAATTAAGCTTATTATTTAGTAGATATGTTTTGAATTTTGTCGATAAGCGGAACAGCAATAACGTTGAAGTTCTGAATAAAATTGACTTATGTTACAAAACTAATGTATAATAGTCAAGTAAAAGTTAAGTCATGTGCATTAAATTGTTAATATATATTTGGTTTATTAGCGTTTTGACACTATATTGGTATGGCATACCACAATTGAAATAGAGCAGTATAAACGTAAAAGTGATTATGTCAAAAATGTATATCAACTTGTAATATCATTAAAATCTTCTAAGGAAGATGAACTAGTGTTTTATTATTTCGACTTGTAATGGTAACTGCATTTATTATTTTTTTTGTCTTACCGACCATAACTTTCACAATTTTTAAAGTTATCAGTTAAAAGTTAAAATACTTTAAAAAAATTCCAGTTGAACTAACCTTACTTACTGGTTTATATTAGTCAAAATCAGCCAATATCTATATTAGCAGTGAGCCTATTGTAAAAAAATAATTTTCATTTTACTTGTCACAAACATCTTGCAAGTGTTACGAGTATGGGGCCTTCCATGGCTCATAATATTTAAAATGTCGTGGATATTCTTCAAACTTTGTGAGTTACTAGTACAAATTAATAGTCACTATTTCTATGATTTTTAATTAATTTTGTAGGTACGATAAAAGGACACAAATTTTAGGAACTCAAGAGACTAACTTTTAAATGAAAAATGTTTTTTTAGGGCATACCAATTAACTAATTCATATCTATGATAAATAAATATGATACCGATATGTCAAAATGTAGTCACAGACGTCGCTTTTCAAATGCCTTTACCTTATCGCGGGACTCATTAAACTCATTCGTAAGAGCTCTCAAAGCATTTTTTTTTTCAAATATATGGAGAACAATTATGTTCTTTCTCAACCAAGCAACCATAGTAAGCTCTTATTTACAAACGACTTGATGTCCCCCGATGCATTAGAAAGATAACGACCTTAGCTACATTTTGTCATGTTTTGATCAAAATTTAGATTGGCCAGTTTGGCCAGATTAACTTTTTGAGGAAAAAAGAAACACTAAAAATTGAATGTTCATTTAAAAGTTTAACAAAGTCTCTTCACTCAACTCCTAAAATATTTGTATTTTAGCCGTTAATACAAAATTATTATTTAATATTAAACATGTTTATATATAATAAATATTGTCAAGCATTATTAACAATTTTTGTCAGTGACTAAAAAAATTAAATAAAAAGGCTTAAACCCGTCAACAACTACCGTTATTCACATAGCATTAGAATCGTTTAAATATGCTCAGAAATCTATATTTTATATAGATTTTTAATAAGATATTTTAATAAGATCATTTAAAATATAATTTCATTGGTTTAATAATGGGATTGTGAAAAACATAAAAAATTCTACTAAGATCATTTAAAATATAATTTCATTTTATAATGGGATTGTAAAAAACAATGCCTATATATTTTCTATTTTTATACCCTACACTAAGAGTGAAAGTGTATATTCAGTTTGGTACGCCCTGAAAAAAGCATCTCCGGTATGGAAAAGTATATATATTCTTGATCAGCATGACCTCCTGAGTCGATTTAGCGATGTCCGTCTGTCTGTTTATCCGTCTGTCTGTCTGTTGAAATCACGATTACAGAAAAAGTTGAAGAGCTAGAGCAATGAATTTGGATTACTTATATATCTAAGCTGTCTGAACAAGAAAATTTGCATAATCGGACTATTGTGACCTGAGAATCGACTACTTATGTTCAAATACCTCAAATTAAATTTACATCTACGAATCAATTTTACTGTATACGTGCTTAGGTTAACTTTTTTGGTCAAATATATATTGACATTATGCTGAAATAAATGAAAAAATATTTTCCCACGAAATGACTTGTGGTTCCCAAAAAAATCGCAATTCGGTATACCTACCCATTTCTAAATATGGGTGGGTAAGTTTGTAGTTATTTTCAGGATTCGAATATCCTGGTGACTTATATACCACTTTGAATGGTAACCACACATATGTGTAGGGTATTTATAGTCGGCTTAGACTGACTATAATTTTGATAATCCTAACTATCATAATAACACCTACTTTAAAATTTCCCATGTGATCTAACCTTCCCAACTGGTTTTATATCGTCTTTGTTGAAATAAAACTTACTAACAACATTCAAAATTTTTCAATATTTGTTTGGCAAAAACATTTATTTATTCGTAGAATATTTCCTCATTAAAAATGTTTTTGAATAGTTTTACTTCTACAATAACGATATAAAATAAGACAAATTTGATTGTTGTAAACATTTCAAGAATCTAAATTATTTCAACTGCAATAATATTCTAGAATGATAAACTCAAGATTTTACATGAGTTTTGAGAAACATAATATTAATATATTCAAATTTCAAGTAAATATTTTACAAATTGAGTTATATATGCTAATTGAAAAATATTTGTACTGAGGCCCAATTATTAGCACAGTTGTCAAGAAGAAGTATAATAAAAAAAAGTGGTAATTAAAAAATTCTCATTTGTGATGACTCAAGAAAAATAAGTCCAATAATTACGTAAGCGCTTCAATGGAAAAGCGTGCTTATAAAATCAGAACATGACCCACAAATATGATAAATATCATAAAAAACATTAAGAATTATGGAACATATTATTTCGTTGTTTTAATGATACAGTACTCTAGAATTGATTGTCATTTCTATGTTGACATTTTTTCTAAATGTTTACGTTAAAATAATTTTATTATTCGAATATTTGACTATGCAACATTTTAATAACTTAATACTTTTTAATCGTTGAGAACATTTAAAGAAAAATATAAAATTATATTCACTAGAAGAATAAATAATATGTAACCTGAAGATTGCATATAATACCATGTTCATAAGGCCATGTTCTCAAAGATATATTACAAAATAATCCGATGAGAGGCACAAAATATACAAATAAACCACTGACTGGTTCTATGTCAGTTATTTCGTTTACAAATTGTTTCTTACTAAGTAAAATCTTATCTTGGTACAAAATGTTGTCCCTCTTCTTTTATACAAATTTGCATTTGTTTAAGATAAGAATAATTAAATAAACACATTTTATGTTTGCACTTATATGTAATCTGTATTTATTCATTAAAGCTTAATAATAATTAAACAATTTTTATTTATTCTCCCCCTAATATATATGCAAAAGTCTTTAAGAATTGGCATGGCAACTTGATTTTTGGAGATTTTCTCCAAAAGTATCAAACATGAATCACTTACGTAATTAATGGACAGCTTTTTATTGTTTAATGTTATTTAATAAAAAATAATGTTGTAACTTCAATATTTGTATTTTTTTTTTAATTAATCGTTCTAAACGAAAAATTATATGTTTTAACTAATAACATAAAACAATTTGTGGTTTTACGCCCGCAGTCTTCAACTATTGCATAGATTCTATAAGGCAGTTGTGTTGAGCAGACGGACGCTTTTAACATGACAAACGAATTGACATTTCTGCCATTCGAAATTATGGCAGACATACTTTTCAAAAGCCGCTTGTACTTGTAATATATGGATATAAACGATTTTTTTGCAGTATATAAAAAATGTACTTGTAATAATGCAAATATTTGATTTAATTGCATTCTAACAAATAGTATTATTATTTATTTTTTGCTTAAGGAAATTGTTAGGATTAATTGTTATCCACAATTTTAGAACGAGGATGTGATAAAATCAATCGTGCGATCAGTCACATTTCAGCCAAATTATCAGAAATTGTGATAACTTCGTAATTCTGTTCGTTGACCATATTAAAAAATATAATCTTAGTCATCAACTATGGAACGAACGTATTTAGAAATTAAATCAAAGTCCGTTTCCCTACCCGTTTGCATATTTTGATGTTGTTGTTGGTGATGTTGGTTCTGCGTTTGATGCCAAACATTATTCCCAACAGCACCAACATTTGCAACAACATTATTAACTATTCCACCATTTCCAGCAGCATTGCTGGCATTACCGGCACTTGAATTGTTATTGATGTTACCGCCAACAGCAGTACCTGCTTGATTTTGAGCTCCTGTATTGACGCCACTTACACCGCCAGCACTATTACAGTTTCCGGCACTGCTGCCAACGTGGTTTACGACGCCATTACCCACATTGTTAACAGTGCCTAACCCCGAGTTTCCGCCGCCAGAGTTGCTGTTGTTACCACCATTATTTCCGCTACTTCCGTTGCCACTGCTGTTACTAGAGTTGTTACCACTGGATCCTCCACCGTTTCCGCCATTACCACTTGAATTTACACTATTACCGCCGCCATTATTTCCAGCACCCGGTGTACTTGGTTGATTTGTTGATTGTGGTAAATGTTGCAGAATACTTTGTACTTCATTTTCGCTTGGAGACTCAGCGCATATTGTTGTATTACCAAGAACACAGTTGTTTAAAGTCATTTGTGCTTTGTTAGCTTCTTCTCTTGTAGCATATTTACATAAGGCAATTCCTTGGTTCAGATATAAATGGAAAGTAATAAGTGGTCCATGTTGCATACATAATGTTCGTAATGTTGAGCCATCGATCTGTGAAAGTAGTTTTTATAATCATTCTGATCTACATACTATTTGCGTAAACTACCTGTGCGGTTAAATTTTTCAAAAGCAGCCAGTTTGAATTCCAACTAGAATTTGTACCAGTCCACGTCGAGTTTGCATTATGAGTGCGAACCCCGACAATCCAACCATTTGAACTACCACTCACAACGGAGGATGGATTCGTTACAGAAACAACGCCACTTTTGTTAGAGCCTAAACCGGGTGGTGGTCCGCGAGATGTCTTGTTCATTGGAGTTGCCCATAATTCAGATGTGCTACATTGTTGAGGATTATCAGACCAACTGCAAATATATGCAAAAGTTATTATTTTGTAATAAATAAAACACAATATTGATTTGCCTTGGAAAGTTTTGATTGCTCGATGAAGGATTAAAACTCCAAGTTGAAGATGATAAACTTAAGGGTGGTAAATCAGTCGGAGAATTTTTGCTTGTATTAGAAAAAATATCAGCATCTTTTGGCGTCGGATTAATAGACAATGGTGATCTAGCTACACTACCGGGAGTTATACTTGGATCATCTTCTATGCTTTTTATTTGAGATCCCTAAACAATATACATTAATAAATTAATTAAAAACATATAAAAATAACATAACCCAATACCTTCCACGGTTTTCCCGGTTCAAACTCTTGTACTAGATCAGTATATGCCGTTGCAGATGAAGGCTGTGCAACTGACCAGTCTTTATTCTCATTATCATTTGATTGATCTGGCCAACCATCACCGATATTACGTGCGGTAGACCATGTGCTTCATGTTGATTGAAGGTTAATTACAAATGGTCAAAATCAATGACATACACGCTTACCCATCACTTTGCATTCCTAGAGGTCCTCCCATACTATTTGTATTGGATGAAGATAAGTTTTTAGTTGTTCCAGGAGCACGAGAAAAATCGGTGTTATCTGAAGTAACTTCTTTATCTAATACTGGAAGCTTCCATTGATTTAATCTAGATTGCTGACTTGGTGTGGCCTGATATCCTCCAGGCTATTTTACATATCAATAGATTTAACAAAATAATTCGATATTTGTTTTTAATTATTACCTTATTTAAATTTATTTCTGAGAAATTTCCCTGAAGTGCATTGAGCGCATCATTTTGCCCGCGCAAATACTCAGCATTGGAATTGGTTACGTGCGGGGATCCTGTATGTTGTTGTGGAGTTTGTTGAAGATTTTGCTGTTTGATATAAATGGCTTGTTGTGCATTAATTTGGTTTTGGAGATTTTGAATCTGTTGTTTATATTTTGCTATAGTAACATTTATTTGAATATTGTTGCCATGGCGTCCTAATGATTGTTGAGCTGATTGGAGATGCTATAGATTTGTATATATAAATATTAATAGTTTCAATTAGGGTTTTTACATTAGACTAACCTTTATGTTACTGAGTAGTTGGTTTAGTAACAAAAGTGTGGCTGGTGCTAATGGTTGATTAAGAATTTGGCTGGACAAATAGCCACTATGTACCGCCAATTGAATTTGTTGCACGAGCATGCGTAGCTGGTGTGCTGAAGGTTGGGCAGAACTATTGGAAACAGCATTTACGGCAGCTGCCGTTACATTTGCACTTTGTCCAAATGCTACAGCGGCGGAATTTAAAGATGGCGGTCCACCAGCGACGGTATGAGGGCCTTGATTTAGGTATTTCTGCACATGTAAAGGTTGCATGGTATTCAGTGCTGCCAAATTATTACCGACGCCACCAACTGTATTGCCCATATTGTTTAATAAATTATTGTTCTAAAAGTATATGTTAAAAATAAATGTTTTGTATATATAAAGATTGTATTTTTCGTACCGAAGGAAATGGAATAGTTGGTTGAGTATTAGTAGTTGGGTATCTAGACTGAAAGCCGGCACTTGCATTGGAATGATCACCGTAAGAACCTAGTGATTCTTCATGTCGCCGCCATGGTTCCATATTCATATTAGCATTTGTACGTAGCATTTCAGCTGCCTCCTCTATATTCATGTTTGCACTGATTAATGCTCGCTCAACGTCTTCTTTTTTGTAGCCTGTGTCGACTAGCATGCGATATTGTTTACTATTTTTGATCATATCACTATTCATGCCAATACCAACAACACTCATTTTTGGTTGAGATTTGTTAACGATGCCGCCATGCGTCCAATCGTTAGCCATATCGTTTGATTCTGATCCTGCAGCACCCCAACCACTTCCACCAGTTATTTTTGTAGAATTTTTGTTCCAGGAAACAACAGCTGGCGAATCAGTCCACGCATTGCCACCACCTACACCAGCACCTAGTTGACTTATGCCGCCGCCAGATTTG
Organism: Dryomyza anilis; assembly: GCA_951804985.1. Classification (NCBI taxonomy): domain Eukaryota; kingdom Metazoa; phylum Arthropoda; class Insecta; order Diptera; family Dryomyzidae; genus Dryomyza; species Dryomyza anilis. The sequence goes on from OX638135.1 coordinate 63,956,851, forward strand.
TCATCACCCCAATTGCCACTACCTGCCGGGACGTTGTGATTGCCGCCATCGTCTCCCCATGAGCCCGTGTTACGTACATTACCACCGGCAGCGCCAGGATGCACCCACATCGTGTTATCAGGTTTGAGTGGTCCACCAACAGTCGGACCAACCCCAGAACCGACGCCCAAACGACTTTGAGGACCAACTCCCCCCATTGAATTATTGGGATTGCCGCTGACACCAACAGCACCGGGCGCTCCCAGACCTCCAGAACCGCCAGCATTAAGTCCGCCTACACCAGCATTTGCCGGATTTTGGCCACCTATGGCACTACGTATTAAATGGCTACGATTCATTGGATCGGACAGTTCCTTCCAGTGCGAGGCACCACCAGGTACACGTGATTGTTGTCCCCACAGAGACGTCCCATCGTCATAATTTGGTATATTGCGACGCTGTGGCGGAGGTGAAGGCTCCTCCCAGCCAGATGTTTGTTTTGCTGTCATTGCGGAAATATCTTTTGGTCCCACAACGGATGGCGAAGGACCCCATGGCGTATTTGAGTTTCCACCAACGCTACCCGTCCCGCTAATGCCGCCAGCGCCAATGCCACCACTGACAGCTGCCGTTACGACCACATTTACCGGTGCATTCGCACTTGGTCCGACCATTTTACTCATTGGCATTTGACCATGAGACACAGCATGATGCTGGCCCCACATTTCAGAAGTGCCATTAAGACGGCCAGAAATTCCCCGTGGATCACCACGAATTGGATCGCGTGGATCAATCATGCGCATATCACGCGGATCAGCATTGACAGCAGCACGCATAGCTTCACGTGGATCTACATTGCGTATATCAAGCGGAACCATTGGTACATTGCGAATATCCCGGGGATCACCCCAGCTATTTCCACAAGCGTTGCCAACTGCACTGGAACCACCAACCACATTAACACCACCTGTGCTACCAACGTTGCCATTGCCGACAGTAGCTACAAATAAATTGAAAATAAAAAAATAAAATAAATATTAAAATACGAACAATCAATTCTAATTCATACTTACAACTACCAGCACCAACAACAGCACCAATATTGTTAGATGTTGCGCCTGGTACATTTCCGCCACCGCCGCTAGTAGCAACATTAACATTTCCCTGACCCCATTGTGGACCGCCACTTACAGCGGCTGCGTTGACACCGCCAACGCCACTCACACCGACACTGCTGCCACTGGCACTAGGATTAGTTGCTGATCCCGTCCAAACGTTAGTGCTATCGGCGCCATCGTCGTCCTCGCCCCATGTGCCACCCAAATTGGACGAGGGAGTATGTCCCCAAGGAGTTTTTTGCACAGGTTGGGGTGGCGGTTGACCACCGTTTCGTAAATTTGATTCCCATAAATCAGTACCGTTATTTATGTTAGGTTTCCACATTGGCGGACCACCCGCCGGATCCTTGTTGGAGGGTTCAGGTGAGCTTGGCACTTCCCAGTTCGTATCCTGATTGACATGCTGACATCCCCATCCATCCTGAGAAAATAATGCTTCACGCATTGTATTCAACTGTTCTAGTTGATTTTTAGCAGCTGCAGCAGATGTTCCGCCCCCTACCAAACCGCCGGTGACATTACTAGCATTGTTGCCACTGTTATTGTTGCTGTTGTTACAAGTATTGCTGTTGCTGCTTAGGCCACCTGTGTTACCGTTATTTTGAGCAGACTATAATTACAAAAATACAAAAAAACATTAAAAAATATTATTTTGTATATAACAATAATCCATAAAGTCAAGATTTTTTTAGTTTTGATAAATATATTTATAAAATTAGCGCTTCTGAAAAACTTTGGTTCTACTCATTTTCTGCTTGAGGAGACACTACATAGTAAAATACTGACTGTTGACAAAGAAAACAATTCCACTAGGAAGGTACACTTGGCAACCAAATCGTTTATGGCCACAATGAGATTCCGCAAACCACCCACAGTTTGGCTTAAAACCAAGAAAGTCGTTCTGTACATGATCAAGAGATCAAGAGGAAAAACATCTCCCATACTTAATACTGAAATTAAAGCGAAATTTATTCAACAGCTCCACAACTGTTGAGGTCGCTGAATGCAGCCAATGCATTGAAAAACAAAACCAAACGACTACACTGTGGCTGAACATGCAACGAATACAGAAGGTGCAGCGAGTGAGCGTAACTAGCACGTAACTAACAAATCTGCCGCTCGGCGTTCGACAGAAGTAATGTTGTTGTCGGTACTTATGTGTTAATAAAAAATATAACAAACATTATTTAACAAACAAAAAAATTGTACCAAAAAAAAATCTGGTCGATAAGCAATATACCCTACAATTTTTTAAATTAAATATTGAAAAAAAAAATATATATAATAAAAAAAATGTTGTTCGATAAATAAAAACTTTTTCTTATACCTTTTGATAAAATTAATAATACGTATCATTAAATTTGTACAGGTCTTTCTTATGGAAATTACAATATCACATTATAAAATTTATGGTACAACCACACATTGTATTAAGAGTTTCAATAATACTGAACTGATGGGACGCATCCTATTGACCAATTTTAATGGTATAAATTATTGTTTTTCTATTGAAATACTATCAATTTACCATGATTTTTTTCTGGGTGTAGTTTAAAATCAATTACAAAATTTCTACCGAACAGACAGACAAGAAAGCAACCTAATAAAAACGTTTTAAAAAGAAAATGATTTATGGTTATGCAGAGTAGTGTTCAAACTAATGATGATAATTATTAACTTTTTTTGTATCGGATCTCATTTTAAAAATATGCTCTATCAATCACTGTTAAAATTTAAAATGCTTGTATATACAAATGACTGAAAAATAGAGTTTTTCTCAAAAACGGTACGTAGTAGGAAAAAACTGAGAATGCAATATTTTCAGATTAGGGGCATTATTATTTCTATTGAAAATTGATTATATAACAGAGTACCAAAATTACGTTTTTAATGAAAATTTTACAAAGTGAATCAATTAGAAAAAAGTTACTAATTTTGATAATTTGTACTGTGCTCTACATTTCATTTCATTTTATTATTCATAATCATAAAGCCAACTCGGGCCAACATAGATTACACAGTAATAAGTAGGTACACGGATAGAAAAGATTTCTTTGAATATGTTTGAATGTAATTAAAAAGTAATACGATATTGCCATACATGTATTAGGAATGAAGTGTAATTAAATTATAATCGAAATTGAATTTATTTTTGTTCACGTGTAAACATTATTATATTGTCCAGCAGAATCTGTCAATTTTACCATAAATATGTTGCAATACCAACATAAATTTTAATTGCATTTGAATAAACTATTTCTTAGCAATTTACTTGGTTAAAACCAAGGATTGAAACCTAAACGAATAACGGTTTCGTTTTCGGTTTCGGTTTTTTCCGCGTTTCGGTTTCGGTTACGGTTTCGGTTTTAAGTTTTTATAACGAAACGGTTTCGGTATACCGGTTCCATGTTACGGTTTCGATTTTGATTTCGGTTTTTGTATAAATTTTCTTTATTTCCATATTTTTTTATATGGTGCTAAATTATGATCAAATTATTATACTGGGGTAAAGTGGGAAACGTAATTTAAACAATGTTTGTTGTTATTTTAGTAAAAATATTGTGTTATATGAATTATTTAATTGATTTCGCCAAGAAAAAAATTTTAATTTAAAATTTTGTGACCACAAACCAATGAAAAGCAACATTTTGACTTCACCTGATATATGATCTGAATTGAAAAGAAGAAGAATTTTGTACAATTTTCATCCATAAAAGCCAAAGAAATTAAATTTCAACAATTCTGTGAACTGCAATATATGTAAACTAGTGATGATCAATTGCAAGAGCAAGGCAAGAAATGTTAATCTTAATCTTTTAAATTTTAAATAAAGATCGAAGACAAATATCTTAAACTGCATATTAATTATGAAAACGAATAGAATTTGAACACTAATTGTATTTAAGTTACTTATTTTCCATATTTTCAATTTCTTAAAAATTTGAATTATATTTTAACAAGAATTAACATATAAAAAATAATTGTATAGAACAAGTGATGTTGACAAGACAATTCAAAATGTCAAGGCCATAATAAAATGAACGAAAAGTCACCAAATACATTTTCAAAATGCTAAATATTTTTTACAAACATCTTTATGTATCTGTCAATTTTTAATCGATGATCTCCATTTTTTTTACCACATGATAAGAAAATGTTAATCTATCAATTGATATTATTTCAACTTTAAAAATGCATCAATTACTTTTTATAATATTAATCAACAAACTCGAAAATTAAGTTTTTCATAAAAATGTATTTGATGACTTTCGTATCTATACAGTATACGATATACATAAACAATAAATATAAGGATTATTTTGTATAGGCATATTTCTGTTTTCGTCACAGATTAAAAAATCCGTATGTAAATAGAACTCAAATAATATCTTGCAGAGTAACATTTTTCTTTGCGAACATCATGCGAACACAAACTCAAACGCTACAAAGCGAATACTAACAGAAAGAAGAGAATATAACAATAACGATTACGTATATATACACTTTCAAAACGACAACTCTTCGTTGCTTTCCTATATCATTGCATGGCAACAAACAGACGCATGACAACAGACATACGCATGACAACAGACATACGCATGACAGCCGACAGACGCAAGACAACAGACAGTCGCATGACAACGGACAGACGCACGGCACCACACTACATGTATGTATCTAGTACAGCTCTCTAGTTGGCAACAACAACGAGTTCTCTTTGTGGTACAAACAATTTCCCAGCAAAATTCTAAAAACTTGGATGCTGCTTTATTCGTATTTTTGTTGTTGTTGCACTTTCAAACGAATCAACGGATTTGTGAAAAAAGATAAACACAAAAAGCAATATATCAGCTAAATATATCACACTGTGAAAATGTTCATGTATTATTTTTTATTACTTCATGATTTCACAATTAACAAAAAAAACTATATATAAAAGTAAAACAAAAATAATAATGTACATAAGCACAGTGCATATGCACAATCGATGTACGAACTTGCGTAGCGAAGAAAAGAGAAAAAAACATTGTTTTGTCTATTTTATCTTTTTGAAGCGACTTTTGAAGCACTTTTAAAGCTATTTACCGCTTCAAAAGTGCTTCACAGGCCTTATTTTTAAGATGCTTATATTCTATAGAATTCGACACACATCTTCATTAATGTTCACGTTCATAAATATTTTGCACGCTTTCCATTGTTACTTATTGTTCAATATTTAGTAATATCATGAATTCTTTTTATATCATTATTACCTTAAAAACATAATAAATACATTAAAATCATAAAAAAAATCCAAGAGTCTTCCTTTTCTTGCAGTCTTAGTCTTGCACTTGCTCTTGTTCTTTTTCTTGCAAAATCTCGATTTTGTTCTCGCTTTTGTTCTTGCAAAAAAAATGCAAGAATAAGATGCAAGAACAAGAAATTTTTAATCATCACTAATGTAAACAAATATCTGCCTTATACTTGAAATTTTTAAACTTGTCTACCTTGCACTTCATTTTTCGTATTTCCTTAAATAGTTACTGAGATGTTAATAATTTGAAACTTTTTTACATTTTTTTTTTTACATTACATTGTTTTGTTTATGTCCGAAATGGAGCATCCATTAGAAGACTTATAAATGGTATTCTATTGAATAGATCCTTTAAAAGAATTTAAAAAATATTCAAATGAACTTTTCAAAACTTGTCCCACTTTACCCCAAGCTCCCCTATATATTTTACTAATAAAATAAATAAAAAACCAATATTATTAAAATTTAAATCATTTTTTAACGTAAAAATTTTGCTTGGAGTTGTGGTGTTTTGTTGTTAATTCGATTAATGAAACAAAAAACAAATTTTAGACCAAATACCGTTGTTTTGGAAATATCGTTTCTCAAAAAACAACATGTGAATTTTTGTACAACCAAAAATGTTTATTTTGGGAACTCCAAATTTTAATGAAATTTTACTTAATATCTTCTATAAAAAAAATATGTTAGTCTGGTTTTTTGTATACTTTTTTTAAAAACCGTTTTAAACCGGTATAAAACCGAAACCGTTTATATCGGTTTTGGATATCGGTTTATTTCTGATTTTCGTATAACGGTTTCGGTTACGGTTTCGGTTTTAAAAATGAAACGGTTTTAAACGGATATCGGTTTCGGTTACGGTTTCAATCCTTGGTTAAAACTATGTTTCGAAACACAGAAAATGCTAATCAAATCTAAATACAACGTATGTTCGCAACGCTCGTCTTAATTCGATAATTCTTTTTGTTTGGATGTAGTAATTATTATGTTTCCATTAGAACGTACTCCATTTTAAGGGACAACATTAAAATGTTTCCGGTATATTATAATAAAAGTCAGAGCTCATTACAACACTGTTTAAGTCTCAATACAACCCTGTTTACAAATGATTTATCAATCAATTATATATTATGTTTACATAAAATTCCAAACATACATGTTAATGCCTGCAAAATTATGTTTGGGAGAGCCCTTTTTTTGCAGTGTGTACTTAAAAACTAAATTTTATACAAAATAAAACTAAACTTAATACTAAGTTCCACACAAAGCAACTACCCAAATAACGTTTGAATCGTAAGTAAAAAATTCGAGAATATTGAAAAAAAAAATTAATAAATTGTAATGATATTTTAGTTTAGTCTCCGTATATGTTGCAAACCCGTTCCATACACGAGCAATATTAACTAAAAGCGATCGTTCAAAAATGGAGGTATTAATCTTGGGTATCCGTATTTGAATATTCCTACGTGATCTGGTAAAATCAAACAACTCGTATATATATTTGGGTTTACCACATTTAATTACTTTATAATATAAAGTAACATATCTTAGTTTTAGATAGTCAAAGAAACTGCATTTAAGAAAATTAAGGACATAATCGCTTATATGATCACGAATATGCAAATTGTAAACAAATCTTATAACCCTGTGAAAAATGAGACACATTCTGATATGTTTTGGTAGTACATGAGTATACCTTTAAGCCATAAACTATTTGTTACATTAATAAAGCATGTGCTGCGATTAGTTTGATATGAAACGGTAAGTAAATATTCAAACTATAAAGTTTCCTGAAAGTGAAACCAACTTTTGCACTAATGATATTTATATGTGCTTTAAAGGAGATATTTGAATCCAGAATAACGCCCAAACATTTCATTTGATCTAAAAATTCAATTTCATGTTCACCAAAAGCAATGGTTATAAGTGCATCATTATTTCGAGATTTATTAAACATCATTGCTTTGGTTTTATCTATGTTGATGGTCAATTTATTTTCATCCATCCATTGTAAAATCTGGTCAACTGTAAAATTTATAACCTCTTGCAATGAGTCAATGAATTCAAGTTTCGACGAAAACAGCAAATATATGTCATCAGCATACAAAAATACATTAGAGGTCTCCATTCAAATATGATTAACAAAACTATTAGTTTACATCATAAATAGCGTAGGCCCCAATACAGATCCCTGAAGAACTCCACTTAGAACATTCAAAACATTGGAATACCGGTTACTGCATGAAACGAATTGTTTACGATCAGTCAAAAATGAATTAATTAGTTTGCAAGCACTACTAGAGAACATAAATTCATTTTTAAGTTTTTTTTATTGTAATGTACTAAATCAAATGCTTTAGAAATATCTTATGAAAGCAATACATTAAGTTTGTTCGATTTTTTTCAGTTAATCCAAGAAGCATGGTTGTGGTACTAAATCCATTACGAAATCCAGATTGACTTGGATTAAGTAGCTGTTCCATTTCTAAGTAAGAACGAATTTGAGCATTTAAAATATTCTGAAGCACTTTGGAAATAGATGGAAGAATGCTAATCGGACGAAAATTCTGAAATGTGCCAGAATTTCATTTTTTTAAATCGGCACGACTCTTGCTATTTTCCACGCTGTTGGAAATACAGAGAAATAGTGTTAATAATATAAAGCAGGTATTCCTCAAGCAGTGGATATATGATTTTTATGAATTTGAATGTAGCTAAATAAAGTTCATCAAGTGTTACATTTCTAAACATTAACCCCTTTCTAGCACCTACTTCAAGCTGAGGTAATGCATTAATTGATGGTTCTTGAGAAGAAATAAAAAATGTATTTAATTTGTCTGGTTCAATATCATCACTGCTTTTGGATTTATCACCACACATTGTTTTATCACACCACATTGTTTTGAAAAATGTTCCACAGTTTTTTACCATCTAAGTTCTTAAAGCACGTAGAACCAAATTTAATTTTGTCTTTTCTTATAACTGATTTAGCTTTATTGCGATATTTACAATACACTCGCCAGTTGTAATCTGTGTTATTTTCAATATACGCTTTATATGCTAAATCATGCATGCTCACAGCATAGATCACCTCAGGTTTTTTCATGAATGGGTCAATAATATTTTTAATTATTTTTTTGTAAAAGGGTATCTGTGAGAAGCCGTCAAGTATGATCTTATTAAGACATTCAATTTGTTGATTAACGTCATTTGTTGTGAAAATAGAACAACACAAAGAAAACAAGATGTGGCTGCTCTAAATAGGCATCATGTGACATTTACTAAAGCTGCCATGCGGAAAGGCATGAATTTTGTTGTGGATTCGTAGTCGGCAAGAAACTGTATTTATGTTCATACCCGTGAACGAACGACTGGCAACAATCCGCATCAAGGCTAAATACTTCTAAATCAGCCTTATTTGTGCGTACGCTCCGACGAATGAGAAGGACGATGAAACCAAAGAGACCTTCTATGAGCGCCTCGACGAAGCCTATGAGCGCTGCCCCCGACACGACATCAAAATTGTGATTGGCGACTTTAATGCCAAGGTGGGCCATGAAGTATCTTTGGTTCAACGGTTGGACAATTCACTCTACACGACAATACCTCCGACAATGGAAAGAGACTGATCGATTTTGCCGCAGCACGAAACATGTGGTACTACATTCAAACATCTTAATACTCACAAGGCCAAGTGGCGGTCACCAGACCAGAACACACGCAACCAAATTGATCGTGTTGTGATTGACGGAAGGCACGCTTCTAGTGTGATGAACGTACGTTCGATCCGAAATGCTAATATCGACTCGGATCACTTCCTTGTAGCAGCCAAGGTTCGCACACGCTTATGCGCTGCGAAAAATCCGCAACAGACCGAACAAGCCTATGCCGCTCGACTCTCACACCTGCTTGCCCAAGGCACCCCCACTCGATGATATATGCGCGAAGTGTACACACGTCTCCCGCTCAATGCGTACAGCTCTACCGAAGAGGTGCTTCCAACGCCCACTACGGAACAAGTGGTACGATGAAGAGTGTCGCGCAGCCACTGCAGAGAAAGACGCTGCATATAGAGCTATCCTGCAGTCGGTAGTTACACGAGTCGCGAAGGATCGATACAGAGAGAAGAGGAGGGAAGAGAAACACTGTCTGCTGAGTTGTTTAAGACCAGAGGCGATGAGCTCATAGCGAGCATGCTCCAGCTCATCAGCAGAATATGGTCAGAAAAAAGCATGCCCAGCGAATGGAATCTCAGTATACTCTGCCCAATCCTTAAAAAGAGTGATCCCACGATACTCGCCAATTACAGTGGGATAAGTCTCCTCAATATCGCGTATAAATATGGCTGGCAACCCTGGCAACTTGCTAGTTTGTTTACTTTTCATCGCTGCGTTAATTTATCAACTTAATTAAAAGCTACTGATATTTAAATGTCAGTTTTCACTTGGTCTTATTTTTAAACTTATATCGCCGTTCTGTAAAATTTCGCCGATTGGATTTATTCACGGAATCATTATTATTTCAACTTTTTCCTATTAAATGTAAATCTGCTTGTGAAGTATGCAAGTCAGAGTGGAGTACGTTTGACAATTTCATCTCATGCAATGGTTGTACCAAGCTGTTTCACGCTAAATGCGTCAATTTAACTGGAAGAGTGCGTGACGCATTAAGTTGCTCATCTTTTAATGGACACCAATCGTTCTGTACCTTCTGCAGAGAATTCTCTACTGCGGTTTTGTATAGCAGATTGTTCGAGCTTCAGTCGGCGACAAACAACATTCCTGCAGAAATTGCACGCCTCAGTGAGATGTTCTCCTATCTTTCTACCAACTTCAACAGCTGCTAAAGCAAATAAACCTGACTCGGACTTGTTGTCGACTGCCATTGAAAGTCGTTCTACAAGAAGCAAGCGTTTTATTGGAAATTCTAATATGCTGCTACTACCGATGCGGTTATCGTTAATAACCTGTCACCTACTACGCTCCAACGCACGGGTGAAGTTGCTTCTGACCAGGACATATCTCGCAGAGCCGAGTCTTCTTCGCCCAGTCAACAGACAGTAGCTCTCAATTGGGCCCAGATAGCAGCCACTGCACCTGATCCTGTTCCTGCGATCGAATTGTCTGCTGCGGCGCCATTGGCCAGGCTGGTTGTTGTCCAGAGGCCACATCACAAAACTGTCTTCGTATCGAGACTTACCGCTGCCACAACTGCCGAAAATGTATTGGCCTACGTTCATGGTAAATTAAATAAGTCACCAACATCGATCAGATGCTTTAAGATATCTCCTAATTCTCAACGTGAAATTTCATTATTTAAATTGTATGTTTCGCCGTCTGATTATAATACCGTAGTTTCCAAAGAGTTTTGGCCTAAAGGTTCCCTGGTTCATGAATTTATTAATCGTACTCGTGTACCGAAAACATCACATCACTTGATTTTGACATTATTATATTTACTGAAACCTGGCTATCAGATAAACATTTTACACCGGAATTATTTAACGGTACTAACTACAACGTATTCCGCAAATATCGCTGTCCCCATACAACTGGACTTTCACGTGGTGGTGGAGTACTCATCGCAGTCCGAAATACCTACTCATGCAGTCAACTAGTTTTACGTCATAGTTGTTCCTCGCAACATGCTCACCTGGATGTCGACCAATTAATAATTAAAATTAATTTTAATAAGTATTTTGAGTTGTTCGTTAGTGTAAGCTATATTACACCTAAGAGCCCAGTTGGACTATTTAATGTTCACTTCGATAATTGCCGTTCTGTTCTGGGGCTCGATTCTCGATCTGTGAAGCGGTGAAGTGAAGAGCTTTTTCCCAGCTCCATAATAAATCTGATTCTCGTTTGATGAAAAAATATAAAATGAAGAACAGTGTAACCATATGAAAATGGACTTTTTTCACAGAACATTTTCATATTCACCTTTTAAGATTTATCATATATTGCTACTCTCGTTTTGTGATAAAATAAAATATGCTGTCAAATTTGGGTTCGTGAAATTTAATTTAGAGTTTGATATTTGATTTCAAATGTGCAAAGTGATGATGGCATAAATTCAAAATAGAGGAAAAACTGATGCGCAGAAAGAGTTTAAAATAACACTTCTTAACAAGAAGAGAATAAATGTTTCTATGGGCATTTTATACACTAATTCTATATTATTCGCGGGTAGTAATTTTAACGGATTACTCAGTGATTTTTTTTGTTGTTTAAATTTGTTATGTTTTTAAGAAAATTGCAATCATAGTTGTTGTAGACTCTTTTCAAGTGATTGAAGTTTATTAAAAAAATAGAAGAGATAGAAAAAAAGTAATTTTTATTATTAGTTTGGACTAACTAAATCCTAATTATAATAATAATAGTTTGGCGCTACAGTCCTGTATAGAACTTTGGCCGAGTTTTCTCACCATTTTGAGCTGTGCGTGTTAGATTTGTACTCAAAGTGATGGGACCTACAGTTATTGCCGAATCCGAACGGCGGGTGAGAGCTTTTCATAGGCAATGGTTTTACTCTCGTAGGTTTGCCATTTACTGACGAGAGGTAGCGCGGTATATAAAAATGTTTCTATGAAAAGATGTTGTTAGCCCCAGTCCAGGCTTGAAACGGGGAACTTTCGTCTCGCAGTCCACCTCGCAGTCCTAATTACTAAAAATATATCCAAACATAGTCTAAAATAATAAAAACATTTGGAGTTTATTTGCAAATCCCTTGAAATCATATTCGAATATTGGAATTAATTTGTATATTATACTTAATATTGAAAATTAAAATAAAAACTAGTTTTTAATGCACCTTCTATATATTTTTATTCTAAGAAATGGCTGAAAAGGGCCTAAAATTACAAATGCCATAAGAATGTTACGCAATATGAATAAACAGAGTATGCCATTTAAAATAACACATATGTGTGATTCATATAGGAGTAATAGAAATGATAAGTGTATTAACAGAATATTGATGATATCCAAACGAATGTAGAAAGCTGCTAATGCATAATGCGGCTTATGATACGATTGAATCCGATGTATTTATTGAACATAGTTTTCAAACATATATTAAATAAATATGCATCTAAATTGTGAATTTGTAAAGGTCTTTAATCGGTGTTTCTCATATAAGAAGAACAAAGGGCATTAACGATATAATTGTCTAAAATGTTCGCAAAACATTTGTACATATAGTGATGATTATAAGAAGGTGCAAGAACAAGATGTGGTCCTGCCTAAAACATTTAGGTCCAAGGCACATTGTAGCGATTTTTTTTATTGAGTTTCTCCTTTATTTTTTAAAAGAAAAAAACATATGTTTCGCCGCATAATGCATGCGATTGCACTCATCATCGCTCATATTTGCGTCTTAATTTGAGTAACAAATGCATTAAAACTTACATAAAAACAATTAATATATTATTTAACTTCTTTTTCTAGGAACACACTTGCACTTGCACTTTTAAAAATTTTGTTTCACTTTTTTTATTGATTTTTAAATACATGCAATAGCACAAAATTATTTTAATCCACACTATTTATACCTAAGTGTTATTAATTTTGTCTTAAATCTAAATAAATTATTTTGTTGTTTATATTTATTTAATTTTGACAAATTTATATGAAATAAAATATCATTTACAAAACACAACACAAAGTTCACCTCAATGTTTTCACATTTAGAATAAGAATCGCATTATTTACGTTTGTGAAGTGATAAAATGAAAACTTGAAATGAAAATGAATTTTTATCACATCACCGCTTCACAGATCGAGAATCGACCCCCTGGATATTACAAATAGTTCACAGCATTTATTATATGTTAGCGACTTTAACTTAGGAAATATTGAATGGAAACGCGATGATGATGACCATTGACTGGTTCCGCTGAACATTAATAGTGATTCTGAAATCTCATTAATTGACTTTTTTAGTGTGCATGATTTAATCCAGATCAATGATACAAGTAATTCTCTAAATCGTATTCTTGACTTGGTATTTGTGGATAAAGAGTTCTCATCGACTTTAGAATCCCCACCCATTCACTTTTATGATAATACGCTGCACCATAAAGCTTTGCTCATTAAATTCTCAGTATATCAATATGGCAAAATTGAACCTAATTCCAATATTTCTTATGAATACAAAAAAACTAATTTAATCGCTATGAACAAGTATCTCAGTTCAATAACTTGGGAAAGTATCCTATCAGATATGGATTTGGCTGAAATGTGTTCTAAATTCTCTACAATTGTTAAGGACTCAATTACAAAATTTGTGCATACTAAAAATTCTATCAAAAACGGTAACCCGCCGTGGTTTAATAGCAGATTAGCAGCTCTCAAAAATAAAAAGATAAAGCTTTAAACGTTATAATAAAAATAAAACCTGTCATGAATTGAAACACGTTTATGTAACATACCAACATGAATTTGATACGCTTAATAAATTCCTATATCTCTCTTAAATTAGTTCCGCTAAATCTAGACTTAAACTCGATAGTAAATACTTCTGGATTTTTATCAACAGTAAAAGGAAATCGACTGGTCTCCCAAATTGCATGAAATTCATGGATTCTTGTTCTGATGATACGTTGACTATCTGTAATTTTTTTGCTGAATACTTTAAATCAGTTTACTCCACCAATTCTAAACTAAACGATAATAACTTTATTAGTATTACACAGTCAGTATTGAACATTGGAAATCTTGTCATCGAAAAGTCGGATATTGAATTAGCTCTTAATAGTTTAAAGAGTAATCTTTCTGAGGGTCCAGATGGTATTTGCCATTTTTTGATAAAAAACTGTGCAAGATCATTAATCTAACCACTTCATATTATCTTTGGCAAATCTCTTGAAAATTACCTTTTTTTAGATGACTGGAAAATTTCACTCATAGTTCCTATCCATAAATCAGGACCAAAACAAAATGTCCAAAACTTTTGATCTGTAAACTGTCCGTTATACCCAAGGTTTTTGAGAATATTATATATGATAAATTGTCGTATCTGGTCAAAAACATTTTATCACCCTACCAGCATGGTTTTCTATCAGGTAGATCGACAGTTACAAATGTGTCTCTTTTTTGTAACTCTGTCATTAATAGTTTCGAAAAAGGACTGCAAACTGATGTTATCTTTACAGACTTTGCTAAAGCGTTTGATAAAGTTTGTCACTACACATTGATTTACAAACTATCGCCCCTTGGTTTTCATTCCAACATGCTTTCCCGGATTCAATCCTACTTATCAAATCACAAACAGATGTTTAAAATTAATGATTATACTTCTAGCCCAATAGAGGTAAAATCAGGTGTCCCACAATGCAGTCATCTTGGTCCATATTTATTAATAATCTTCCATTAGAAATAAAGCATTGTCGATGTCTTCTATTCGCTGATGACCTCAAATTATACCGGTCCATAAATTCGGATCAGGAAACTAAAAACCTTTAGACTGATTTGAACTCGATTGCAACTTTGTGCGAAGCAAACAAACTTCCACTCAATATATCTAAATGTCAATGCGTAACTTTTGCCAGAATTACCTCGCCGATTATAAGAAACTATTCAATTTCTAATACTGTCCTCGCACGCGTATCATCAGTAAAGGACTTGGGAATCATGCTTGATCACCGTCTTACTTTTAAAGATCATATAGACTACATTGTAAATAAAGCAAACTCTGTGCTAGGTTTTCTTAAAAGAAATTCTAAAGATTTCAAGGATCCTTACACACTTAAAGCACTGTACACGTCGCTCGTAAGACCTCATTTAGAGTATTGCTGTCCTTTACTGTTCATTCAGTCAGAATTGAAAGATTTCAAAGAAGCTTTACCAGATTCATGGTTCACCAACTAAGATGGCAACTTCTAGAACCTCCATCATATAAAATGTAAGGCACATCTACACCTAAGCACGCTTTATCAATGACGCAAAACGTTCTCAATATTATTCATACGTGATCTTATTCATCACCAAATTAATTGCCCTGATTTATTAAATCTGTTGCTATAATTTTTTTTTGGTTTATATATATATATATAAATCTAAACTAAAAAAAAAAAAAAATATATATATATATATATATATATATATATATATATATATATATATATATATAAACCAAAAAAAAAAAAAAAAAATATATATATATATATATATATATATATATATATATTTATTGTTACATGTTTTCATAAATTAATTTTAAGTCAAGTCTATTGTTAGAATTTAAGTAGTCTGTAAGAGATTGTATACTCTGTTTGAAGAAAATAAACGAATAATAAAGTTCTAACGAGCGTATTATGTGAAAGACTGAAGACCATCGTCAACAGACTGATTGGAACTTATCAGTGCGGCTTCAGACCTGGCAAGTCCACAATAGAACCGATTTCCACATTGCACCAAATCCTAGAAAAGACCAAAGAAAAGCAGATCGACACCCACCACCTTTTCGCCGACTACAAAGCTGCTTTCGACAGTCCGATAAGGAGTCGCCTATACGCCCCCATGTCTGAGTTCGGTATACCTGCGAAACTTATAAGGCTTTGCATGATGTACCTGAGCGACACACGTTGCTCAGTGAGAATTGGGAACAACCTCTGCGATGCGTTAATACCGAACGAGGTTTCAGACAAGGCGATTCCCTATCGTGTGACTTCTTCAACCTAATAATGGAGAAGATTGTAGGAGCTGCACAACTCCATCACAATGGCACTATCTTCAACAAGAGCTGCTTGGGTACGATATAATAATATAATAACTCTTGTCAACAGGTGTTACTTTGGGCTCATTAGGCAATTGTGGAGCAGAACCCTCTCTCGACGGACAAAAATTACGCTCTATAAGTCGCTCATCATGCCAGTCCTCCTCTATGGCGCTGAGGCTTGACCGCTTGCCAACACCGATGAGCGAGCTTTAGGAGCGTTTGAGACAAAGATTCT
Organism: Dryomyza anilis; assembly: GCA_951804985.1. Taxonomy (NCBI): domain Eukaryota; kingdom Metazoa; phylum Arthropoda; class Insecta; order Diptera; family Dryomyzidae; genus Dryomyza; species Dryomyza anilis. The sequence goes on from OX638135.1 coordinate 63,973,193, forward strand.
TCGGAAAATCTATGGCCCGATATGCGTTGAAAACGAGTACAGAATCAGATGGAACAACGCGAGCTGTATGAGCTCTACTCCGACATTGACATAGTCAAGCGCATTAAGATTCAACGCTTACGCTGGCTTGGATATGTCGAGCGTATGGATGAAAGCGCTCCAGCAAAAAAGGTATTTAATTCTGTACCCACTGGTGGTCAACGTAGGAGAAGGCGTCGGAATTTCCGGTGGAGCGACCAAGTGCGAGACAACCTGGCAATAGTTCGAGTGCAAAACTGGAGCCAGCGCGCGCAATGCAGAAGCGACTGGCGAGGCATAATTGCTGCGGCCGAGACCCATCATGGGTTGTAATGGCCAAATAAGTATGTAAGTAATTAATGGTGTAAAAAGTATCAACTCAAGTATTACATTTAAATGGTAAAAGTGAAAATAAACTTCCTGGGATTGAAATTATTAACACCTGATTGAAAATATTTCTTTTTAGAGTTTACTTTGACGACAGCGCCGCTGTTCGGAGTTGACTCTTCTGCGAAGAAGTCTCAAGTCGTTATTTATTAAGACGATGGCGATGTATAACCAGGATACTGTTTTAATTCTAGAATAAATAAAAATACATTTGATTAATTTTCTTACAATTCAATAAAAATTACACCGTGAATTCTAATGGTACCTTTTCCAAATATTCCTGAACTATCTTCGTAAGATGTTTAATTGATGGTTGCTATACATAATGGTAAATTCGAAAGATGATTGCTAGTAATATTTATCGTATTTGACGGATGTTTGAGAGATGGTTGTCTCAAAGACGATCTAAATAATTTGTAAATAACTTGATATTTAGGGCTGTGATATTTCTGGTAAAAAAAAAGTTACATTGAGGTGCTAGAGTTTACCACAAAAAATTGAGTCGAAAAAATAATGTACTGTGCTCGCGCATTGCATATGAAGTTAAAAAACACTTAAGATTCAAATTTTTATTTTTTACCTTCTTAATAAAGATTTTTCGATCGAAATAGGCTCATAACAATTAATGTCCTTCTAAAATTTCATCAATTTTGAATTTTATCCACTGTGAATTTTATCCACTGGGTGTATTTTTTTTTTAAATATCCGTATTTTTTTCCAGCCCTGACTATTGTAGTACAAAAGAACCTAAAAATCGACAAAAATCTTGTTAAACCGTCCTAAAATCGGCATGAGTGGTCATGCATGGTTTTACATGCAATTTTTTATATATTTTCTGAGGTGTGCTGAATTCAAATCGGTTAACGCACAGTGGATCGAAGGCGCGCATTTGGGCCGAAACAAAAATTTTATCAATTTGATTTTTTTTTTTTTTAGTGAAGAGATAAATTGTTTTATATGTATTATTTTCAACAGGATATCAGTCCAAAGTGGGCTCTTTTTTGATTAATTTGTTAATTCTAATTTTTTTTAATACTTTTTTAAAAAATTAATTTAAATTGCTTTTCGTTAAGTTATTACATTGAAATTTTCACATATTATAGCTAAAATCATGTATTTCTCATTCACTTTAAAAAATTACTAAAAATTTTAATTTTAAAGTTCGACATTCGGCGACAAAAGTAACAAATTATGAAATATTTCAACATTTTTTTTTTGTAAATAGGATGCAACTTGTGTGACGAATCGTGGCTAATGCAAAACACACTAGGATCGATAACAAAAGATATTTAGCCATATGATAGTATAAAAACTTGGGCCCGGAACACACCGGAGAGATAAAAAACGATTTGAGGAAGTGTCTTTTAAAAAAAATAGACAAATTTATACTTTTAATTATACACCTATGAGGTACAGGGTATATTAAGTTTGTGCAGATATGGTAACGCTCCTTAGGATGCGTGACCTTTATAGAGAAGTATATATATATTCTTGATCAGCATAACGACCCGAGTCCGTTTAGCCATGTCAGTCTGTCTATCCGAATGCTATCTGTTACACGGTAACTTGAGAAATACTAGTCGGAATCCGATGAAATTTTGTTCCAATATGTTTTACCACAATATGTAATACAATATGTTTTTAGCCGCGCTAACTCAGTGGTTAGTGCGTTGGACTGCGAGCCGAAAGGTCCCCGGTTCAAACCTGGACTGGGGCTAACAACATCTTTTCATAGAAACATTTTTCTATACCGCGCTACCTCTCGTCAGTAAATGGCAAACCTACGAGAGTAAAACCATTGCCTATGAAAAGCTCTCACCCGCCGTTCGGATTCAACAATAAACTGTAGGTTCCACCATTTTGAGTACAAATATAAAACGCACAGCTCAAAATGGTGAGAGAGCTCGGCCCAAGTTCTATACAGGACTGTAGCGCCAAACTATTATTATTATTATGTTTTACCCAAAAAATGATTTGAGCCAAATCGTTCAACGGACACGCCTACCTCCCATACAAGATACTTTTATATAACTTTTTAGGAACCTATAACTCGAAAAGTACAGAAGATACAATTGAAAAATTTAAAACATATTAGAATTTACCTAAAAATATTTGTTCCAAAAATTAGCGTGATCCGCCCACATTTTTTTACATTAGCTGCTTTCCCGTGGTTTTTGATCCTGATCCGTAGATCATTTTCTTATACAAAATCAAAACAAACAATTAGAACCAGGTTCGTTTTTGGATCAATTACTGATCTGGTACTGTACGTATCAAGAGTAAATTTGTTTGTGGTGATGTTATGCTATTGTGAATAGCACCTAATAAGAAGAAGAATTTGTGTTGAAAAAGAAAGGGCAGAAGAAAACAGTGCTGCCAAATTTATTAGAATAGAACCGATGGCGTTCCCGTGAAACAGATCTGGTTCAAGTACCACGGGAACGCAGCAGCTATTATTTCCAGGTTTTTTATAGTGAAAATTTTAGTCGTATTTCACATTTTGTTCAATAATTCCTTAATTAATGAACAAAAATGTAACTGATTATGCCAAAAATAAGAGAATTATATAACGTAATATAATTCAGTGTTATTTTGTTGAAAAACTAGGAATTTCTATTTTTTTTTATATATATTTTTCGTATGAATAAATCAGTCAATTCTGCCTTTCAATTACATGTACGGTACTCATGCAACAAATTTAAAACTAAAATATATATATCCCTGACGTGCCTAGTTTTCAAAACAATTTTTCTTTTTTGAAAATCTTTTTTAGGTCAAAAGTTACATACAACTTAAATAACGCCAATAAAACCTCAAACAATATGTGTAAAAAATTGTATAAAAGCCAGACTTTACGATTTTTTTCCATAACTTTACATGATAGAAATTGACCGTTAACCAATTCTGATTCAGAAAACCTAAGAATGTATAAAAAAAAATTACACGTAAAAATAACCATCCATGCCGATTGTAAATTTAAAAAATTATGTAAATGGTTTTAAAAAATGCAGAAATGAGCGGGGATTTTAGTGTTGCATTTTTAGATATTTATAGAAATTAGTGTTGCATTTTAGAAATTTAATTATTTTAGATTGGTTTTAACGGATCCATTTATAACCCAATAATATTGCTTATTATTTTGAATTACTAAAATATACAAATTTTATCATAACATTTATATAATTTTCGCTGGCAAAAAAATTATTTATTATTTTGTAAAAAGTTTTGGGATATAAAATTTTACTAAATTCTGAAATAATTATTTATTTCACATTTCTGCACTATTTTACTTAAGAAATGATGCAAAACTAAAGGAAAGAAGAGAGTGCGGTGAGAGTACGGTGTAACAAAGTAAAACAAAACATGACAAAAATATAATTCGTGGTTTGGGGAAAAAAAAAAATATACAGAATTATCCAAAAATATTGTATATTTTGAAATCTATTATTTTTGATAATACCAATCTTATACAGGGTGTTAGGTTCATCGATGTCAATAACTCGAGAGATGATTCTATGATTCAAAAAATAAGAAAATGTAAAATAAAAATATGTCCTATTTTGCACACAGTTTAAGATACAGGATGTTTAGTAAATGCATATTACTTAAATAGTCTATTCAAGAAAATTCGTTATAAAAATAAATCTGTTGATAAATGAATATCAAATTTTCACTTTATTTTAGACAATTAAATTACCAATGGTACATCAATCACATCCTCAAATCTCATGATTTCTTCCTTGTTTAAAATGTACGTAAAGTTGAAATATACAAAAATAAAAACACAAATTTTGACTATGTCATCGATTTTCTCAAAATATCATTTTCGGTCACCCAATTTTAATAAATTTAACATTATTTCTTGATTATTTTGATTCTTTTTCAACCACCAACTCAAAAGACCCGCCACTGTTTATTACACTGTGCGGCACTAAAAAATGTACATGAGCAAAACTATTAGGAAATAAAAAAGGGCTATTTCTCAAAAACAACTGAAGCCATTTTCGGAATCATTGTCACAATTTTAACTCAAAATTGGTGTATTTTTCACTGCACTCAAATAATTGTAATAATATATTTCAACGACTTTATTCAAAATTGAAGTAAGAAATATTATTCGTTATTAGTAGGCTTATATCTCAAAAATAGTACGTGTTAGAGAATTTAGTTGTTTAGAGACTCAAGCTCAATGTTATTGACGAATATTTTCCCCAAACACATTCTGACTTCTTCTACTGGTTATAACTTCTTAACGAAATTGTTAATACAAAACCATTAAAAATAGTGGTAAATCGTTAAGATACAAACTGAAAGTGTCCATGGGAATCATCCTTAGGAAGTTCCCTATAATCGCTCCTTAGACATCAAAAACGAACTATGAATCATTTCGCTACAAAATGACGAACTATATTGGTTATCCTTTAGAACCCCATAGCGCCTAACCCAGACATGTAGGGGTATAAGTTTTTTAATTAACAACATGTTTTTTTGCAACGCTCTGTTTGCTGTGTAAAACAAACAATAACAACAAAAACCCATGCGACAGAGTTGTTGTTGTTCTTTTGTGTGTAAGCATTTAAGAGAGAGTGTGATGCACTGCACTAACCACAGTGAGCGCAGGCAACTGCAGTACTCATTTTCATATGGTTGTTGTAATTTAGTATTTACGTTTTTCTAGCGTTTTTTTTGTTCTAAAATTATAAAAATTAAGTATAACACGCAATACAATAGATTAATACGAATCGTTTGATACCAGTATCCTTAAAATCTGTTCAGAAATACGACCGTTAGTGCAAGAGAAAAAAACTCGTTTTGTTTTATTAATATAGATGCTATACATTAATCGTTCTTATATAAAGTATACAATAATGAATAAAAATATAAATATTTAAGTTAAATAATAAATAAGTTAAATACTATATTCCACTGTGTGCAGTCAACTTCAATTTTACGCATGCAACTCCAGATTTAAATAGAAATTGTTGACCAATTCTTAAATTGACTTTATTTTTATTCATTTAATTAAATAACTCATGATTTAAATGTATCTAATAAAAAACAACATAAACATTATTTTTTATCGGTACAGAAGTTTAAAACATTTTTAAACTGTTTTAAACTGTACGTTTGATATTGCATGTAGTCTTGCTTAGGTACATATGATCTTATTCTTGCAATACCATTCTTACTCAAGAATCTTGCAAAATGCTCCTTTTTAAATTTTAAATAAAAGATCGAAGACAAATAACTTGAACTGCATATTATTTATGAAAACGAATAGAATTTGTACACTAATTGTATTTAGGTTACTTATTTTTCATATTTTCAATGTTTCCAAACAACAATAAATTAATTTACTTACACAAGAACTAAAAATCCAATAACATAAAAATTTGAATTATATTTTAACAAAAATTCTTAAAAAAAATTGTATAAATCAAGTGATGTTGACGAAACAATTCAAAATCTCAAGGCCATAATTAAATTAACATATACACTAAAAAAAAGTGACACAATAAAATTAATTTAAATACTTTTGTAATAAAAAACGTAGTACTCCATACAACAAATATTACGCGCGTATTTGAATTAATTTAAATAAATTTATTTAATTTAAATAAATATTACGTACGCATTTAAATTCATTATTAAAAACCATATATATTATAGAAATATTTTTAACAATATTAAAGTATATTTACTCTGATCCTAACTTTACATGAAATAAATAGTTTTAAAATACCAATTGACATGTATTTATTATCTTCATTAAAAGTATTTACTTCAAATTTTAATACATACGTAATTTACAAATTTTATTACGTATGTAATAAATTAAAAAGTATTTACTTCAATATTAAATAACAAATATTTTTATTAAAAATAAAAGACAACGGGTGAAAAAGTATTTAAATTTATTATTTTTTTTTAATTAACAGTATTACTTTTTTCCCTCAGTGTACATAATAAATATAACAGGGACTGTAATAGTTACGAGTAATATACAAAAAAATCAAAATTAAAAATTATTTTTGAGCAAAACTTTTTGTGTTCAGTAATAACGATTATTTTTGATTTTTAAAATTTTGCTCAGAAATAAAAGTCAAATTTCAATTTTTATTTTCAAATTCAAAAATAAAAATTAAAAATTAATTTTTATTTTTTTTGCTCAAGAATAACGATTATTTTTGATTTTACTTTTTTTTTACTCAAAAATTAAAATTAGGGTGCGGAGCGTTGTGCGTAATTTGTTGCGCAGCAAAAATGATGTTCTGACGATGAAAACGATAGACTCAAATACAAATTTGGGTCATGTTAGTGGTCAGTATTAACATTAATATGGGCCAGCAATAGGTAAAACTTGAAAACAAATTTCGTTAAGAAAAAAACTATTTGTTGTTGAAAGTATCACAACTAGGAAGGTCAGGAAATCTAATGTTGCATGTTTGAAATCTATGAATGCATGCATAACACTCTAATTTTAATATACTATTAATATTAAGTTATTTTGTATATTGGAAGTTGAGATACCGATGCATTCAATAACAGTCCATGTCGGACTTCAGGACTTGACAACGTGGCCAATGCTTAGCCAAACTTGGGCGGCCAAGTCTAGGTGAATTAGTCTTCGCCCAAGACTCGACCAACCTTGAGCTTCCAAGACATGGTTCATAAGTCTTCGTCTAAGACTCGTCCAACCCTGAGTAGCCAAGTTCATTAGACTTTCATCGGTGATTTATCTATACGGTATTGTAGTCAGATAGCTCGACGTTCTTATAGGCCAAACTATTATTATTATTAATATATATATGCAGGTGTGTCATTGTACTATATTTTTGGTTGAATCTGTTCCAGTGGGATTAAAAAATCACCCAAGTACGTCATTGGAACTTAGTTAGGTGAATCGGTTCCATAAAAGCACCCGAGTGCGTCATTGGAACTTTTTTGGGTGAATCTGTTTTGGTAGTAAGTCATACTGTAGCATCGGTGGCTCGATTAGTTTGTAGGTTGGACCATGAGCTGAAAAGTCCCCGATTCGATACCAGCGACTGTCAACATAAAAAATAAAAATTGTTATTACTTCGCTACCTCTTGACTAACCTTCGAGAGTAAAACATTACTAACATAAGCTCTTACCCCGACTTTCGGATTTAACTACATTAACCATTAACCATGAATTAACGGCATAAACCACTTTGCGTACAAATATAACACACACAGCTCGGCCAAATTATTATCGCTGACCACTTATACACGTGAGTCATCGAAACTGTTCACTAACATCATCCAAATTAGTTTTAGAGTCTATCGTTTCCATCGCAAGAACATTATTTTTGCTGCCCCGCACCCTAAGTTTTATTTTTGAGTAAAAAAAAGTATAAATCAAAAAATAATCGTTATTCATGAGCAAAAAAAGTAAAAATTAATTTTTATTTTTGATGTTTTAAAGTAAAAATTGAAATTCGATTTTTATTTCTGAGCAAGCAAACATAAAAATTAAAAATAATCGTAATTTTTTGATTTTTTGCCATAAAAATCAAAAATAAAAATCACTGCAAATTTCAATTCTGCATGCGAAAATAATTGATTCTGCATTCTCAAAACTTGCGTACCTATTTTATAACACGTTGATTTTTTTCATTAAAAAAATAAGAATAGCCGTTATTTACAGTTCCTGAAATATAATGAATATTTCGTATAGGCATATTTCTGTTTTTGTCAGAGCACGCTACACGTACCGTATGTCAAGAGAACACAAACACTATATTGCGAATTACGATGCGTATACTCAAACTTAAACGACAACTTTTCGTTGCTACCCTGTATCATCACATGGCAACTAACAAACGCATGGCAACAGACAGACGCATGGCAACAGACAGTCGCATGGCACCACACTACATGTATGTATCAACAGTCATCCAATTGGCAACAACAACGAGTTTTCTTTGTTGTACAAAACATTTCCCGCCAAAAATTGTATCAAAAGCTTAGACGCTGCTTTATTCGCATTTTTACTGTTTCACTTTCAAACGAATCAGCGGATATGTGAAAATAAAACCAGTTGGGAAGGTTAGATCACACGGGAAATTTTAAAGTAGGTGTAATTGTGATAATTAGGATTATCAAAATTATAGTCGGTCTAAGCCGACTATAAATACCCTACACATATGTGTGGTTACCATTCAAAGTGATATATAGGTCACCAGGGTATACGAATCCTGAAAATAACTACAAACATTCAATCGTTGAAGAATTTCCATTCATTTGATACCCATATTTACAAATGGGTAGGTGTACCGAATTTCGATTTTTTTTTTGTGAACCACAAGTCTTTTCGCCGGAAAACATTATTATCATGTATTTGAGCATGATGTCAATATATATTTCACCAAAAAAGTTTACCTAAGCACGTATACATAAAAATTGATCTTTATATGTACATTTTATATGAGGTATTTGAACATAAGTGGTCGGATCATAGGTCACAATGGACCGATCTCGCACATACAGCGTAGGTATATTAGTAATCTAAGTTATAAGTTTCATTTATCTAGCTCTTCAATTTTAAAAGTAGTAGGGATTTCAACAGACAGACAGACAGACGGACAGACAGACGGACAGACAGACGGACAGACGGACATCGCTAAATCGACTCAGGAGGTCATGCTGATCAAGAATATATATACTTTTCCATACCGGAGATGCTTCCTTCTGGGTGTTACAAACGGCGTACCAAACTGAATATACCCTTTCACTCTTAGTGTAGGGTATAAACACAAAAAGCCATATCAGCCAAATGAGGGACACTGTTAAAATGTTCATATATTAAAAATATATTGTTGTGGTTTTATAAGTTAAATGAGATAATGCACATAGAACTTAATTTAAGAAAAACTTAATAATTTTACAATTAACAAAAAAAATGTGCATAAAAGTAAAACAAAATAATGTAAAATTTCAATGCATATGCACAATCGACGAACGAACTAGAAAAAAGAGAAACAACATTAAAAACAGTATTATTTTTAAGATGCATATTCTTAGCCTTGAAAAACTAGAAAATAAAAACACATATCTTCATTAATGTTCACGTTCATAAATATTTTGCGCGCTTTGCATTGTTACTTGTAGTTCAATATTTATTTTTTTTTTTAATTTATAGGCAAGAGAGGTAGCGTCGCAAGGAACAATGTTTTCCATGAAAAAAATGTTTTTTTTTTTGTTTAAATATTAACCAACGCTCAGGGGATGCCCCCTATTCATGCAAAGCAATGTGTTGATCGTAAGAGGGGATGATAGGTTAAAAGGAGGGGGGAAAGATAGAGTAGTGTCGGTGAATATTTGTTTTGAACTTGCCAATATCAAAAATGTCGGGAAAAACGGACGCAAGGAGATTGTTCCACAAACGAATCGTGCGACTGAAGAACGAATTATCTCTATAATGCGTGGTTCTGTTGAGAACCGAGTGGACTACGAAGGGGTGGGCTTGGTTTGACGCCCCAGTAGAACGAGAGAACACACGAGCTGGTGGAATCAGGCCATGTATTTCCCTCGAACACTTACCGTTGTAATACCTATAAAACAAGCTTACACACCCAACGGTCCTTCGGTGCTCAAGAGAACCAATAGACGATGAGATATTTTCATCCCCTATCAAATATATATCGCACGTTGTTGAATTCGGTCCAGGAACTATAAGGAGGATTTTGAAGCTCCTGCCCAAATGTGCGAATTGAATTCCATTTTAGGCCGTATATAGGTAGTGTAGACAGTGCGTAGGTCAGCAGGAGTGAAGTATGTTTTACACCGTTTTAAAAAGCCGATACACTTGGCCGCTTCTTTCGACACATTAAATATGTGATCATTCCAACGGAGATCACATTGAATTGATATGTCCAGAACGTCAAGAGCAGCTGACTGCGCAATATCCACAGCACCCATATTGATGGGTGGGAGGGGTGAATTCATTCTTTTGTGGGATAACAGACAACATTGGGTCTTGCTGGCATTAAAATTTACTCTATTTGCAACACCCCACTCGGAGATTGATTTAAGGTCAGTATTGAGCGTGTCATTCATAGTGCGTCTTTTACTCTACATCTCCGAAGAGTTTGGGCGCTTGTTGAACGGGTACAAATGTTACTGTCATCTGTAAAGGAATGAATTGGGTTCTGGGTCAATGACAGAAGGTCATTGATAAATACCAGAAATAGGGACGGGGATAGGACGGAACCCTGCGGAACTCCAGAATTGATGGAATGTTGTTCTGAAAAACACCATCCATCACAACTCGTATAGAACGACCCTGGAGAACACTCGATATCCATCGAGTAAAAGATTCACCGACACCAAATGCAATTAGTTTTGGAACTGGAGCTCTATGCCACACTCGATCAAAAGACTTGGAAATATCGAGAGCAACAGCCTTACTCTCCCCGAACTGGTGAATACAATTATTCCACTTTTCGGAGAGGACCGCCATCAAGTCACCTGTGGATCTGGCCTTACGGAAACCGTATGGGCGGTCATTGAGCAATTCGTTGTGCTCAAGATAGTTCACAAGGTGTAAGTTAATTATGCTCTCCATTACCTTGGAGAGTGCAGAGCATATTGCAATGGTTCGGTAATTGGCAGGGTTCGTAGCCTCGCCCTTTTTCGGGACTGGCTGGACATTGGCAACCTTCCAACAAGATGTAAAAACTCCTATCGTGTAGGAGATGTTGAAAAGGTTACGCAACGGACAAGCCAGCGTTGACGCGCACTTCTTCAACACATGGGCAGATATGCCATCTGGCCCAGAGGCTTTGTTAATGTTGAGGTTTGCTAAAACCTTTTTAACTGTCCGAGTTCGAAAATGAATCTCCGGCATTGCAGAAGAAACAAAATCGACATCGGGCAGTGGTTGATTGGAATCTGGGAGCGTTGAATTATTTGCTAATAATTCTGCCAAGAAATTAGCTTTATAAACCGGGTCAGTGAAGGTCTGGCCATTCATAATAAGAGTTGGAGTAAACGTTATCGTCTGATTCTTCACTCTTTTTACGAATGACCATAAATTGTTACTACCTCTATGGTAGAGTAGGACCTTTTTGCGCGCGTTTTGTTCGTGAAGAAACTTTTCTGTCAGCATTCTTGTTAGAACGCCAATTTTGAAAGGCTTCCTCTTTCGACCTGACTACAATCCTGCAAGTCTCATTAAACTATGAGTGGTCCTCGGGTTTAATGCTAATTTTTTTAGAAGGTATGAAGGAAATAACATTTTGTACCATTAAAGCCGCGGCATTTATGTCTCTGTCAGCGAAACACAATTTCCAATTAAAGTTACGAACCCAACGCAACCCAATTTGCTTTTTTGTAAAGCCATACAGTCCTCTTCGGGGCTTTAATCGAAGAGGCGCGTAAACTAGAATACGAAAACTCAGCGGCAACAGTACAGTAGTCGGACACACTATGTTGTTGCTGCAATTGATACACAACGTCACTCCGAATAAATAGAACGAGACCCCTATGGGCAGAAAATAATGGCACACATTTATACTAAACACGTTAAAAAGACTAGAGACGACACGACACGTCCGTCCCCCATAAGTGCGTTGACGCTATAAAATTCCCCAATTCCTCGGTAGCATTTCCACGAATCATCAAAATCTAAGATAAGTGACGCGAGACAAGGGACCAGCAGAAATAGTTGTACATATGCACATAATATTGACCACATTTGTTTGTTATTTTTTGTCTACAATAAATGTTAATGCTAAAAATAAGATTCAGATAAAAAAAATTTAGTCAAACATTTTATTTTTTGGTCTTCAATGTGGTACATTTCAAAATTTCTACTGTGTTGTTTACGACAAATGACTGTGGGTTTACACTGAATAAAATCTATTTTTATAATCAAATTTATTTTATAATAATACAACATTATACGAATAATGTTGTATGATAAATATATACATATATAAATATATGATAAATATACACTAAGAAAACGAAAGCTGGTTGAAAAGAATAAAAGCCTTAAACATCATTGCAGTTGCAAATTATTCAAGTCAAATATTTAACACTTTTTGTAATATTTAGACAATATTAATAGTTTTGCTACAAAAGCATTAATATCTGTGGAATATGTGAATATTTGCAACAATGCTACCTATTTATCTAGTAGTTGCAGTGAATCTACCACAAAAATGACATTTTTCGTGATGTTTATATGAAATATCTCACAAATAATACAAAATATGTGATGTTTACAAATTATTTAAACTTTTACTGCAAATTTATTTGTATTTCCTGCATATGGGAATTGTTAAAGCGAGTAGTATTTTAGTTGCAGCAACACTCTCATAAACATTCTGTTTCGTGTATAGTTCAAAAATATATATTTTTAAAATGAGTGAATTTGCTTAATATATGGTTTATTAAATTTATAATACTGCCTTTCTAGACAAAACCAAATATCTCTATTGTACATTCCTCGAAGTACAATAGTACATTTCTCGATAAAATTAACAAACAACAATTAATATTTCCACTCTACTTCAAACATTTTAATTTTTCAGTGCATTTTTTTTTGGGAAACAAAGACAGCTTGATCGACTGAGCGTTTTTGCAGTTCACACCAGTGATGCCAACTATAGGGGAATTCCCCAATCTGTGGGGAATTTTAGTCTTAGTAGGTAATCGGTGAATGATCCACTTTTGGTGGGGAAGGATTGGAATATATGGGCATATTCCAACTTTTGATAGAATTTCATATGAAAATTTTAAATCAAACATTTTTACTTTTAGATTTGATATCATAGTACAATAAAAAATTTTTGTAATGAATTTAAACGCTTTCAATTCGTTTGGAAAATAATAAATTCAGGTAAAATCGGATTCGATCGAAAACTGGATCATACCTCTATATTCCAATCATGTGAAAGATCATAATTTAGCTTTATTAGAAGCAATCTATTAAATCTATTAAATACGATTTATAGATCTAGATAAATTTCTTTAACATTTTTTGAATGTATCTGATGTTTTTAAATAAGGGATACATTTTTACTTAATGTAAGTCCTGCAAATATAACTTGCTCCTTAATAGTTGAAAAATATTGTGTTCAGTATTTTAAAGATTGTGATTATTGGGAATTTAATATTTCGAAACTAAAAATGAAAAAATATAGTAAAAAAAATTTCAAAATTAAAAAATAAAATCTAAAATAATATATATTTACAACTGCACATTTGTTTATACAGATATTTAAGGTTCAGTTTTTCAGTTGAATTTAGTTTGTGGTTTAAACTTCGTTTAAAAACAGAATCGATTTTTTCAGTGAACTTCAACAGTCATTTAATCTTAGTTTAAACGACCGATCACTTTTCACTATTTTCTGTCGCTGCGTTGTTTCACAAATTATTATTAATTTTTGTATTTTTGCACACTATTCATTAAAACTAAACTCTCACGTGCACTTTAGTTGTTCGATCCGTTGCTAAAATTTAAAGTTACATTAATTTAATTTTTTTGAAATCATTTTTGAATTTATTTAATTTTGAATGGCATTTATCAGAAGTCAAAATCGAGAGAATTGTTTGTCATTAGCTTGTGGTCCCATATGTATTGACTTGGTCTAAGTTCATTTTAAAATATTACTGAAAAACTGATAACAAAATTAAACGTCGTTTAATTTAATTTAATTAAACGGAGTTTTAACTACGTTTACACTAGCACTGAAAAACTTGCCCTAAATGGTTAAATTTAATTTTCGATATAGTTTGCTCCTATTAAAAAATATTTGTATCTGCATAAATTGCCCATTTTCAGTACTATTTTAAACCAAGTTTAATATAATTAATTTGTTTAATATGATCCAATATTTCACATATATTTAAAATTTCATATTAACTGAGTACTAATTGTCTATCCATCTGTCTGTAAACTTTAAAGAAATTCGGACATTTTGACTTGAAACTATAGACTTTTGCAATATTTATTTAAGCTACGTTTAAACTTTCACTGAAAAACTGGACCTTAATTAATAAATATAGCACCACTTGGTAATAAAAATAATTTTTCTCATGGAAATGACTACCGCTTTCTTTAATATAATCAGCATCTATAAAAATTTAAATAATATTGAAGTCATTTTTACGTCATTACAAATAACAAACTTATATATAATAATATCTGATGAAAATATCTATTTCTATACAAACTTTTATATCAGCGATTAAAGCAATTTTTGTTTAAATATCTTATAATATTATTACAATCTGAACAAAAAAATTAAACAATTCAATTAGAATATATTTAGATATTATTCCTTATATTTATAAGGGTATTTAGAATTACGTTACAATTACATTCAAGCCAATTCAAACAAATCTTTTGTATCCATGTATTGACATTATATTTACATTCTTGTGATACATCTGCCCTATTTAACTTAGCATCTCCAGTCCAAAAAAATTCATCAGGTCCTTTTTTTTGGATTTTATCCACTTAAAATAATCCGTGATTTTTGACTTTTTTTTAATTTTTTTGGTTTCCGTACATTATTCGGGAATATTTATTTATTTAATACGTGTAAAGGCGGCACGTCGGGGGGAAGAGATTTAGCGTACATACGGCGCACATTGGGAAAAATGGTATAAAACGCGCGTATTTGCATGAAGGAATGTACCATTAAGTACTTTATGGTACGACCATTGATCTTATGGTTCATGAATTAATAGTTTTTCTTTTTAAATCAAAAGTTTTCTAATTAATTCAATAGTATTTGAAAAATTCAGTACCATAAATTTAAATATTTCAATATTATTATTTTAAATAGAATAAATACTGTTGTTTTAATGGTTTCCTCCTATAATTATAAACGTGGTGTAAAAAACATAAAACGAATACAAACATGTTCGTTTTGTACGTCATTCTGCGTGTTTACTCAAAATGGTCGCATGTATTTTTTTGTAATAATCCACATTATTAAACGCGACATTGGTAAGAACTCAATGTATTTAATGTAAATAAATTATATTTATATATTTATTTATATTTTTATTTAGTACAGAAAATAAATAAAACATCGAACTTCTATTATGGCAACGGACTCGAAAATAACTGCAGACTCAAGTACTACAATCAATTATTGGAAACCAAAGCAAACATTATATGTGTCATAACCTTTTGCAGCAAGAAGTGTTTTTTATGTTTGTGTTGTCAAAATGAATATCAATTTCGACATTTAAATAAAATAAATTATACATAAATTAACTAAAATACATTTTTGTTTTAATAAATTATTAGGAAAATGTAATTCGACTTTACCATAAAATTAATAATACGTATCATTAAATTTGTATATGTCTTTCTTATTGTAATTAAAATATCACAATATAAAATTTATGGTACAACCACACATTGTATTAACAGTTTCAATATTACTGAACTAATGGGACGCATCCTATTGTCCAATTTTAATGGTATAAATTATTGTTTTTCTATTGAAATACTATCAATTTACCATGATTTTTTTTCTGGGTGTATCTCTATATCTCTGCAACCACCGAGCCGATCTGGTCAAAATTTAAGTAACTCTTTGTTAAAAACCTTTTTACATAAACTAGAACTTAGTTCTGACTTTCACCACCAGATGCCGCTAATTTTTACAACTTTGTAACTTCTGAACCGATTTGGATCAAATTTAAAATAGTGATTCTGTGTTAAGTATTAATTTATCTAAACCGTAAATTTGGTATACATTTTACCACCAAAAGGCGTAAAGAACCTAAATCCATATCTCTGTAAGCACAGATTATATCTGGATGAAATTTAATATAGAGACTCTCTAGAGACCACCAGAGGGTGCTATTTTTTACACCTCGGTAACCTCTGGTCCGCTTTAGACCAAATATTACAAAGTAACACTGTGTTGAATACCGATTCATTTAAACTATAATGAGTTTAAACTATAAATAATTTTTTAATTAATATACAAATTTAAAAAATAAATTTATAAGTAAAACAAAAAACTAATAGTAAAACTTGTTGTTTCGAAAAATATGAGCAAAAATATATTAAAATATAAAAATTAAATGAAAATATAAAAAAAAATTAAGAATAAAACTAATTTCATGCATTTTCATTTAAATAATGCAAAAAATATCTGTTTGGTATTTAAAAGGTCCATGAATAATAGATCTCCAAAAATGTATGGGATCTACAATTCTATCAAATTCGATATAATTAGTTTTATTTGTCTGTTTTAATGGTTAATTTTTATGAACATTTAATTAACTCAACCATTCTACGTCCAATCTTTGTTTCCAAGGTACCGTTGGAAATGTTTTGACACCTAATATATCTACAACCACTTGTGAGATTTTATAAAATTAGTTTATAAAAATTAGTCTACAGCGAAAATGTTTAAAAAAATCAATGCAGATAACATGAATTTTTGGTTTTCTGTTATACTCAGTATGTAATAAAAATGTTCCTAAACAAATTTGAATATTTTAACCATTTTACTCTGTGAAAGTCAAACGCAATTTTTTAGTAGGCATTTCTTGCCAATATCTGTTAAGATATTTCCTCATTTTAAGAATTATTTTAAAAATTCAGTTTTGTGAATAAAAAAAAAATCACAAAATTTTGACTTTGAAGGTCCACAGAATATCCTTAACATTTTTTTAATTATTCTTTAATATTTTTGACACCAACTTTATATTTGATTTATAGCTATAAGTATAAAGAAAAATATTATATTAAATAAAACATAAACTACAAAAACCCGACTCGCGTGACCTTTAAATCACGTTCTAAAAATCTGAAAAAATATAGACAATTCTTCTGCATAGGATAATTCAAAAATCGTATAACCGTTTCAAAAATTAAATATTTTTCGTTTTTGTGGGGCACCCTAATGCACAAATCTATATTACACATTGGACGCACTATAACTTGTGAATTCCATAAGTTAATATAATAATAATAGTTTGGCACTACAGTCCTATAAGAACTTAGACCGAGCTCTCTCACCATTTTAAGCTGTGCGTGTTATATTTGTACTCAAAGTGGTGGGACCTACAGTTTATTGCCGAATCCGAACGGCGGGTGAGAACTTTTCATAGGCAATGTTTTACTCTCGTAGGTTTGCCATTTACTGCCGAGAGGTAGGGCGGTATAGAAAAATGTTTCTATGAAAAGATGTTGTTTGCCCAGTCCAGGCTTGAACCGGGGACCTTTCGGCTCGCAGTCAAACCATAAGTTACCAAAAATAAAATAACATTTCTAGATTCTCCATTAAATTCTACTATTAGAATTCTAGAATAATTTTTCAGTGTTTTGGAGCGACAGAAAGTTCATGCGCGTATTTTATGTTGTTTTTCCCAATGTGCGACGTCACCTGACCCATTTTAATCTTGCACCGCAGGCAAAACATTTCTGATGAACAATTTTGCAAATAAAATTTTCGGCATGATTTATTTCGGCTTTTGTTTTCTTTACTCACATGCGTCAGAGTGCGTTTCAGCTTTAAAACCGAAGAAAATGTATTAAATTGTTAAATTGACGTACTTGCATTTGATCCAAAAGCATTCACGGTTTGACTTCTTCTTCTGGTAGATCTGGCTGTGGATCGACTGGTCAATCATCTTCGTTGCATTTCAGAAATCCCGGGCCATTCCCCATGGACTATTAATTCGAAACTTTGGTGAGAAAACTGGTCGCGTTGCTAGGTCTGCAGTATTTTCGTCTGCAGGTATCCAGCGCCACTGTACTGGAAGCATGCTCTCCAGTATTTCTGAAATACGATGACCAACAAAAGGTTTATACTTGCAATTCGACGAATGTATCCAGTATAACACAGTTCGCGAATCACTCCAAAATGTGACTTTAGAAATGTTCAATTTGGATTTGCTGAGTCGTGTGCCAAGGACGGCAGCCTGCTCCAATCGGGGAACCGACAATAATTTGTGCGGTGCATTTCGAATTTTTACTGCGATGAATGCGACGTCAACCTGATTATTGTGCAAGATACGAAAATATGCTGCAGCGGCAAAGTCACTTTGACTGGCGTTCACGAACATATGTAATTGAATATCGATGGAATCTAACATATGTTGCGTGGAACACGAAAGGCTCAAACATTTTCAAATTCATTCCACCAAGCTGCCAACTTTTTATGCAACTCGCTAGGTATGGTAGCATCGATGTTGCATTTCCAAGTATCGTACATTATTACTTTAGAAAATATCAGAAAGTCGGCCAGCAGCCCGTATGGATCGAATATTGTCATTACAATGCTCAGCAGCTTTCTTTTTGTAGGCGCCTGCAATGCATATCTCACCTTTGTGACACGTGATGAAATTTCGTTTGAAACATAAATGTGTCATTTATCGTACTCCAATACATGCCGAGTATTTTTTCTGTTGCGTTTTAACGTTCCATGTTGACGGCATCTATAGCAGCAGAGGGCCTTTTGTTAAGTACAACTTTTGAGTTCGAAAAAAAGTTCCGTAAATCGAATCCAGAATCTGCATTGATGTACACGACTTGCACACAGAAAACTGATTTGTTGCGGAAACCAACTAAATTACCCTACCGAATTATTCGGTTGCGACAGCAACTGTTAAAGTAGTTGCAACAACCTCTTAATTCAGTTGTGGCAACCTCGTGAGCTCCATCGTTAAAAATGAGGTTGTGACAAACTCCAAATTAGTGAGCATGAGGTTATCGCAACCTCATAGTCGTTGAGCATGAGGTTTTCTAAACCTCCAATTGACAATTATTTTGACAAAATTATTTATGTATATAAAACTCATGTATGTAAAGTATTCTGTATGTATTATATATGCGAAAATATGTCACGCACACAATTTCAAAAAGTATATCTAGATCCCCTGAAAAATAAAACCACTATGAAGCGTTATTTTTTTATTATCTTATAACCAAAAAATAACAAAAAAACTATTACCATTGTTACATACATATACATAAAATACTTAAAAGTTCCGGCTCTTTAAGTAATGTTGAATTTAAAGTTGTCCTGCCTACAACAGCGGCGGCGTCGAACACGTTGCAACTTTTCGGGTTTATTCGGATTTTGGACACCAAAATGAGGAAGTACCAAATAACATTTTGAGTGTTGTTAATTTCATCGTCAGTTAAATTTCATGTGCATCCTTTCCCTTCCAAAATTTCTCATGATCTCCTGTTTTCTTCCGACTCATCATGTAAATCATTGAGTTTTTGCTGCTTACGCACGTGAATAATTGTTGGATGTAGACGATATACTCAAATAAACGAAATCTAGTCCAAGTAGCAGCGTTGACTTAGCATTGTTTTAGTCGTACAACGACAAAAACTACAAATGTTCAAAATTTGCTTTAGAAAATACTTGTGTTGGCAGACACAGGTTGCCAATTGTGTGAATATTTATGTTGTAAATTTTATTCGTTAATCCCTTCAATTTCCAGTTTGACCTTTGAGTTCATTTCTGTTATCTGATTTTGCCCGTACCACTGCAACGTTAATGATTGTGGCGTGCATTTGAGCCCCAGTCTATTCGCGACCACTTCATCTAAAACGTCCTCTTTGCCATGAGGTCCGTACAGAATTCTGAACAACTGCGAAGAACTTATTTCTGTGATACAATTCAGCACAGGATGTACATTATTTGTTGCTGGCGGCGGGCTTCGTATAGGCTCTTCGTGCAGGTTTGCATGGTATCAACGGATGACGGTTGATACTCCAAAACTATTTTGTTTGGCAATTTGAAGTGTTGTGAAGAGAAACAATGTTGCAAATCCCTTATATTACGCCAGCGTTCGCGCACGCTGATGGTCTGCAAAAACGTTTTACAGTTGTGAATTAAGTGCTCCTCTCCGTATTGGCGACAGGACGCCTCCCTTTATGGTTTACCTTCGCTTACAAGAGTCACACGTCGTGAAGGTTGCACCGATGCACTACTACGGCGATCCTGAGTGCTGGCACTTGGCATCACACAAACCATTTTAGTCAGATCGCTTGTTTTGCCCACTCAAATTCTTTGTTAAGTGACAACTTAACAACTAATTGTTCGAGTAACATCGGATTTTCCAAGTGCTGCTAACAGTTGGCAGATATCAAAAATGCTACTACATTCCGCACCCTCGTAGAAAATGTAATAAATTGTTCCAAGTTATGTACACTTATAGTTGGAAATTGTTGAATTTTGTTCAATTGAATACGCACTAGCAAATGTGGCCTACCAAAGCGAAACACTCTTACTCTTTAATGGCTTGTGAAATATTATTTGGATAAATTAACAAAGAAGCGACAGCTTCCCTGACCAGTCCACTTAGGCATTTATGTAGGCGCATCAAATTCTGTCTGTCGTTGTATCCAAAAGTGGCCGCAGTGCTCCATCAACCGGCGGATGCTCTTGAATTTCTGAGCCCCCGTTAAGGCGCAGCTCCTCTACTAAATCTATGAATGCAAAACAACAAAAATGCAACCGCATTAATATTATTTAAATAAAATTAAATAATAAAAACATTTTTTAATTTTTACCTTTTTTGCAGAATTGAACCTGTGACTTTTGAATTTTTAGACCGATCAGACACACATCATATATATTATTTCGGGGAAAATGAAATATAGTTTTGTTTTTAATTATACCCTACACTAAGAGTGAAAGGGTATATTCAGTTTGGTACGCCGTTTGTAACACCCAGAAGGAAGCATCTCCGGTATGGAAAAGTATATATATTCTTGATCAGCATGACCTCCTGAGTCGATTTAGCGATGCCCGTTTGTCCGTCTGTCTGTCTGTTGAAATCACGATTACAGAAAAACTAGAAGAGCTAAATAAATGAAACTCCTAATATAGATTACTTATATATATACGCTGTCTGTCAGTGAAAATGGGCATGATCAGTCCATTATGACCTGTGAACCGACTACTTATGCTCAAATTTATCATATAAAACACATCTACTGGTGAATTTTACTGTATACGTGTTCAGGTAAATTTTTTTTGGTTAAATATATATTGACTTCATGCTCAAATACATGAAAATAATGTTCTCCCGCGAAACGAGCTGTAGTTCCCAAAAAAAAAAAATCGAAATTTGGTACACCTACCCATATGTAAATATGGGTATCAAATGTATGGAAATTCTTCAGCGATTGAAAGTTTGTAGTTATTTTCAGGATTCGTATACCCTGGTGACCTATATACAACTTTAAATGGTAACAACACATATGTGTAAGGTATTTATAGTCGTCTTAGACCGACTATAATCCTAACTGTCATAATAACACCAAATTTAAAATTTCCCATGTGATCTAACCTTCCCAACTGGTTTTTGTTTCGTGTTGTGGTAGTTTGAATAAAAATATATAAAACGTCAAAGAGATAATGTTTAAAAATGTGTAATGTGCAAGGGAACTATTATGATTAGTGATACGGGAGAGACAAGAAAATTGGAGATCTCGATTGATCTCGTCCTGAAATTTGAGACGATATCGAGATCCAATTTTGCCAACGAGATCGAGAATCTCGACGAGATTTCTCGAATTTTATAACTGAAAATATGAACGT
Source organism: Dryomyza anilis (assembly GCA_951804985.1). Taxonomy (NCBI): domain Eukaryota; kingdom Metazoa; phylum Arthropoda; class Insecta; order Diptera; family Dryomyzidae; genus Dryomyza; species Dryomyza anilis. The sequence continues at coordinate 63,995,170 of OX638135.1, forward strand.
TAAAATTAAAAAGTCTAAAAAACATCGGTTTATTAGTCTGTTTTGTATTGTTATTTTGTTTTTGTTGTATTTTTTGTTTTCGTCAAATACATGGAATTGAATTTAAAAATAAATAATTTAGAATTTGTATACATTCGGATTGATATAAGATAAGACTAAGCCGTTCTTAACCAAACGGCTAAAATGTTTTAAAATAAATAATGGCTGCATTCATCGACCTCAAAACTTGCGAGACTGCTCACTAATGCCCGATTTACATTGTATCTTCTGTGAGTTTACTGTATCTCCTAGGGTTGCTTTTTTTAAATTTTAATATAAAAAAAAAAAAAAATCACAACAATGTAGCGTACATTTTTTTTCCATGAAAAAATGACGACCGCTAACTAAACATGTTGATGCCATTCAAGCGCAAATTAATCAAAAGTTCCACAACTGTTGAGGTCGCTGAATGAACCAATGATTTCACCATTCAGCCTAACCAATAAACGGAATTAAGTCGACTTTAAAGATAGTATCACCTTTGTCAATAAAGCTACAACCATTTTTAAAGTCGATTTTATTTCGTTTATTGGTTTAGGCTAATTATACAATAAAAAAAAAATTACACTATGGACCTTACATTAATTTATCTCACAATGAGGCTCGAAAATTCTTCGAGAAAATAATCCTCTTCTTGTAAAGATGAGAACGGGAATCTAGTGACAGATATCCAGAGCACACTGAAAATATGGAGGGATCACTTCTCTAAACTGCTGACCGGTGATGATGACCGCAATTCCACCGATAGAGAAGCAAATCCTGCAACCCCAGTACTTGATGACGACGTTGAGATTCCGCCACCCGACCATGGCGAGGTCAGAACAGCCATTGCTCGGCTGAAAAACAACAAAGCCGCAGGTGCTGATGGCCTGCCTGCTGAATTGTTTAAGACCGGAGGCGAAGAGCTAATAGAGAGCATGCACGAGCTCGTAAGCAGAATATGGTCGGATGAAAGCATGCCAAGTGACTGGAACCTCAGTGTACTCTGCCCAATCCTTAAGAAAGGGGATCCCACGGCCAAAACCGACCCACGGTTGTAAGGACCATTTAAATAAGTAAGTAATATTGTTATATACAAAATTATTTTTTAGCAAAAAATCGTAGTGCATATTTTCATACGGAACGTCCGGAATTATTTTGCGATTTATTACGAAATAACTGTAAACTTTAGGAACAAAGTGTACATATACAAAAATAAAGTAAATTGTCTCAGCTATATTCAGAGATAATTCAAACAAATATATTGTACGAAAAAAGTATTTTTAGAATAAAAATCGTACTGATAAATTCAATACGCATTTTTTTTTGTCTCGTCCGGAATTTTTCTGTGATTTAATCTGAAAAAACTATAAAATGTATACAAAGAAAGCACATGATTTCAACTACATTGGTTGTAACTTCATGTCATTAAAATGAATGTACATTTTTTACTTCAACCGAAATGTAAGTGCGCGCAACTTCACGTTCGGTTGTCTTTACTAGAGATGGGCATGTGAGTGAGTTTTGACTCACACTCACTCACGCTCACGAAAGAATTTTTCTAATCACGACACTCACTCACGGCCTTTCAATCACAATCACGCGTGAATGACGCTGAATCACGTGTTTTTTTTGCTATTGTTTTCAGAATGCATAAAAATACATATTTCATTTGTATAGATTAGTGAGATTGATTTATCGACCGAACGTGGCACCTCTAATACAACCTACATCTTTAAAACGCAATAATGATGTTATGTTAGGGATCTCAATTTTTAACGGAAATGGAAATGTGAAAGACCTTCGATGTACTATCATATACTTACTTACTTACTTACTTAAATCACATTCGTGCATTTGTTACGGCAATTGAGTACGTGATTGTATCAACAAAATAAATGACAAACGGCAACCTTCTTGTCTATCAGCAGTTCGGTTGCTAGTTTCTTGCTAACTATAATGGAGACATACAGAAATAAAGAAAATTCAATAATTTTCAAAATATGGAACTACCGCATTATTTGCTTATATACTTTGCGTAAATACATGCTAGATCTAAATTTAATTCTAAAAGGCTCTTTTTATCCAAATCGACTAAAACTTAAAACAAATGCCATGGCGAAGAGGAAAACTATCATATATTTTTAGGTAAAACAAAAGTGTGTAGATATATTTTAAAAAATTAGGCTCTTTAGACCTTTGGCGCTTTTTTTACACCCAAATTTTCTGGGTCGTCTCTGAATATGTGACATAGCGTTGAATTACTTTAAATACTGTAGATTTCGACGAAAGTGAAGTTGTGTTGTATTCACAAGAGGGAGTCATCGATTGTAGCAATGCTATCATAGAAACATCTACAACGCGATCTGCATCTTCCATCCCCTTAACTCATTGAAAATGCATTGAAAATATACTCATTTTTCATGTATTTTGAGTAACCAAATTAAATGGCTGCATTCAGCGACCTCAGCAGCTGTGAAACTGCTCAGTAACTAATCGCTCACTGTTACTGAATGCACCGCTATCTCAGCAGTCAACTTACAAATTAATTTGTATTAATATAATAACACACAACTCTTTAATTGATTAACAACACATTTCCAATCTATTTTCCATTTTTGTTTATAAATATTTGAGTTAAAATGTCATCGATAACAAATGCAGCACAAATGTAGCGTAAAAATTTCATGCTGGAAAAAGTGGCAACCGCTCACTATATATGTTGAGGGTAGCATGCCATTCAAGCTCAAATTTCTCAACAGCTCCACAACTGCTGAGGTCGCTGAATGCAGCCAATAACTTTAAATACGTACATGATACAAAATATTTTTTTCTGTTTTTTCAGGTAACATTAATAATTATTTCTAAAGCTTAAAAATAATGATCGAAATTAAAATAACGGAAAATTTTCGATTTTTGTATAAGAGTTTTCGATGTCCCATCCGGAACCATAAAGATACATTTATTATTTCCATAGTAAACTGATTTGTTTTTATAGTGTTGAATTTATTGTTTCTAAAGCAGAATTTCCTCGGCAAAATGTCAATGTAATTTTCCTAGTAATTCTAAAAAATGTTTGACAGCTAATTGAAATTTGTCCCGTCCGGAACTTTGAGTACCAAAAGTGGAAAATTACAGTATAAGAAATATCAAACATTTTTTTTTTTTTCAAAAAAAGTAAAAAACAAAATTTAAAAACTTCCAGAGCAATCCTTGTCGGTGTCGTCTCAAGTCAACTCACTGGTCACCATTTGACAAATTGTCAAATGGCGACGCTTCCACTTCGGTGGAAGTCCGGTGTAGAAGTCGGCTAAAGTGAGTGGCGAACATCTCCCTCAGAGAGAGGATTCGTGCGTTGGGTTTGGGTCCAACCACTGAAAAACCTATGCGCCCAATGAAACCACAAAAGAAGCCTCGGATAACGACCGATTACCACGATGACGACCCACGCAAACGTTTTAAGGACCATGATTTACGGATATGCACCTGGAATGTCCGGACCCTTTATAGGGAAGGTGCCTCTATCCAGCTGGAAGATGTCCTCGAAAAATATAAGGCTGACATCACCGCTATCCAGGAAATGCGATGGACGGGACAGGGCTGCTCGAAACAAGCGTCCTGTGATATCTACTACAGCTGTTATGCATGCATGAATTTGGATGTGGATTTGTCGTCGGGAAGAGACTTCGCCACCTTTTTTCTAGGTTCACGCCCGTGGACGAAAGACTGGCAACAATTCGCATCAAGGCAAAATATTTCAACATTAGCCTAATCTGTGTACACGCTCCGACGAACGAGAAAGATGATGAGACAAAAGAGCGCTTCTACGAGCGCCTAGACAACGCATACGAGCGCTGCCCCAGCCACGATATATTAGCCTCCATGCCAACACTTCCGATAACGGAACGAGGCTAATCACTTCGCCGCAGCACGAAAGATAGTAGCACTAGATTCGAACATTTCGATATCCACAAGGCCACATGGTTGTCGCCCGATCAAAAAACGCGAAACTAAATTGATCACGTTGTGATTGACGGAAGGCTCGCTTCGAGCGTGATGGACGTAAGCACTATCCGAGGTGCCAATATGGACTCGGATCATTACCTTGTAGCAGCCAAGGTCCGCACGCGCTTAAGCGCTGCGAAGAACGTACGGAACCAAACGCAGAGAAAGCTAGACGTCGGAAAGCTGCAATCACAACAGACAACGCAAGCCTTTTCCACTCGACTCTCACACCTGCTTAGACAAAGCACTCATCCTCTCGATGATATAAGCGCGCAGTTGAACCATGTCTCCTGCTCTATGCGTACGGCTGCCGAAGGAATCCAACGCCCCCTGAGGAATCAGTGGTATGACCAAGAGTGTCGCGCGGCCACTGCAGAGAAAGACGCTGCGTACAAATCCACCCTGCAGTCAGTAGCTACGCGAGCTGCAAAGGAGCGATACAAAGAGGCGTAAAAAAAAGCGAGGCAGAAAGACGTGAGTGTGAGGAGATTGAGATGCATGGGGAGAGGAATGAGGCTTGAAAATTCTTCGATTCTGTTCAAAATCCGGATCCTCTTCTTGTAAAGATGAAAACGGGAATTTAGTCACAGATATCCTGAGCACACTGAAGATATGGAGGGATCACTTCTCTAAACTGCTGACCGGTGATGATGACCGCAATTCCACCGATAGAGAAGTAAACCCGGCAACCCCAGTACTTGATGACGACGTTGAGATTCCGCCACCCGACCATGACGAGGTCAAAACAGCCATGGCTGAAAAACAACAAAGCTGCAGGTGCTGATGGCCTGCCTACTGAATAGTTTAAAACCGGAGGCGATGAGCTAATAGAGAGCATGCACGAGCTCGTAAGCAGAATATGGTCGGATGAAAGCATGCCAAGTGACTGGAACCTCAGTGTACTCTGCCTAATCCTTAAGAAAGGGGATTCCACTATCTGCGCTAACTACCGTGGGATCAGCCTACTCAATATCGCATACATGGTTCTATCGAGCGTATTATGTGAAAGACTGAGGCCCAGCGTCAACAGACTGATTGGACCTTATCAGTGCGGCTTCAGACCTGGAAAGTCCACCATAGACCATATTTTCACATTGCGCCTTATCCAGGAAAAGACCATAGAAAAACAAATCGACACCTACCACCTATTAGTCGACTATAAAGCCGCCTTCGACACTCCGATAAGGGAACGATTATACGCCGCAATGTCTGAGTTCGGTATACCTGCGAAACTTATAAGGCTTTGCAGGATGACCCTGAGCAACACACGAGCTGCCGAACTCCGTCAAAGCGGTACTATCCTTAACAAAAGTGTCATGCTGCTCGCATATGCCGACGATATTGATATCATTGGCAGGAGCACATGAGCAGTCAGCGCAGCATTCTCCAGATTGAAAAAAGAGTCGCGTCGAATGGGTCTAGCGGTGAACGAGGACAAGACGAAGTTCCTTGTGTCAACAAGCAAAAAAGAGCCCGTGCGTCTTGGACAAAAAGCTGATTTTGACACCCACAAGTTCGACATTGTGAAGGACTTCGTCTATCTGGGATCCAGCGTAAACAGCAACAACGACGTCAGCCTGGAGATCAAACGGAGAATAACTCTTGCCAACAGGTGCTACTTTGGGCTCAGTAGGCAATTGAGAAGTAGAGCCCTCTCTCGCCGTACAAAAATAACGCTCTACAAGTCACTCATCATGTCCGTCCTACTTTCTGGTGCAGAAACATGGACGCTGGCCTCCACCGAAGATAGAGTACTGGGAGCGTTCGAGAGAAAGATTCTCCGTAAAATCTTTTGCCCTATCTGCTTTGCTAACGAGTATTGAAACAGGATGAACCATGAGCTGTATGAGTTATTCGACGACATTGACATAGTCAAGCGCATCAAGATCCAGCGGCTTCGCTGGCTAGGCCATGTCGAACGAATGGATGAAAACACTCCAGCTTAGAAGGTGCTTGAATCGAGGCTCGAAGGTGGACAGCGTAGAAGAGGTCGTCCAAATCTGCGTTGGAATGACCAAGTTGAGGACAACCTGACAACGCTTGGTATTTCTAACTCGCGTTAGCGCGCGCAAAGCAGAAGCGACTGGCGCCGGCTTTATCTCAGCGGCCAAAACCGACCCACGGTTGTAAGGGCCATTTAAGTAAGTAAGTAATATTGTTATATAAAAAATTATCGTAGTGCATATTTTCATACGGAACGTCCGGAATTATTTTGCGATTTATTACGAAATAACTGTAAACTTTAGGAACAAAGTGTACATATACAAAAATAAAGTAAATTGTCTCAGCTATATTCAGAGATAATTCAAACAAATATATTGTACGAAAAAAGTATTTTTAGAATAAAAATCGTACTGATAAATTCAATACGATTTTTTTTTTGTCTCGTCCGGAATTTTTCTGTGATTTAATCTGAAAAAACTATATAATGTATACAAAGAAAGCACATGATTTCAACTACATTGGTTGTAACTTCATGTCATTAAAATGAATGTACATTTTTTACTACAACCGAAATGTTAGAGCGCGCAACTTCACGTTCGATTGTCGTTACTAGAGATGTGCATGTGAGTGAGTTTTGACTCACACTCACTCACGCTCACGAAAGAATTTTTCTAATCACGCACACTCACTCACGGCCTTTCAATCACAATCACGCTGAATCACGTGTTTTTTTTCTATTGTTTTCAGAATGCATATTTCATTTGTATAGGTTAGTGAGATTGATTTATCGACCGAACGAAATGTGAAAGACCTTCGATGAACTATCACATACTTACTTACTTACTTAAATCACATTCGTGCATTTGTTACGGCAATTGAGTAAGTGATTGTATCAACAAAATAAATAAAAAACGGCAACCTCATGTCTAACAGCAGTTCGGTTGCTAGTTTCTTGCTAACTATAATGAAGACATACAGAAATAAAGAAAATTCAATAATTTTCAAAATATAAGATATTCATTCATTCATTACACAACCTCATGTTCACCGATTTGGAGGTTACCCCAACAAAATTAAAGGTTGTTGCAACTACTATATTAGTTGTCACAACCGAATTATTAGGTAGGGCAATATAGTTGGTTGCTGCAACAAATCAGTCCACTGAGCAAATTGACGTTTTTATCCCAACAAAAATGTTAACTGATAACTAACCGCTTAACTTTTGTTCTATCATCGGGAAAAAGTTCGTAGCTATGGAAATAATAAAATTGTAAATGGATTAAAAATTTGTTTTCCAAATCAATGTTGCAGTTGCTTCAACTAATAGTTGGATACGCTTTGAAAAAATATATTAATTTTTAAAAGATAGATCCAGAAAATACAATTGAGCATATTAAATTTTTTTTTTTATTTTTTTTTTCATATTATGTATTTTCAAATCTTAATTTAATTTTGGAATATTCCGTGGCGAAAATAATGACTCAATATTTTCACGAATAACTAAAATGGAAAACGCTTTTCTGCAAATATGTTAATGATATCTACACTTCCATACTAAAAAAAAACAAAAATTGGTAAGCCTACTTAGGACTGGAGCTAACAACATCTTTTCATAGAAACATTTTGCTATACCGCCCTACCTCTCGTCAGTAAATGGCAAACCTACGAGAGTAAAAATTGCATATGAAAAGCTCTCACCCGCCGTTCGGATTCGGCTATAAACTGTAGGTCCCACCACTTTGAGTACAAATATAACACGCACAGCTGAAAATGGTGAGAGAGCTCGGCCGAAGTTCTTATAGGACTGTAGTGCAAAACTATTATATTATTATTACTTAGGAAATTATAAATTCAAACACTTCTATGTAAGTTTTTAAATTTGTTCATTTATGCTATGAACATTTTTGGTTATAATTTCAGATAGGGTCGACCGATCCGCAGGATATAAAGAATTCAAAAATGAAATAACATTAAAAATAGTCTTAAGCGTGTTATGGAATGGATTTAAAAATTATAAAATATTCAAATTGGATAATTTCGAGACTTTTCGAATACCCAACTACAAAAAAGAAAAGTCCAATGACGTAGTTGGGTTCTGGAAACATTTAAGTTTGAAATCGGTTCGAACATAAAGGTCAGATCATAAAAATTTTTAAATTGGGTTAATTTAAAACTTGACAAAAAAACAAAATCCTTATTTAGGAACCGGAACCGTTGTTAAAAAAATGTGTGAAACCGAAATCGGAACCCAATTAATTTGTTTGGTTGGAACCGGATTCAGAACCGGAACCGCTATTTAAAAAAACTTGGAACCAGATCCGGACCCAATAATCCAAAGTCCCTGGGTAGACAAATAATTTTTGATATAGTACCGATTTTTTTTTTTTTTTGCATATCTTACAAATGTATGTCGAGATTTCCGAAATTATTATATTATATCCCTAAAAATATAAATTAAAAAAACTGTCCAATGTCCAAATCGAATTTTATTAACAAGAACTTTAAAACTATATTATATAATCAGAATACTGAAAATAACTAAATTTCACTAATAAATAAATTAAAAAATGTGCGAACTATGTTTGAACGTTCAAATTTGTTTAAAAAAAATTGAATAGCTTCAGTGTTCTGTTCTGTTTTTTTTTTTCACTAAATAGGGTTTCGTTTGAATAATTGGTATACTGTATGACCCATACAAATCCATTTTATCGGGACACATTTTTATATATTTTAATTTGTCAAAATTATACATTTTTCCCTTAAATATATATATATATATATATATCTATATATATATATATATATATATATATATATATATATATATATATATATATATATATATATATATATATATATATATATCTATATCTATATCTATATCTATATCTATATCTATATCTATATCTATATCTATATCTATATCTATATCTATATCTATATCTATATCTATATCTATATCTATATCTATATCTATATCTATATCTATATCTATATCTATATCTATATCTATATCTATATCTATATCTATATCTATATCTATATCTATATCTATATCTATATCTATATCTATATCTATATCTATATCTATATCTATATCTATATCTATATCTATATCTATATCTATATATATCTATTATATCTATTATATATATATATATATATATATATATATATATATATATATATATATATATATATATATCTATCTATATATATATATATATATATCTATCTATATATATATATATATATATATATCTATCTATATATATATATATATATATATATAGACAGATATAGATATATAATATATATATTTCAGGGAAAAATGTAATTGGCTATGTTTGAATTCAAATATATTCTGTTCTTAAAAGTCTATAAATATGTTTGCAATATAATATATTCACATTTTTTATAAATTAGTTTACATGTAAATATAATATGTAATATGTGAATATCATTATACCATAATTATGTTTGCATAAAAAATATATATTATCTTTCGATATAAATATATTATATTTGCATAAACTCTTTATATATAGTTGTCTCTTTTTCACTCATATAATATTTGCATGCGAGTGAAATAGAAAAAAGTGAGAGCACAGTGAACGAAGTTTTTATGGTTTGATTTATTCTCTTTATTTGCTGTGTCAGTTAAACAGGTGAGTGCAACGTGAGTGGTTGTCCTCGTGGTGTTAAATAAAAGTATAAAAAATGTTTAAAAAAAATCGAATATTAATGAATAAATGAAAGTGAAAAATAATTAAAATATGTGTTTAGTTTAATAAATAAAATGGTAAAAATGTCCGTATAAGTAGACAGAAGAAAAAGTCTAAAAGTCATTGCACTACAATTAAACTTATATATTCAAAAGTAAATTATCTTTGCGAAGGAAAAGGACATAATATTTGCGAATAATTTTCTATTTGGAGATAAAACTATTTGCTTAATTTTTTAATTTCTTGCTCAATATCTAATGTTACAATATTTTATTTATTTTCAGCACCCTTGCTTGTGCAGATGTACTGAATAAATTCCTCAACATCTAGATCATCCACGACAAGGCCACCCTTACAAGGCTAGGGCTCTTTGTGCTGAAGATGGCGCAATATATATGATTCAAACATATGATGCAAACATAATATGTTCACAGGCGAAACACTTTTATATTCCCACCCAAAAATATATTATATATATCAATTCGCCGAGCTTTGACCCTGACCCCCTTCGATTTAACAGTGACTGAAATGTAGCAACTTTGGCCATCACTAGATATGACCGACCTCGAAACAATTATAACATACAATTGGATCTGACTTCGTATCGTCGCTCGGTTTAAATCATTAAATTTTTGAAATTGTTCAACGGAAAAATAGTCTTTTGTTGGATCGTAATCCGGCAGCGTTTTAGCAATTTCCATCGTCGACAACATATTACGCGATGCTGACGTTGGAAGCAGCGTCCGCTTCAACAGATATACTGCGCTCGATGATTTGCATTATGCCCTCCATCATGTTGCGCAAATCCGAAATTTGCTCGTACAGGTCGTCGTCCAACTCGACGTCTTTACCACTCACAGCATCAACCAGGCGTTGAATTAATTTTGCTTTCGCTTCACACGTGTGCAGCGCACGTTGACGAAGTAACAGCTTCAACTGTATGATTTTTAATGCACAAATTCGAGTCATTTTTTTCCAAAAAAAGTTTACATTTTTTTTATTAAATAAATTAACCGTTATCGAGTTTTTTTTTATAAATTAAGTCGTTCACAAATTTTTATTTTATTCCATTTGCCCTTTCAAATATTTCATTATTTTTTTACAATTCCTTTTTTATGTCCTTTCAACAGCGATGTTCTTTGAAAAAGTTTTTAATTCCCGTTGCAACGACTGTTGCTGCTGCTCCTTTTTTTATATTGTTTCGTTTGTTTCATTTACTTTTTATTATCCGTTTCTTTACATATTCGTTTCGTTCGCTTTTTGTTTTCGTTTATCGCAGAATGCAAAGCATTCTGCGATCATTTTTAAATACATAATTCTGCTCATCCCACTCATATATATGTATGTATGGGGCATTCCACGTCAAATTTTACAGAATATCACTAATAACAACATAGTAAAATATGAAGAAAATCGAAGGGGGTCAGGGTCAAAGCTCGGCGAATTGACGTGGAATGTCCCATATATTTGACCAATTTTGAACTGAAACCGAAATAAAAAATTATTTAAGAACCGGTATCGGAACCATTTTTTTATTTTTTATGAAACTGGAACCGCAAAGAATAGAATTTCAGTTTCTAGCCCAGTTTCTAGCCGGCCTTAGCAGTCCAGAGGTAGCGCGCTGGATTTGCATTCTGAAGGTCTCGGGTTCGAATCCCGGCTTGGGCATGGGCGCTCGTGGTGATATTAACCACAAAATTGTAGGGAATAGATTTCACAGTACAATGGATATAGTCTGTCTGAGTGCTGTGGATCTTAGTAGATATTCCAAAAAAAAAAAAAAAGCCCTGGTTAAAATGTACATTGTGGATAAAATCTTGGATCTGGAAGTGACTGATATTTTAGATCTCGATTTCGTAACCAAACATCTGCTTATTTTTCGTTTTCATATTTACGCCGTTTTGCTATATATCGTCGGTGATACTGCAAAACCGGCTATCTACATTTTTGAATACCTCTTACAAAATGAATTTTACAGAGGAAACAAAACTATTTTCAGTCTCAAGTCTGCAGTTACTGCATACAAAATTAAGTATGTTATAACTAATAATGGAATTTATCTAATTTATCCGATCAACATATCATTAAAAACCCGATTATAACACAAAATTAGGCGTAATTTTCACATGCAGTTAGGCGGTTTTGCAGTATCACCGACGATATATAGCAAAACGGCGTAAATCCGGATTTAAAAAAAAAGCCCAATACACCGTTTTTTTTTTTTTTTTTTTTTGTTAATTTTTTATAAAAAAACATAATTTTTAAATATGATTTATCGGTTTTTAAATGTATTGCTTCCTACTCTTTCGGTGCCGAGAACTACTAAATAACCTTTGGTTAAAACAAACTTTGTGGAAAAAAAATTAATCGTCTTCGATCTGGAAGCTGTTTTCTTCTATATACTGAATTAGTCATATGGGCGAGAAACGTTCTAAATGTCTGATCAAATCTAATTTGAATGCCTTCTTTATTACAGAACAACTCTTCGGAATTGGTTTAGAATAGGCTTGAATTAAATCCATAGTTTCGGCGAATACTTCCAATGATATAAATTAGGGTTGCACAACTCAGCCCGTACGGGCATTGTGCAGTGTGACTACATTGGCCAATTGTGCGATTTTTTTATGATGCTCGCGCTTTTTTGGGCTACACTTTTTAAAACTCTGGCTTTTTTTAAAGAATTTTTTTGAAATGATTAAGACATTTAGAAGAATACTTCAGCTAATATTTTGAAATACATACCTAGAAATTGGGGTTAAGCGGAGATGTAGTTTTAGTAAAGATTTCGATAGTGTTAATCACGAATTACTTTTAATAAAACTAGATCTATTGGAATTTCCAAAATGTCTCCTAAACTGGCTTAAATCTTATCTGACATCCAGAAAACAGAGTCTTATTTAAGGAAGCTACATCAAGGTATATTTCGTTTTCGTCAGGTATTCTTGGCCAAGGTAGTTCGTCTGGTTAGTACGTTGGACTACGAGCGAAAAGTCGCCGGTGCATTCGACTACGAGCCAAAAGGTCCGTGGTTCGATCCCCAGCGACTGCCAACATCTTTTTCATAAAAAAACATTTTTCTATGTGACGCTACCTCTCGGCAGCAAATGGAAAACCTACGAGTAAATTATTGCCTATGAAAAGCTCTCGCCTGCCGTTCGGATTCGGCAATAAAGTGTAGGTCCCACCAATTTGAGTACAAATATAACACGCACAGCTCAAATGGTGAGAGAGCTCGTCCGAAGTTCTATACAGGACTGTGGAGCCATTTTTCATTTGTATTTATATTTGAACCAGTTCTGAAAACATAGTTCTAAGTGCAGACATGGACAATGAGAAATGGCGAGCGTTGATAGGAATTAAATTATTCCAAATTCTACATAATTCCATAATAGATTGGTGGAATATAGGCATAATCAAGCATTTAGTTCTTGATGAATGAATGAATTTGAAACGATTTGTTATGTATCTAGGTTCACTATATTTCATACACTTATAGAAAAACATTAGGTTTCGCACAGATACGTAGTTATAAAACAAATTGAATTAACCTAAAAAAAAATTTTTAGTCTATCCATGTATAATAAGGTACTTCCAGACACAATTTCCACGCCATAATTAAACAGCGGCATTAAAAGTACATTGGCCAACTTCAACCTTATATCGTACGGTAAACGGTAACCTAAGCTATAGAATTTACGAAGTGTAAAATTTACTCTTTCAAAACAGTATCCAAATCTATCCAAATACCAAGCGACTTGCATGAATTCACAATATTTATATCTGTGTTGCACATAATTAAAGATAAATTTGGGACAGTGTATGAAAAAATCATGCCTTCGGTTTATAAGGGCTTAAACCAATAAAATTATTACTGGACCATTCCAATATCCCATCCAAGAAGCTGTACAGATGACGCAGTATTGCCCATAGATACATACTGTGATTTACTCGAAAAAATGAATGAATTAAATTGCTTGCTACATTCGAAAACTTGAACTGTGATTTCAGTTTTGAACATAAAACGCTATGATTTAAAGAATCAAAAGCTTTTGAAAAGTCTAGTAAGGATAATACTGATGTAATTTTCTTATCCATATTACTACGAAGATTCTCAGTGATGTCTAATAACAAATATGTTGTGCTATGATGTCTACGAAAACCTGATTGATATGGCGACAATAACTTCTCTGTATTAAAAAAAACGGAGCATTTGATCTCTAATCAGAAACCCACAAACCTTTGATAAAGCCGGCAAAATACTTATAGGTCTGTAATCGGAACATAAAATAGAATTTTTAATTTTTTGAATTGGAACTACTATTGCAAGCTTCCAAGCTAATCGGAACATGAAATAGGAAATCTTATCGGAATTTTATCAGTTCCTAACGCGTTCGATTTCAATGCTTGAAATGCACAGAATAGCTCCTCCTCATCCACACATCTAAAGGAGAAAGAGTTATCACACTCTCCAATAGTAGTGAAATCTTGGACATAGTTCTTTACATTATTCAAAACAAAACTGTCTTTTAGCGCATTTACATTTAACGAACAATTGCGAGAGCAATTATCTTTGTTTGTTGCACCAATATCTCTTAGCTTACTCCATAGACTTGACGGTGAGCTATCACCAAAGTAGTTTCTTGCTGCCATATCTCTATTTTTACGAATGACTCTCTTTGCTCTATTCCTGTATTTCCTAAAGATGACAAGTTTTCTCTCAGATCTGACCTCATCAGAGCCACCAACGCCAAGTCTCTAAGGTTGCATGCATGTATAACCTCCGGCGACGACATATACTTGCTATAGTTCCGACATGTAATTTTAATTGTTCGGAGAGGAACATTAACCTAAAAAACATTAGAATGGTACTTATACTTGTTCTTCAACTTGTTTGTTAATATCGGACGTCGTATAAAATTCGTTAAAATCAAAATTATCAATCATTTCTGAAATGTTGTCAAGGTCAACCGCGTTATAGTCTCTAAATGAAATATTTTCAAAAACAAAAGAACTGACCATGTCATAACCAAGAAATAC